>VZRR01012719.1:543465-755341 GCA_013398015.1 Oreocharis arfaki
CCCCTCCGATTGCCCCGGGGCGGGAGGGGGGCGCGGTGCCCCCAGCCCGGCTGCGGGACCCTCGGCCGGAGCGGGGCTGGGGCCGCGGCCACCCCGGCGCCGTCCCTGCAGCCGCGGCTGCGGCGCTGAGCCCGCGTCCCGGCACCGCTCCGCCGCGGCTTTTGCGGGATGCTGCCCAGAGAAACCTCGGCTCCCTCGCGGATCCCTCCCGGATCCCTCCCTCCAGCGGGTCGTTTGTTTTTTCTTCCCCGTTTTTGCCCTCTTGCAGCCCGCGGCGGCCCGTGCCCCACAGCCCGTGCGGCTGCCGGGAAGTCCGGCTGGTCCTCCGGCGCTGCCGCGGAGCGGGTGTGTGCCAGGCAGGCAGGGGCTCCGGCTTCGCCAGCATCATACGTTGTTCTCGGGGGCAAAAGAAAAAGTGGCTACCAAAAAAAGACAGAAAACTCTACGGTGGGATGTGAGTGCTGAGGTTTGCTACGTGCAGCCTTGGGTTCTGTTTTTATTTCGACAGCGCAGAGACAATGGCTACAAAGCGCTGTTTAATCACTTGCAGATAGAACTTTCATGTATTTAAACCTTCACGGTTAAAGGCTAGCGCAGATTTTTGAAAAGCTGTGATTCTCTGAGCGTGTTTGTTCTGGTTGTATTTAACACTTGAGCGGTAGCGTGCTCTGGTTCCCCGGACGGGTTAGCTTGGTGCCAGGGATGAGCGTGATCCTGTCTGTGCCATCCTGCCCGGGGCTGCTCTGGAAATCATCCCGGTGGACACCGAGGTGGACTAGGCAGCCTCTGCAAAGCTGATTTCAGAGAGCGGGTCGTGAAGCTTGTTCCTTCCCTCGGATTTTCCCTTCCCACCAACGGATCTGGTTAGCATCTAGTTACAATGTTAATTAGAACAATTAAACAGTTTCGCTGTTCTTGTGGCTCGACTGAGCTGCAGGAGGCGAGCTCAGAGGGAAGGCAAGGTCTCTGCCGTAAATTCACGGACCTCCCTGTCCCAGCTGGCTGTTTGGGAGCAGACAGCAGGAGATGTTCGGTGACACAAGTGTGGCACTGTCTCCACTGGAGCATCCCGCAGTCAGGCTGCTCTGGCAGCCCCATCCAGTACTGAGGATGGGCTCCCAGCCTCCATGCACCCATTTCACACTTGGTTGAGACAGCGGAGTTGTGTCTGTAAAAGTGGAAGAGGAGAGAGCGATGTGAGGGTGAATTCTTCCCTGGGCAGTTCGCGGCGAGTGATTGATGGCACTGGGGACCCTGGCCAGGCACTGCTGCTTGGCCATACCTTGATTTCCATAAAAACAGCGCTTGGGTGTTGGTCACCATCAGCACCCTTGGCTGTGCCATAATGGAGCAGGGGGGAAAACTTTGTTTCCGCTCAGCCTGCTTTGAAAATCGCTGAATCTGAGCTATTTTAGGAATGGCATTTCGGATTGCTTCTTCTCAGGAATGCCTCATCCTCTCGGCCGCTCTCTCCTACCTCGTAGCGAAACACGTACCTGCAGGAGGAGAGCTGCCCAGGTCAGCTTTCTAGTGCCACTACAGCTCTCTCTGAAGTACTCAGAGCAATGTCTAGAATTTAAAACTTGCTGATATCTGAAGCAGGAGAGGACTTTTTAAAACACGGAGAGATTTTTATGTTCTGGTTTGACCATTAAGAATGTGGTGAGATGTGCAGGAGGTGCATCACGTGCGGGTACCGTGTGGATGTATCCAGGGTCCTGTGGCTGTGTTTCATCCTGTTGTGGGAAAAGTGATACCTGTTCCTCGTGGGCTTTCTATGTCAGCGGGTAATGAGCCCCTCTTAATTTTGAAAGAGCTTTATAATATGTGTGAAAAATTCCTTGTCACGTTTCCATGATGAGGACTGTGGGTGCATCACGCTCTCCTTGCCTCTGTGAGGCCCTGGAGAGAAATCCCATTGACTTTGCTGCTGTGGAGGGTGAGCACTGCAGCTTGTCACTGCAGCCGTGCCAGTGAGGTGACACAACATGCATATCCCAGTCCTGAGCGGGGACATGCCGGGCTCTGCCAGCAGCTCCCTGGTGCCAGCCACACCTGGCAGGCGGTGGCACGTGTGTGACGTGCTGCTGGTGCCATCGGCCAGCGGGTCACCTCACGCCCCGGGTGCCCTGGGGAAGGTCAGGGTTTGGTGGTCGGATGAGAGGGAATTCGAGCACTGCGTGGGATGCTGATCCCACCGAGATTCCTATGGGCCCCTTTATTTAATTGTGAGAAGTTTGTCACCGAGGCGAGGCAGAGCTGTGTAGGATCGCCCCGCGCGCCTCTGTTGTTGCGGGTGAGCGCTTCGGAAACGAGGAGGAAAAGCTCTGAGGTTTCCCCAATGTTTATAAATACAATCTGGTGCAAACTGTCAAGCAAGCTGTTCAAAATCACGTCACGCCTGTGCTGCCTTCCCCGCTCGGCTCGAATGCCTTCACCACAGACCCGGTGTTCATGTGACGTTCGCGCTCCCGGCACGCAGCTCCGGCCCGTCTGCGGGGCTTGCCCAGCACCCTTCTCCTCCTCCTGTGAGCCGGGCCGGGGAGGCAACGCTGTGGGGCAGGGTCGCTGCCGTGGCTCCACATGCAGCACCACCCGTTCACTGGAGCCTTGAGCATCCTTCAGTGCCGTGCTCCGAGAGCCCAGGCTGCCCCAAAGTGTCCCGGCTCACACACCAGAACTGTGTGCAGGGGCAGAAACAGCGTCTTCAAGTCCCCTTTGTCCTCCTTAGAAAGTTTGCCTACCTTAGATGTCCCGTAAAACCGAAGGGATAAACCCTTTCCTGAAAGCTCCGTCCATGCAGTGGCCTTCTGCTCCGTCCCATGCCTTCAGCGGGGCTGGATGGAGCCTGTTTGCCGGGTGTTTCACTCTGAAGTGTGCCAGGGTCTTCTGCCTTAATATATATAAAAAGACAAGATGTTTATTAAACTCAGACCCTGCTTTTTCTTCTACGATTTATGTCCTGGGAGGCTGGTGATAAACAGTTTATTAAAAAGAAATCCTGATTTATTTCTGCAAATGGTTACATTTCAAGCCGGTACCAAATGGTTTCGTAGGAAACCACCTTTTATGCTTCCCGTGGCAGTTTAAAGGATTGCTAGGAAAACAAGTAGGTTTGGATAAAGGCAAGCCAGAACTGTACGTCAGGGTATGTGGTGCTCGTCTGCAGCGAGGCGGTGGATTTTACCACGGAACATCTGGGCACTGGCTTCGGTTGCAGCACAGATTTTAGTGGGATAACAAGTCTTGCTTGGCTTCACGTTCATTTTAAAGCCACTAAACTTTATACGAATAATAAAACCATAAGCCCATTACTTCACTATTTGCAAAGGGCTGTTTCAGTCCCCCTTCAGGGTCTCGCATCTTTCTGGGGCTGGTTTTGTTTTGCTGTGCTAAGTGGGTATTTATCTTCTCAGTGCCTGGCTCGCTTTCGCGGGAGGCAGCTTTGCTAATTTGTAGCGATGGCCACACCGGGGAGGGCGGGCGAGTTTCCATCCTCCGCCGCCGAACGCGCACGTTTTCTGCATTAGGGGCAGCCTAATGAAAGCTCCACGTTTCCCCTTCAGAGCGTTCGAAGGGGCTGGGGTTGGTAACCTGGAGGACGACTGAGCTGCTCTGGGCTACCAGCTCAGCCACCCGTGAGAGTTAAAGTAACGGGAGAGGTTTTGCTTTCTTTTTCTGAGTGATTATAAAATGCAGAGGAGAAGAGTAGACTGGACTGAAGGAGGGAAGGGCCACGTCTTTCATACAAGAAAACAAGTTTGCAAGCCCTTACACAAGGCTGCACATGCTGGGGGGAATGCCCAGCATCAGGGGGGATACCTAGTTAAATATCAAGGAATATGTGTCTGGAATATAAGTTCCATGCGAGAGCGTACAGACAGGCCATGAGATCGATGTTTACCTTGATCATGGAGCACCTGGTGTGACACTGAATGTTGGTGAGCTCTGTATTTTGGTGTCACTGACTGTATGGGCAGGCATAAAGCAGAAGAAATCAGTATTACCTCCAAGGAAGGAGAATATCCCAGGTAAGACCAGTGAGAAGGGACTTTAGTAGTGCTTGAGCTCTGCTATCTCATGAGTGGAGCAGTGAGTGAGCGAGCATCGCTTTGGGCAAAAGGCAGAGTGCAGAAACTGTTCTGTTTCACATCGTGACTGAGGTGTACTTCTGTGGCAGAAATGCTCATTAGATCAAACAGGGATAGTTTCTGCCTGAGAAGACAACTCAAATAAGCTCGTGGATGGAAGGAGGTTTGAAGGCTGAGATGTTATGTTTGAAAACTTTAACAAGATGTCATTAGGAGAGGAAGTATTTGCCCTTAAATCGGGAAATAGGTCAGGGTAATAAATCATAACTCCAGGAGAATGTGCTTAAAGCTGGAAATACGTTCAGAGGGGAGAGAAGGAGAGTAAATATTAGAAAGAAGTTTGTTCTTTCAGAATTAATTTTCTTGTCTGCTGTATGCAAGGACACCCACAGAACAGGAGAAGGATAAATGTTAACACAGAGCTGTAACAGGAACCAGCTGAAAATCTCATGGCTGTGTGGATGGCTTTGATTGCTCCGCAGGGAGCACGTCAGTCATGTGGGACACGTCAGAAACAGGCGGTGTGTCGTGTCACTTCATGTGTGAGGCAGCTGATGGTCCAGTTTCACCGAAAACCTGGTGGGGGGGGCATTTTACAGGATGGGTTTTAAATGACATTGGAGTAATCAGCAGCACGAGCGGCCCGAGAAGCCAGCCCCACTCCACGACCGCTTCACTGAACACAAACATGCCTGTGTTACCAGAGGGGTGCAGCAGATCCTGCACAGAGCATCTCTCAGTGGGCTCTGGCCTTCCACCCAGGCAGGTATTTTCAGCATTTCTCACAGATTTCTCGGGGTTGTTCAGGTTTGGCCTGAGCTGGGACTGCTCTGGCTTCAGGGTAATTAAAACTCAGTGGTTAGAGAGATGTTTGTTGCTTGTGTGACAGCTGAGATAGGAAGCAGTGGGTACTTGCTGCGAGCACCTGGAAAACTGAAAAGCAAAGGCAATAATTTATCTCTCCTACCTCATTCCCTGCTCCACGGGTCCGGATATGAGTGCCCCTCCAGTGTGACCCTCGCACGCTCCCAAGGTGACACAGCACCGAGGCCGACACTTCCCCTGTGATTTACAGGGGAAAAGCATTGTTTGCCTAATTGAGTCTATTTCTTTTTTTTTTTTTTTCCTCTGTATTATTTGAGAAAACACAAGTTTGTTGAAACTTTATTAGGGGGTGAGAAAAATGATGCTTTTCTTCTTTCTCACCTTTAACTTGCTCAGTACCAAAACAGAGCAGGGCCAGACCGGCCTCACACACATTTGCAGGGGTGATTAAACAGGGAAGATGTTTGTTCAAAGCAGCCAGAATATTGTCAAGAAGCGAGTGCTCCCTCTCTCTCTTTCTCTCTGTCTCTCTCTACTTTGTTTAGGTGCAGCAGATTTACTGCTAATTTGTTTATAGTCAAACAGTCTAAACGTGCCTCAGCATTCCAAAATCCAGAAACCTGATGCAAATTAAGCAGTTTACAGATTGGGATGATGACGGTGTGGGAAAGCCAAGTGTCTTGGAGCTGCCAGCTGGTCTCTGGATGTGAAGGAAAACATCAGTGAGCAGCGTTAACAGTTGCTAGTCCCCATTCTTTCCCTTCCTTTGGCTACTAAATCTGTGTTTAATTCCCTGGGGGTTTTCTCTCCTGGGTAAGAATTACTTACTTGAGTATGATTTGTACGACTAATAGGATCTTATCCTTACTCGGGGAAGACCCTAGGGGCTCTCTCAAACAGATTTTTCAGTAATGAGAAATAATCAATTAAAGTCTAATAGTCCTAGGGGGTATTAAAGTTACAATTTTGCAGGGAAGATTTAATATCAGTCAATTAAAACTTTTATAATCCTGTTATAGTACAATAGTCAGAAAAAAATAATAAGAGGGAAAATAAGTAGGTTTTAAGACCCTCTCACATCATGTGAACAAGTCAAATGTTTGAATTAAGCAGCTGTTTTAAAGCAAGAGTCTAAGACATCTCTTGCAACTGTGTGGTAGCAGGGTGGCAGGTTCAGGGAAAGAAAAGTGCTGTGTAAATTTATGGAGCACATTCTAATTCCCACTCATGTAAGAAAAAGCAGTTGAGAGGTGTTTATGAGAAAATCCAGGCAATTAGAGCTTAAACCAGAAAATGCAAAATTCGTACTCCTCAGCAAAGTGTATTTCCAGTAGCCCAAGGCACGCTCTGGCTCAGCCTGTTGCTCAGAGAGTTCGTGACCATCCTCACTGGGCACTGTGGGCTCATTGTGGGTCTGTTCACCCAGGGACTGTGCAGACCCCAGCCTGTGGCCCTCGGTGAAATGTGTGTGGGAGCAAAGTGGGACCGGGGGGCATCGTCCCTGTGGGCAGAGCCCCCCACACAGCTCTAGCCCAAGCCTTGCTGAGATGCTTTGTGGGGACAAAGCACCAAGGAGCAGATACTGTTTTAGGAATTTACAGCTTTTTTGGTTTAACAGTGATCAGCAGTGATGCTGAAATGATGCTTTGTCCTTTAGCAGTAATTTCCATCCAAGACTGTTGTAGCCATTTCCAGTCGCTGGCGAAGGGACACCCCCAGAAGGCAGCGCTGGATCCCACACCACAGCTCTCACCGTGTCTTCCCCCTTTGGGAAAAGAAACACCCTTGGAGTGCATTTCAGCCATCTCTGAATGCAGAAACTCCTCCCTTCTTCTCCCTTCTTTCCCCTCCTGCCAGCCCGGGATGTATGGTTGCCATAAGAGGGCCCGGGGGTTTTGGGGCTGTTTGGATGTTCGCTCACCCATGACAGCCCGGCCTCGCCGCCCGCATGTGTTCCCTGCGCTTTTGTTGGCAGCAAGCAGATAGAGCTAACCTTTCGCCTGCCAGCCTGGACAAATAAACACTGGCCCAGCAGTAAAGTGGAGCTGAAACCCACCCTTGCAATAATCTGGTTTTTCAGATCCCTTACCACAGCTCCGCGGGTGACCCTGACAGGTTTGAACCTCTGGTGCCACGTCCCTTTGGAGCACCCATCTCTTTGCACTTGGGAAAGACTTTCCAGCTCAGTAAGCAAAAGTCCACTGCTTAGAAAACAAAGAAGTTGCTAGAAGGAAGACTGAAGACTGGCAGCTCCCAGGCATGCTCCTGTCTTGCTTTGGTTTGATGAGCTGGTGGCTGGTGAGCTGTGGTTGGACTCATGGTGTCTCACAGCCTCTCCAGACAGGTGTGTGCATGTCAGCTCTGACCAAGGCAATCTCCACGGCTGAGCCTCACTGTCTCCCCGTCATTTTGCCCTTTGGAGCCAAATCCTTGCTCTGTCCCATGGCTCCTTGGCGCTGGAGGGATTGAGTGATGCTGGGTGAGCAGCTGGGGGAAGTTTGGATTTTCTCTGGGAGCACTGGGAATTGTCAGGCACCATGGGGAGGACAAGCAGCTATGTCGAGAAATTTGGAGCAGCTCATGCCCTCCACTAACAAATTTCACTAATTTATTGAGCTAATTTCACTAATTTATCTGTGGGAATCTGTCTTTTTTAAAAGCAGGATGCTGGGGAAATAAATACAAAATTGAGGCAGTGTGAGCATTCCTGCTCCTTCTCATACCTACCCATGTAGTGCATAAAAGTGAGCACGCAAAAGAGGGAATTTTCTGAGTGACCCCCAAGAGCAGTGCTGAGGCTGGTTGTGCTCCCTGGGATGCGATTCATGCCGGATGAGCCACCCTGTGCTCTCAGCCACTGCAGTCCCTGAGGGACCAGAGCTCAGAAATGGTGTGTGCTGCTTCCTGGGGATGGTGGGGATGAGACTATATCCATGCTGGATCTTGGAGAATCTGTACTGTTGTAACTGTGGCTCTAACGCTGAGCGTGCTGGTAGAAATATGTAAATATCAACAGCTTCAGCATTACATTTGATACTTTCAGTTTTCAAACACTTGAAAAATGTTTACATATTTTCAGCAGCCCTTTTCCAGCTAGGGAAAATGAGACACAGCATCTGTGAATTGCTGTGATGTGCAACAAATCATTATGAGAGAGCACCTTAAGGACTCATTAAGGACTGGCAGCGGGAAGCTTTCCCTTTGCGTACCTTTAAAGCTGAAGGCAGAAAATACTAAAACTGAATCCAGTTTTGGGTAGTAAGTGCAATCGGGAAGCTTTGGATTCTGATGATAACTGAGGGATTGAAAATTTTGAGGGATCACCTATCAATATAACATATATTGCTGTGGTCCTAAGTAATGTATGTATATACATATGTAATATGTATTGGTCTCTTCTCCCAAATAGGAGAAGTGGAAATGGCCTCAAGCTGTGCCAGAGGAAATTTAGATTGGCTGTTGGAAAAAACTTCTTCATGGAAAGGGCTGTCAAGCATTGGAACAGGCTTCCCAGGGCAATGGTGGAGCCACCATCCCTGGAGGTATTTAAAAGATGTGTAGTTGTGGCACCTGGGGACATGGGTTACTGGTGGCCTTGGCAGTGCTGGGTTAGTGACTGCACTTAATGGTCTTAGAGGGCTTTTCCAACCGAGACAATTCTCAAATGGGCCAAACTCTCAGTTCAGTAGAAAAAAATCATCATTCCTTTGAAGTCAGCACCACTGCAGGACACCATTCTGGTGGCAGCACAGGGATGCAGTCGCTTCCCCAGGGACTGGGGCTAAGCACCGTGGGTTGTTACTGCTGCTGTCTTGCTCTGCTCTTCCAGCTTTCTGGAAAGCTGCTGCTGTTACTCTCTGTGCTATGGCAGGTGAGAAACCCTCGGTGGTGATAAGGGCAGTGTGGTAACATGGCAAAGGAGAATTCCTGAGTTGCTGTTGTGGGAAAACTGTGTGTGTAGAGGTAGGGAAGTGAGTGGGAATAGCAATGCCTGCAGGCTGGCTGTGGTTTGTAACCCTGTGTACGTGTGTGGTGGTGTTCCTGATGCTGAAGGAAACTGCGCGTCTGATGGAAGCTGCAGAAATCGGCCCCTGTGCACTTGACAGGGTTTCCAAGCAGTCTGCAATATTCCCATTTTTATTCACTGACCAAAAAGTAGAAGGGGAGAAGTGCACAAAGAATTCCAGGGTGCTCACGGCACAGCTTTCCACAGAATGTGAGTGCTCTGATTGTTGCTGGAGCTGCCAGAGCTCGGCTTCCCCCGCTCCTGCTCTGCGAGTCACGCTGGGACCTGCAGCTCCTGCCTGTCACTGCCTCTCCCGCAGCTCCCTGCCCTGTGCCAGCCCCTCGTGTTCTCCCCTTTGCAAACACCTTGCTGGCCAGGAGCAGCTGCCATCCCAGCGGTATTCCCTAGGAATGGCTCAAGCAACTTTTAACTCCTTCGGTAATTATTGCAGTTAATGACTTTGAGTTTGTGTTTTAGCACTTTTCCAAACGTCTTCCTGCCCCAGTGGTTTGAGGATGCGGCAGCAGGAGGCACAGATCCCAGTTCTGTTCCTGCTCTGTATCATGCCTGTCCCTCGAGGATTTTGGCGAGGGCGCTCGCTCATAATGTCATCCTGAAGTATTCCAGAGGAACAGTGGGAATCTCTGTAGCGAATACCAACACGCTGGTGTTGGTTGTAATTTGTAATTGTTCGTGTGTTCCTCCCTGCTAATCCCCTTGCTGAAATTCATTACGGAGAGAGAGCAACCTACACCCGGAGAGCTGTGCTGAAGGCGGAATGACTTGGCCAAGGAAAGTAGCTATTGTTTTATGATTAAAGGAAAGGATTATATTGGGATTTCCTTGAACAAGGAAAGTCTCTGCCCTACTTTTATTGCTTGTAACAAGGGGATAATAATTACTTTCCATTATAAAACACCTCCAGCGCTTGCGCTGAAAGATTTGTGGTAGAGCTGCGTGGCATTCAGGGCTGGGTATCTTAAATGGCCTGGAGTTGTGCAAACTGAGATTTCTCTGCCTTGTTTCCCCTACTCGGGTTCAACCCCTGCTGAGACTATGGAAAAAATTCCTGTACTCCGAGTTGGGTCAGACTCTCTGAGTGTGACATATTTTCCTCTGGAGGAGCTGGTACCAGTCACCTATCCTGTGACGCCTGCCCTCTCCAGCAGTGACATCCAGCCACCTGGAGGTTTTGTACAGGCTTGGGAGGATGAGTAGGGGCAGCAGCAGGGATCCAGGCCAGCCGGTGCTGCAGTGGCCAGGGGAGGTAACATCTGTCCTGGGGGGAGGGCTGCCAGCTGGCTGCCACCCTGTGCTCCAGCACATCCCTTCTTCCCGTGCTGCTGCCACCCCCTTGCAAGGAGAGGCACCGAACAACCGAGCATTGTAACAGGGGCCGCCGGGGACTCGCTGTTTGTTTGGGTTTGACACTCGGCGCTGAGTCTCGTGGGCAGAGGTGGCTGTGAAAGAGAGAAGTGCTGGTATGTGGTCTCTGATTGAAAAAGGGAAAACTATGAGGCATTTCCTCGAGTGTCCCAAATGGCATCTCTTGGCTCAGCTGGCTTTTGAAGCATCCAGCTGCCACCAGCTCCAAGGGTGACGATTTTGATGTAATCGGGGTTGAATCTGTTTCCACTAAAAGTGGAAAAATAAATAAGTCTCAGTTTAGAAACAAAATAGTCCATGTAAAATTTGATTTTTTGATACCGTATCTCCCCGAGTATGTTTGCTTTTCAACATGTCTAATTTGAGACAGCTCTGCATTTTATAGTGATGCCCCTTCAGAGTTAACCTCTCTCCCAAGCTGTAGTTCACTGCCACTGTTGTCCGTTAAGATTTGGTGGAAATGTACCCTCATTTCTTCATACCTTCCTATTTTTACATGGTTGGATTTTTTTCCCTGTAATGCTACAGTGATTTGCTTGGCTAAAACAACACTCCCAGCAAAGGAAAATCGTGGGATGAGTTGGAATTGCAAGAGGCGCTTGGTTAATCCACAGATTATTGACACGGTGGACCCTCCTTGCTTCAAAGGCACCATTATAGTCCATCGTGTCCCTGAGTACTTAGGGAGCTTTAATCCATGGATTACAGGTCCCTAAGAACTCCTGCCCTCCCAGTTACAGCTGGTCCTGCCAACGGGAGCTGCCATGTCAAGCTGGATGTGGCACTACACAAAAATATTTGTCTTTTTTAGTCCACAGAGACAGTGATACACCCCTGTATCCCCCTCAGGGCTGCATTCCTTGTCCCAAGCCCCTGGAGAGGTCCCACAGCCCTGCCTGGCCCATGCTTTTCCCCAGGCACCAGGCAGGACCAGACAACAAGTTTTCAAAAGCGATGCTTTAGAGAAAAAGGAACCACAAAAAAGCCCAAAAGAAAAGCATACCAAGCGTTTTCCAGATCCTTCAGGCAATAGTCAGCATTAAACAGCAGGCCTTCACTTTTCCCCTCTGGTATCCCCCTAAACAAACAAGCTGAGCAGCTCCCAGTAAATGCTTAAATTGCAAAGGCATTATTTTTCCTTGTTTGCACATTAAAAATAACTAATTGCATTACAATCCAAATTTATAAGCGCTTTTAAACTCCTCTGTTGCTCAGGTGATAACTGTGTGTGCTGAGGTGCGTGTATTTTGTGGCATATATCTCTGGAAATGGAGTGTATAATGGAAAAGCTCACGGCCTCTTTACTTGCAGCATTCCTACAATAAGTCAAAGAAGTCACACAGTGCCCTTTTATTTCCAAAGCGGGACTTAAATCACGTCAATAAATCTGCAGACTTACTATGAGATGCAGCATGGGTAATGTAAACAGAAAAAAACCCCACCCCCAGCACACCAGAGTTTAAAAATAGGATGTAAGGAGGAAAAAAGTTAACCATCCCTACAATAAAAAGAGAAGAAATGCAACACAAAAGCGCTGTGTCAGGCAGTGCCTTGAGATTATCCTCGCTAAATTACAGTCGTGCACTTCCCACTCTCTGTAATTAACGTGAGGGTTTGGTCATTCCAGACACAGTTGTTCCAGGTAAACCCAGATCTTTTTTGTTTTCTTATTGTAAATCCTTCACAGGTCTGGGTGACCTGCAGACAGTTGAGGAGTAAAGCAAATTATTTCCATAGATCAAGGAAGATGACTGTGAGCAGTACCGGCTTTGGCACGTGGTGAATCCAATACTTTGCTCCCGTTTTTCCAGAGCATAGGTGTGTTCAGTGACATTGAGCTTTCCTGGGAGTGTCTGTGTGAGATAAATGCACAGTGAAGTCCAAACAGGAGTACACAACTGCTTGGATCCCCAACAGCCAAACAAAATGGACTCTTGGCTTGCTGGGCAGGATTTCTGCGGTGGGATGTAGGCAGGCAGCCTCTGATCCCTTACGGAGAATACCCCCCACGGCCGCGTTTTAGTGCTGGAAAAAAAGGTCAGTCAGAAAATACCGTAGGCTTGAGCAGGGAAATAAAAATGGAATGATTTCATTTGTCCCCAAGACCACCTGTTCCTGGCTTGGGCTGAGGATGTGCCCACCCCGCTGATCCCACAGCCTGCAGGAAAACCCCATGAGGTGCTGCCACAGCTCCAGCTAATTTGTCCCTCGACTCAGAACCTAAGCCAGCTGCAAATCCCATTATCCTCCCCATTTCTGGTCCTAATTGTAGTTTACCTGGAGAGTTGCAGATGGAGGTTGTTACCTGGAGGTCTTAAAGGCAGGACAGAGGGCTGTGTAGGGCTTTAGTAGGTGGGATTTTGGGAAAGTTGGGTAAGGAGATTATTAAAAAGATAGGAATTAATTGTAATTGCCATAAAACCCGTGACCTGACTTAACGATTATTTTCCTGTGTGTGCTTATAACTCAAGTTTATAAAATGCCATTTATAAAATGGTTATCTATACTTTGTGAAAGAAGGAAAAGGCCCCAAGCCTCTGGCAAGGTGGTGAATTCTGAGGTGTTTAAAACCATGTATCTCCCTCTCCAATGTACAGCATGTGTTTTTCATCTGTTGATCTTTTTGGGTAAATACAGCCGGGTTCATGAAGCAAACCTCTCCGAGGTGTGGCTGTAGCTACCCGAGTGTTTGTGTAGCCTGGGAGCTGCTCACCTGGGGACAGCACTGCCGCATTCCAGGTTCAGATCCAAGGAAACCCCGGCCACCTGCCCTGGAACCACTCAGCCTGCCCGGGTTCAGTGTCCTGGTGCCTGCCAGGCGTAACCGGGTGGCCTCGTCCGCTGGGAGCAGCCCGGCCTGGGAAGAGATGGGACCCCCTGGATGCTCCGTGCTCAGTCTGACTCCTCAGGTCGGTCAGCCAGCAGGACTTTTCCCTCCTGGTTTAAGGCTCAGTTGAGAGAGAGTTTGGGGAAAAAGTGAGAGGTAAAGATGGGCCATTAGAGGGCACTTTTGCAATCCTGGAGAAGGAAAACGGTGCTTATTATTTCACTTAGGACTGTTTATTTTGGCACTCTCTTAAATTCAGTGATAAACAGCAGGCAAATCCCTCCAGTCAGCAGGAATATATCAATATAATACTGACTTGGAGTTTAAAAGAAAAGAAAACAAGATAAACTTGTAGAAAACTGAATAAAAGGCATTTAAGGAGGCGGCACAGCCTAGAGAACAAAAAAATCACACAACCTATTGCACGTAATTTGTGTGGCTTAGCAGTGCAGCACTTGGGCCTCAGCTTGTACCTGGCTTCTAAAAACAAATCCAGGACAAGGAAATGGTTTGTTGGAAGTTTCTGAGGGCTGGGTGGCAGAGCACGAATTCACAGGCTCGCATCTAACAAGTGCATTTTCTGAGGGACTCCGTCAAACTCATCGGTGAGCTTGCCCAGAAACAAACATGGGAGGAATAAATGGGCTTTTTGCTCTGCTCTTGATGTTTTGCATGAGTAAACTATAGAGGATTTAGCTTGAAACTCTGCCAAGTTATAATGAGTGCGCTGCAAAAGATAAAATCTGTTTATTAACTGGTGTGAAGGGGTGGTGTAACACTGACAGCCCAGCTTCCAAAAACTGTGAGCGAGGTTTGGATGCCTCCTTGCTGTTGTCCCGCTTTTGGAAGTGTTGTGCATGAAAATTGGGCCCATTTGAAGCCTCTGAGGTTAGATTCGTGAAAATGAAAGCGCTCAAAATTCTATTAATTTGTCAAAGAACAGAGATTATAAAAGTTTCTTTTTTCAGTAACAGTTGACAACTTTGCAAGTTATTTCATGTGTGGGACGGGCAGGGATCACAGAACTAAATTTAATGTGTCTTTTTGGAGTTATTTTTAAGCCAAAATGCTTTTACAATTAGATAAAGAAATTGGAGACGAATCTGTACCTTGTCACTGCTCTGTAGTTGTTAAGGGGGGCAGAAACACTGTTTATTGGAGTTTTTAAAGTGCATTAGCTAGTGAAATTATTTAAGAAGTAAAGCTTAGCCTATAATCAAAATGGTTTATTTTAGTAGAGGTTACATTGCGCTGGAATTGGCTATGGGAATGCACAGGATGGCAGTTTCAGGGGGTTCATGTGGAGGACGCTGTCTGCAGAAAGTGTCAGAGTTTCTTACCTAACCAAATAATCTGCTGTAACTGTTGTGATTAAGTTGGAAGGAATTTCTTCCTTGTTGGCCAATGATAATACTCGAAAAATCAATAAACAGCGTGGCAGAACACACGAAACTCATCCTGCTTTGTGTGAGGGGAGCTTTCTGCCAGCTTTGGTGACTCAAGCCAGCAAGTATTTTGCCTTATGAACTTTGCTCCAAGAGGTCAAATGTCTTTAACTTCGCTGATAAGTATCAACACTTCAGTCTGAATTCACAGAAATATGTCTGCTGTCATCAAAAGCTAACTCACGACCTGGTTGGGATAGATTTTGACAAAGGCTGGGAAAGCTAAATCAAGATTTACCTTTAAGTAGCAATTGCATGTGTTAGGTAAGGCCCTGGACTCCTTTCCCTTCTGTAGGGCAGAGCACTGCAGTAACCTGTCATTAAACCATCCCAAATGATAATGGAGCATGCCACTGGAGACCTAAAATTGCCTCCTGTGAGGGAGTGTTCAGTGCACGTCACTCCTGGCTTATGGATACTGCTGAGTTTGCTGCGTGTTCTCTCTTCCCTCTCCCATCACCAATTCCAGTGGGAAAATAGAGAGATGAAGGAACTGAGCTGGACAGCAGGAGGTGGAGAAAATGGTAGAAAGGGGGGTGGGAATGAGCTAAGGGTAGGGAGGAGGGGAGGAGGTGCTGAGGAGGGGAGAGTGGGGGGACCTACATGTTGGTGGAAGGAATGATTAAATACAAACGATGTCAGAGGCAGAGGAAGCCATCTGAGAGTGAAGATAGCCCTCCACGGGCTTGCTGGTGTCAGGAGCCCTGCTGTGCAGCATGTGGGTGGCTGTGTTCAGCTGCACTGAGAGCAGGACAGGCAGAAAGGGAGCTGAAGGCAGCAGGGAGAGGGATTTGGGAAGAGCAGTTTTAGTATGGCTTAGGCTACAGTGTGCCACTTCTCAAGGAGCTTTATGTTTGCTATTTTTACATAAAATACTAGGGGAAGGTCAAGTGGGGTGGTGGGAAAAAGAACAATCTCAGCAACAGATTTGATCTTAAAGGTAAAAGAAAGAGTTTGCTGTAAAGCAGTAGTTACTTCTGAGTGCAGCACCCGGAGCAGTGCATGACTGCACGCTCGGCCAAGGGACGAGATAAAACTGTTCCTGCCAGCTCAGCTTTTTACCGTGTTTCTCCCCAAAACCAGAGCTAACACAGTTTAGGTAATGGCCTAAATGTCTTTTTTTTTTTATAATTAAGAAAAGGTTATCATTTAGCAATTTAAACTTGATATACTCGTACCGAAAATGGGCTGTTTCCCCCCTGCTTCCCCCATCCCAGAGCCATTACATATGAGATCACCTACTGTACTGAAAGCAGATTTCCAGCCTGTCCCACTGTATATGTTAGGGCAGTCATTTCTGACCTAGTTATAGACATAATGAAAGGCTGAGATTATGAATTATTATGCCTAATTTGTAAAGGATTCTCTGCTTTTGTGTTTTGCAATTCCCATCAGGCTTGAGGATTAAGCCCTGCTGAATTGCATGCTAATACCAATGTGCTTTGAATATGTGTGGGTTTGTATCACATGTTTTCCTAATTCACTATTTTTGTAAAGAACAGTTTCACTGGAAATATTTACTTTCCAGAGGATTGTTGGAAGCCCAACCAAAATCTCCGAGGCGAAGCGAAGCCGATGTGCCCTCCATCTGCTCTGTGCTTACTGTAGCTCCCGAGGCCAGCGAGCTCCATTTCTGCTGTGGCAAAACATCAAAGTGCAACTCACCAAAGCACGTGGAAGGCTTTTGCTCTTTGGTAGTGAGAGGGAGAGATTCCAGTTTGAAACCAGTGCCTGGGCTTGCTTCGGTCACAGTTCAAGATGGGAAAATCTTGGTGACACCCTTTATCCAAGCGCTCTGACGGTGCGAGCTCAGTCCCTACAGTAGTTTTCCTGGTGTTTGTGAGGCAGTGAAGGTGCCTGCAAAACACAAAGTGCACGTGAGGTTTTTGTAGGTGTGCCCACGTTCCAGCACAGATGAGCTGCACGTGGTGCCCCTCCTGAGGTGGGACTCCCTGTCGTTGCTGCAGGATGCTCCTGCTGCGCTGCCCGCTGCCGCTGCTGCTGCTGCTGCTGCCGCTCGCCTCCAGGCCCCAGAAGCTGCCCACCAGGGATGAGGAGCTCTTCCAGATGCAGATCCGGGACAAGGCGTTTTTCCACGACTCGTCAGTCATCCCCGACGGAGCCGAAATCAGCAGCTACCTCTTCCGAGACACCCCCAAAAGGTACTTCTGGCTGGCCCAAGTGAGGAAGCCGTACTCTGAAGACAGTAGCTCTGGTTGCTGGGTGCTTTGAGATAAAAATTGGATCCCAACCAGAAAAATACAAATGCCCGTGTTCTGTTTGGTGAAGTAACTATGTGAGCTTCCATCCCAATCTGGCCTTCCCAGCTGAGGGTCTGTACAATTTATTTGAGTTCTGGGATGAGCCCAGAGCTCTCCCAGACCACAGAATTTCCCTGAAGTGGGGCCACTAACCATGTCTGGAGGCAAGGGGAGCGGGAAGGAAATTAGAAACTACAGCCTTACCCCACCACACTTGTCCCTCTTCATTATCTCATACTGTGCTTTAAAGAAGCAGCATAAGGCAGCCTGGTCTGAACTCCCCACTTCCCAGCCTCCACCCTGTGGGTCAGAAAATACTGAGGGTTAAGACTGGGGAGGAGCCTGAAGCTCCAGAGACTTCAGGGAAAGCTGCATTGCCTCCTATCACATACCTCCTCCAGCCTCCAGTGGTGAGGAACATTTTGCAATAGGTGATGTGTGGTGCTTGGGGGGATTTGGGAGGGCAGCTGTGTGTGTGTGTATCTATGTGCTTACCTGGGCATAATGTAAAATGTGTGTCCGGCTTGGAAGAGCACATCCCTAAGTTCCAGGGGAGATCCTGTTTCCCTCATTTATGCCTCTGCGATTATTTGTATCTAGGTAGTGTAGGGGTAGAAACTAAAGCTGGTGGAGGGGAGGGCAGGAGGCCAGAAACTCTCTGCTCTGCCTTGAAGAGTGAACTCTGCTCCTTAGCTCTTGCCCACCAGCCTTTCCACACTCCCTTGGCCTGCTAGTAGCACTTTTGACTCTCTGGCCACACCAAGAGCATCCTTGATCACATCAAGTCAATCCCTGCCAGCTGGCTGCCATCAGGAGTTCCTGACATGTGGGTCTGTTAACCTCCCCCTAGGTATTTCTTTGTGGTTGAAGAGGACAACACTCCCTTAGCAGTGACGGTGACACCGTGCGATGCCCCTCTGGAGTGGAAACTGAGTGTGCAGGAGCTCCCAGAGGAAGCCAGTGGAGAAGGTTCAGGTAACAAACAGTCAGCAACTTCCCCTGTCCCTTTCCCTGGATTTACCTTTCCTCAAACACTGCTCTTTGGGTCTTCCAGTGCAGGAGACTGACAACAGGCAGCAACATGAAAAGGAAAAGGGCTGCAAGAAAGTAAAAGCTGAGGTTACAGTCACAGGGGGCAGTGGATGCTGCCACAGCAAACTGTGTTTGCCCAGAGTGACTCATTTTGATGGGGGCTTTGCTGTGAGCTGTGTACACAAGATAAGGACTGGAGAGACAGGGCTGGCATAGCAGCAGGACTGAGCTCACCCCTTGGAGGGTCTGTCTCCAGACACAGAGCCGTGCAGCTGCTGCTCAGGAGAGAAAAGGGCTGCCAGAGCCTCTGACACACGTGCTGAACTGTCACACACACCACATGGTGTGGCAGGCACGCCTTTGGTCCCCACTGTGTTTAGCAACGAAATTTTAGTGTGACTCAGAGGGCCAAAGCCAAGTGTCCAGGAACAGGCAGGTGAGTGAGTTTTCCTTGGGGCAAACTGCATGGCAGCTCCAAGTGGGATGCCTGACACTCCAGTGGAAGGTGTTAGCTACCCTTCATGAGCCTCCATTAACGCTGGTCAGATGGAATTTCTATTGCACTTGGTTTGAACCTGAGTGCCAAACCAATTTTCCTCTCTGATTTGTCAGAAGTGTTGATCAATTACATCTTTCTCAGAAGACAAAACCTTCCTTTTCCATCTCACATTTGTATTCTATGCAGTAAAATGTGTCTGTAGAGTTCAGGTTTTTCACATTTGCAGAGTGTCTGTACAAATGTTTTCCTTTGCTTTACTCCAGGTGACCCAGAGCCTCTTGAGCAACAGAAACAGCAGATTACCAACGAGGAAGGCACGGAGCTCTTCTCCTACAAAGGCAACGACGTGGAGTACTTTGTGTCCTCTAGTTCCCCATCTGGGCTGTACCAGCTGGATCTGCTGTCGACAGAGAAAGACACCCATTTCAAAGTGTATGCAACCACGACTCCAGAGTCGGACCAGCCTTATCCTGAGTTACCCTATGATCCCAGAATCGATGTCACCTCTCTGGGACGTACAACGGTGACGCTGGCATGGAAACCGAGCCCCACGGCCTCCTTACTGAGACAGCCCATCCAGTACTGCATAGTCATCAACAAAGAGCACAACTTCAAAAGCCTCTGCGCCGTCGAAGCCAAGCTCAGCTCTGACGACGCCTTCATGATGGCTCCAAAGCCAGGTCTGGATTTCAGTCCCTTTGACTTTGCCCATTTTGGCTTCCCCGCAGACAACAACTCTGGCAAAGAACGTGGTTTCCTAAAATCGTCGAAGTTTGGGCGGCAAACATCCCCGAAGCCGAGAGTTGACCTGCATAGAGTTTGTATTGGGAACAAGAACATCTTCACCGTGTCTGACCTGAAGCCAGACACGCAGTACTACTTCGACATGTTTGCAGTGAACACCAACACCAACATGAGCACCGCCTATGTCGGCACCTTTGCCAGGACCAAGGAGGAGGCGAAGCAGAAAACAGTCGAGCTGAAGGATGGCAAAGTTACAGATGTGTTCATCAAAAGAAAGGGAGCCAAATTTCTACGTTTTGCCCCTGTTTCATCTCACCAAAAAGTCACCTTTTCCGTTCATTCCTGCCTGGATGCTGTTCAGATCCAAGTTAGGAGAGATGGGAAACTTCTCTTGTCTCAAAGTGTGGAGGGTGTGCGGCAGTTCCAGCTCCGGGGGAAAGCAAAAGCTAAGTATCTTATTAGGCTGAAGGGCAGCAAGAGAGGTGCTTCCATGCTGAAGATCCTGGCTACAACGAGGCCTAACAAGCAGTCGTTTCCTTCCCTTCCCGAAGACACGCGGATCAAAGCCTTTGACAAGCTCCGCACGTGTTCCTCGGTCACGGTGGCGTGGCTGGGCACGCAGGAGAGGAACAAGTTCTGCATCTACAAGAGGGAAGTGGATGACAACTACAATGAAGAGCAGAAGAAAAGAGAGCAGAACCAGTGCTTGGGTCCAGACACGAGGAAGAAGTCAGAAAAGGTTCTCTGTAAATACTTCCACAGCCAGAACATCCAGAAAGCGGTGACCACAGAGACAATCAGAGGCCTGCAGCCTGGCAAGTCCTACCTGCTGGATGTTTACGTGATAGGGCACGGCGGGCACTCGGTGAAATACCAGAGCAAACTGGTGAAAACAAGGAAGTTCTGTTAGTGCTCCTGAACAGAGGAACACGTGGAACTCCAGACTGAGAATTATCCTGCTTCCCAGTATACGGATTGACTACTTGCACAGCTGAGAAGTTGTGACCTGTATTTGTACTGTGTAGAAAAGATATCAACTTGTATATTTATGTTTACATAAGTCATTGTCTGGAGGAACTGAGGCTGGTGCTGTCTGGTGGCACCTGGCAGCGGTGTTATCATGTGTCCAGTGACCCACATGTGATGCTCAGTAGATGCCCAAGGTAGCAGGAAACCTCAGAGGAACTGGCACGCCTTTGCTTCCATATTGCATGAACTGCTTCTAAATTATTTTATACTTTAAAAGGCTGAGATACATCATTTGTCCATCTTGTTACACACACAACTCACAGACATACGCCCTTTCTCTCAGTGTAGATGGTAGGGTTTCTGTAAATTATTTTATAGAGTCTTGTTTTAAATGTTTATGTTTCTATGATTGTAAACTATTAAAATCTCCCCCCAATAAAACACAGATCTAAACTAAGTATTAACTGGGCTGCACATGAAGCCGTTTCATTGCTAATGTAAATTCTTACCTAGCTGATTTTCATGTTTAAATACTGTATGTATTTCATGTACAAAGTTGCCATAACGTTATATTCCTGTACATAAAATTAAAAATATTAGATTATATATTGTTGGTTTCTTGTTGGGGTTTTTTCCGTCATTCTAAGTGGGCAGACAGACTTGGGGACAGAAGAGACATGCTGAAACTTGAAGTGAATTCAGTTTTCCTGTTTTATTGTGGTTTGGAGTCTGACTAAGAGAGGCCATGCAGGTCTTTTGCATGGTCATTTGTTGGTTTTTGTTAGATTACCACTGGAAGCATTTGCTTTCTGGATGCAGCTAACCACAGTAGTAATGAGCTGAAAAGATGGTGTTTTTTTCCATCGACAAGAATGGTAGTGCTACAAAAAACCCAGGTACTATCACTTAATTTGCAGCTATTTCCATGGTGTAGATTTCCAGATCTCATATTTTTTAAATTGTCTTCTTTGTTTTTCCATGTCACCTCCATTGACTCAAAAGCCTGTAGTGAGCTGCTTAATGGAAAACACACTTCAGAGAAGCAGCTAGGCCAGCCCCATTTCAAGCAGTGAAGTTAGGAGGGAAAGGGACCAAAATCCAGATAAAGGCTGCAAGCAGATTCCTATTGGGCTGCTGATAGGGAAAAGCAGACCTGTCCATCCCTTCAGAGGTCAGCTCCAGTTTTCCTTGGAGACAGGAAACAACAACAACCATATTGTTGAGCTCCTCAGGTTTTCCTTTCTGCTGCCCCCAGCACATTTCAGGTTGCGGACTGGTGGGTGGCAGCAGGGTTTTGTGGCTGCACAAGCTCCCGTGCCATTCCACATGCCGAGTTTGTTGTGATTCTCCCAAGAAACAGGTAGGTACCGTATGAAGATTGATCAGAAGACACCTCCTATGTTTCATTTGGTTATATAATAAAAGGAATAGTGGGAATTCAGATTTCTCTGGACACGATCTCTCTGATTCCCTAAAGGAACTGGCTTCAGTAACACACACTTGCGGGATTACCGTGCCAGGATGTACGTGAGCAGTAGGTGACTCCAGGTGGGAATCCTCAAGAACAGGACACTGGTACCAAGGTTAGATCACCAGTTGCCAGGGAGATACTTTCCCTGCATTTCACTGTCCAGAAAGCTACTGAATCCTTAAGCTAAAGACAGATTTTTTAAGCATTTCCCTCTTTACGGCTGCCAGTTGTGTGGGGATCAGTACCCCTTCCACTGGCCTATTATGATGTTTACTTGAAAACACGTGTTTCACTGCAATTCCAGCTCTGTTTGTTCCCTTTAGCCAGATTTCTCTGTCTGGATATTCACCCAGCTCACTTGGCTTTTCTGCCTGCTAACCCCTTATGTTTCCAGCATGTCGCAAAATTAAAAAACTCCCCAAGATGCGTGCATCTGCTATTTCTGAACACTCTGTTTTCGAAGAAAAATGTCACAACAATTGTCTTTATTTCCCACTGGAATTCTTCTTTTCCTGAACAGCTAGCTCTCTTTATTCTTCTGGATGAAACCAAGACCATACTAGTACCGTATCTACTAATCATCCCATTATTATTCAGGTCTTAATGATCTGAGAGAGGCAGTTCTTTGAAGGATAGAGTTAAAGTAAGGGCAGTGGTTTATACAGTGCAAATATAAGTCAGCCTTAACTGAGAGGTGACTGAAGCAGGTGTTGAAGCAAAATAGGTCTCCTCTGCCGAGAAAACTCCAGAGTGAGTGTTTGTGAAAGCACAGAGCTTTCAGAGTACAACAGAGTAAGAAGTCACAGCATGGGCAACATCGAAACATACATGAAAAGAGTTTCTAAAGAATGTAAGAGATGGATGCCTGGTGTAAAAGGTCAAAAAAGGCCAGTATATCAAATATATATACAAATATACATACAAATATACATAGGGGCTTTTTAAAGCACAAAGCTGGAGAGTTCATTAAAATAGAAACCTAAGCTGGGAAATGGAAGGTTGCATGGAGTTCAGTATTCATACTGGTGGTATGTGTCCCTTTGGGACAGAATGCCATGCTGGAACGTGCAGCTGAGGAACACGCAGGGCTATAGGAAAGCAGCAGAGGTGGCTCACAGGGATGGCAGCACCTCCTTAAGCCTCATCTGCTGCAGGACTGTGGAACAGAGGAGAAATCCTCTACAGATGAGGTTTGTTTCACAGCTGCTACAGAGTCACTGAGCCATTGCAAACCACAGCAAGATAATCTTCAACACCTTCATCAGTCAAAGGAGGCTTGCCTAATTCTACTGCTTTACTCACTGACAAATGTGGCAGTTGCCTTACCATGGAAGCTTCAGAGAGCCCAAAATGGCCCATGAGTTACAGGACACAAGGTTATGATGGTGGCAAAGCTGCAGAATAAATCAATCACTGATGCAAACATTTCAAGAACTCCACTTGTAGAAACAACAGATGGGTCTCAGAGCTATGTTTCTTTGGGTTTTAAGTAGCAGTTTTAAGACTGGTAACACATCAGGGAGAAAGCAAATCCTTGTTTTGAACAGCAAACATTTACCTTAGCACTTAGCAAAAAAAAAGAGCAATAGTTGTGGTTGCTCAAAGTCCTTTGACTAGCTAGGGTTAGGGTTACCATGTTCGGATAAATTCAGTTAAATGTATCCAAACTTGCTCATTTAATTTAGTACATAAGCTATGCTGGGGAACTATGTACCAGGAGCCCTGAACTCTTACTCTCTTTGCTTGGAAACCTCCTCAGAAACCTTTGTGATAGCAGAGATCAGCCCTCAAGTTTTGTAGCAACACATGAATCTGGTCTGACTGAGATTGTCCCAGATGTGCACAGCACAGCTGGTGACTTGTGTTCTCAGTTCTACATCTATTCATTCAAATTCCCATTTTCCTTGATGTCCTCTTCCATTAGATGATGTTTGCTATTACTTAAAAAGGCCCCCTGGCATTCTAGTGATGTTAGAAGGAGGCTAGAGGAATGACTTTTTATTCTTGACTATTACACACTTTTTTTTTTGGTCTCTTACTTGTTGCTGCTGGATTTCTTTCAAACACTTCTGTGTAGAAGGTGCAGCAGAGTAAGATGCAGAGTTCTGCCCAATAAACTCAGAGCAATTTCTCTTTGTCTTCCGGGAGGGAAGTAAAATTGATCGTGTTAAAAACCATGGGGCTGTGGCGTATCAGCAAAGCCAACTGAGGCCACAGAAACCTGGGAAAAACCTTGCAAAAACACCTTTCTCTGCTTGCCTTCCCTCTTACATGGGCCTTTTAAATGGCAATATGGGTGCGAAATAAAACCACTCCAAAGAACGTGGCTTTTTCCATCTGCTTTTACCCCACTTCCACTGATTTGAGCAGCGACACAAAATGCAAGCCAATCCCACAGGGAAACATCACCCAGAGCCCAGGAGGATGCAGCTGGGCTTCATTAGCAGCCCCACCACTGGGGCCAGGTGACCCTGCTTCCTTTAACAAGCCTTTGCACAGCAACTATTGAAGATGCCTTGCCTTCCTCTGCCCCAGGAGGAGGGGAGATTGCAGTGTGTTATAAGAGGTAGGTGGGTCAGTCTGTCTTTGCTTTTTTAAGTCTGCTTTTAAGTAAAAGGAGGATGTTCAGACCTGCAGAGGCTTTGTTTTTATGCTTTAGCTCTGCCAGGGAGAGTTACTTGATTTTGTACTGTGATACTGCTATTCCAGCCAGTTGCTTGTGAGTGATTAGGAAATGTGGCCCTATTAAAATAAATATTTCCCTCTTCTTCTTTCCTGTTGTGTGAAAAGTGTGAAAAAAAGCCTGTTCCCTTGTATTAGGTCTCCTGAACCTGCTAACCTTGTGCATAAGAAGTTTAACTTAAGCTGTGATGTCTTACCTCAGAGAGCAAACAAGAGAATTATCCGAGCCTTCTTCTGCTCTCTGAGCAAACAGTGAATAAGTGCTTCGTATCACAAGTGTGTGTGGATAATATAATGGCAAAGCTGCTGAAAGGCTGATAGAGAGGAAATAATTAATTGCTGCTTTTTGAGGGTATTATTGCTGTATTGATACACACTATGGCTGTGTCTTAATTCTGGTTTTGGATATTCATGTAGTGTGTAACACCTGCTAGAGGTAAGCAGGCACATGCTTAATTGTTTCCCTTGATTTAGAGAAATGTGTGTTTGTAGCAACAGGCAGCAAAAATGACTGTAAATTTCTGCTCCCCTGGCTTAGCTTAAATAAATGCTGACAGGATTATTAAGTATTAATCTTATAATGCATACCTTGCAAAGAGACCCGAATTCTCGTTTTAATTGTGTTAAAATCCTTTCTCCAAGTCTAGCAAGTCTGCTAGTGAAGAGTCTGACTGTGTGAAATCTGGTTGTAAGGTGGGAGTAACACCACATACGGGACACAGAGTTTCAGCTTGCTTTGCTTCTAGAATGAAAGTTAAGAAATTACCCTGCTAATTCTCAAAGTACGGACTTTTTGGATGGGGGCAAAGATTAGAGAGTCTGGATTATAAAATGGTATGATTCTGGTACTTAGGGGTCTAAGGTAATTCCTAATTAATACTGATATTACCTGTGTTGTTCCACATTTGGAATTGCACATCATTTCAGGTGAAAGAGGGATAAAGAACTAAAACTGAGATATTTTGTGAAGTCAATTATTTTAGTCCCCCCCCACTCTGCCTCCTGATTTCTTTAACTGTTCAGTAGAAACGAGTGTGTTGTAAATATTGACTTCCCCACTCCCTGCCTTTTCAAGCCACTGTTTTTCAAATGTTGGATTTTCCTGTTGAGCTGCAGCAGCTGTTTCTGGCTGTGTAATTTAATCCTATATGTAGAGGAGAAGCTGAGCTTTTCACATGATTTCCATATTAAACCCTTTCCCCAGCAGCTCTGCGTTAGTGAGGAGAGCCTTTCATGGGTTGTCTTGAGGTGCTCCTTGGATTTCAGAGTCTCTTTAGAGTTTCAGGGAATCCATGAAAGGCTACGACAGCAACTGACACAATTCAGGGATGGTTTAGTCTCCTAAATATGTGTTTAGACTGGTTTATAAACTTGTGGTATTAATCCTGTCAGGGAGGCAAATTCTTACTTCATTTCTTGTGTTTAATGGTTCCAAAGCCTACTTTGGAAGAATGCTTTTATCACTTCTCCAGAGTCCACATCACTGGCTATAATAATCATAATCCTCAGCCTGCCTAGACAACCACTGCTGGTACCAGGCTGCGGGGGACATCCTCTCTCCCCTCTTTTTTTAAGCCATTTCTTTTAAAGAGAACTGTTATAAATGCAAGTTTAAGTGACCCAGTAACACTGCTAAGTTTTGTGAATGCAGCTAGTAATTACTTCCCAGCACAGCTTGTCTGCTTAACAAAAAAAGGGACTTATCCATCTCAAAATAGGCACGAGTGAATAATGAATGTACAGCTGGCATCTGATCTTGCAGCCATTGTGTATTTTGGAAAGTCAACCGGTTCACAATTTGATTTCTGCTCGCTGAGAACTGTGTAGAGTTGAGGTACCCTTCGATGAACTGTTAGATAAATGTTTATCATTCATTTCAAAAAGAGATCCTCTTTTCTTCTGAGCATTTTCCTTACTGATCCTATCTACAACGAAGACAACTGAAAAGGAGCAGGTGGAAGTGTTATTGCTTGAATATTTGCTGTTTATAGACATAAAATAGGATGGCTATTAAAAAGGATGTTACATCTCAGAGGCAGATAGCATGAGGGAGGGATGATGATGGTGGGAGGGTGTCTCAGGCAGTTAACCACAGTTCTTATTTTGCTCCTTAGTGGAATCAGAACTTGCCCCCTGTGTCGTGGGCAATGAATTAATTCTTTGAGGACACAGGGATGAGGACCCCTCCTGAGCACAGGCGGGCTCACAAGCAGGCTGTGGGCACTTTTGATATTTTTCCTCCCACGCACCCATGCCTGTGCCAGCTGTGATCCTGCCCCATCATTATTACTGTGCTCATTCTCCTCCATTTCCCATCCCACAACTGGGAAGCTGAATGTGAAATAAGCACAAATACATTTACTTCAAGTTGCTTGGCATGGTGTTGTAATTAAAAGCTGGAGCCAACTCTCTCCATTTGCCGTTCAATAGGGAGGCATTGTTCTTCCTCCTGGCTTTTGTTTTCCCAAGTACCGTCTCTTCACGGCCATTCTTCCACAAACCACAGGTTTTGTTTGGGTTTGTTTGTTTTTAATGTTTGACACATTTAAAACTAATGGGCAGGTACACTAAGCTAAAGCAGAGATTGTGCTGTTCTGGAGAGCTGGCCTGGTCTGTGCTGAGAGCAGAGCAGCTGCAGACCGCCTGCAGATGTGGACCGGACGGACAGTCGCTCATGAGTGATTCCATTATGTTTCCTCAGATCCCTCTTTGAGTCATGTTGGGCAACTGCTCCTAACCTCTAATGGTTTCCTTATGCTCCCTCCCGCTCTCGTTCAAGCTGTGCAGCTGGCTGCTGGGGGGACAGCACGGTGACAAAGGCTGCTGCAGCACGCTTGGCAGGCAGATGACGCCTGACAGGGCACGGACAATGCGAGGGCTCTGCTTCCTCTGTAATTGGTGGCCGCTGAGGGCTGGGTAATTGGGCTCATGCCCTCTCCAGAGCGAGTGGAGCAGACCTAAAGGACATGGAGAAAAGGCTGCTTTGGTGGGAGCAGTAGGTTAAAGCAAGACACAACTGTTTCTGGATCCTGGGTAGTCGTAGGTTCCCTGTTGGTGTTGACAAAGGCCCTTTTCTCATTGTGTTTTGGAGCTGTTTGATCACTGTCCTCTGGCCTTGCCCAAGTGGCATCACAGCTGATTGTATAATAACTCAGTCTAGCGTTCAGGACAGGCTTTGTAGGAGGCTCTGCCCAGAGCTTTTGATCAGCAGCTCCTAGTTCAGATGAAGCGTAGGAGAAGTGGAGGAAGACAGGGAAGTTATGAAATCCTTTTTACCAGAACCTCATGCTGCCTTTATTTCCAAGTGAGCAGGAATTGCTTCCGAGATAATGGCTGTTCCTGAGCTCAGACTGTCCCCTAGTACAGCGCTTGGGATGCTGGCACCCACTCACCCTTCTCTAAGAGGTAAAGCTTGACAAAGCCACTACTCCTGTGCTGCACATAGCAGCTAAGTCTTTGCCATCATAATTAAATGAAACACCAAAATACCTCTGTCATTAAAGAATATAAATCTTTGACAAAAGCATTGAGGTAGGTCTGTCCAGAGCTCTTCCCTCAAAGAGCTTTTCAACTCAAACCTCAGGTTTTCTTTGAACAAAGCCTACATCAGACAAACCTCTTGCAACAGAGATGAGAGAGAGAAAAGACAGGCTAGACATGGGGAAGGGCTTATAAACAAATCCCCTGCTGCTCACTTTGTCCCTGCTTCCAGTCTTGCTTTCAGTCAGCTCTGTGGCTTTCCGGGCTGAAGCAGACTGCAAGTTCATTTTGGTCTCTAGGGAACTTCTCCCATTGTCACTGGGGCTGGTTTCTGGCTTGCCCTGCTGCTCTCCTGAGCTGTGTGATGGTGTCTCCTTGTTGGTTTGCTTCCCCCCTTATCACACCCAGTAGCTCACAAATGAAGATACCACATCTTTTCCCCTGCAGAGGGGCCCACTTGGCCATGTTGTCCCTTTTAAAGGAAGATAATATACCAAGAGAAAAAATTAAATTGGATACTGTCTGTCCTAGCCCCTAACCCAGATATTTTTCTGGAAAAAGAAGGGTTTGTTGTGATAAATGTGAAATGTGCAGTATAAATATTTAGCTACTGTTAATTCATCTGTTAATGTCTCCTGCTATTTTTTCAAAGTTGTTTGTGTGCTTCTTTGTATGATGTTTCCATCATACAATACTGTTCTTTCCCATCTCGAAATAAAAAGATGGTTTTTTGAGTTCTTGTATAATGGAGAAAATGAGCAATTCCCTACACCTCCAGTTTGGGCAAGGTTAGTAACTGGGTGATCTCTTTGTCTTGTATTTCAGCTGGAATTCGTGCTTTTGAGTCCAGAGTTGGTTTATTTTTGGTGGCCTACACTGCTTATTTCTGCCAGTTCAGGAGATGTGCTTAAAAAGAAGAGTTTGGTTTAGTATTTGGTGTATTTTCTGCACGGGATGCATAATTCTGCTCCCGTTTTCTGCTGTTGTAGACCTACATGAATGCAAGTGTAGGGGCTTTGATTAAGGGGAAAGACCTAATAGGTGGTACTCTGATGAGGAGCTCCTGGGAAGTGTAACAAGCCTTCATCTGCTAAAGTAATGCAGCTCCCACACTGCTCTGCATAAATGAATATAGCTCCTTTTTCCCTGCTCCAGATTAAATCTTCCCAATAAGCTCAGAGAAGTGGCCGTGGTGGAAACACCCCTCTGTAAATGAACCACCAGTGCAGTGAGAAGTTACACAAATCTATAACATCTTCCCAATCCCATGGCACCAGAACAGCAAGACGCTTCACAGGACAGGGACAAACAATGATACTGAGGAGGAGGAACGGACATGAAAGAAACAAACAATAATAACAAGAATAGAGGCACATTGTCATTAAATGAAAACATCTTAAACAATGACCTTTCTGACAAACCACAGAAATAGCAAACATGCAGCTTTTTTAATAACTGTTCCATACTGGAGTTTTGCACACATACCCCCTGGAAGCTTAATGCAATCCAAATGTTTGTCCCTTGGACAAGGCCTGGGGGAAAATGCTCTTTGATGCCTGAAGGAACAAGTGAAAGCCTGCAGGTTACTCAAACCTGCAAGAAACCCAAGCTCCTGACTATACCTCTCTCCATTTCAATGTGACTTTTTACCATTTGATATTTTCTTCATCTTTTTCATTGTTTATATGGGAGGGAAGTGAGGGGAGAGGGGGAAGAAGATTTTTGGCAAATGTTTTGTCATAGAAGGTATGCTTAGTGCCTATGCTAAAAATTAGAGTATACTAAAAATAACTTGTGTAGGGTTTTAGTTTGTACTGATGTTGTGCTGCTGCAGCCCTCAGCAGTGTCATACTGCATTTGAAATGGATAAATGTCTCCATTGATACGATGATGGGGGTTTTGGATGCTTTGTCCTATTAGGCAAAGACTATAAGCTGGAGGGGGTGGACAAAATACCATGTGGGATGACACCAAAATCAGTAGCTGCTCTTTCCTAGACCTCTCAAAGCAGTAGATTTCTTATGAAGAAAAATATTAAGAATTTTTTTTTTGCATATTGAAATCTTCTAAATTCTCACTTCTTTCTAACAGCTTTCATTAATGGGACCTATCAGATCCAATAACCATCTGGCTCTTAAATCAGGGGTCATTATGTGACTTTAATCTCTCATAACTGTATCTATTAATAAATTCTGAAAAGCCAACTGAAGAGCATTAGTGATTAATTGTGTTCAATTAAATATAGACTACTAAGAGGTAGAATATCTGTAATGGACAAATGTTCCCCCACGTCTATTTAGTGTTTTGTTTCAATCCTTTTAGATTGTTGTATCTTTTTCCTATGTCTTTTATCACAATTCAGTGTTAGTTATTAAAAATACTCTCCAACCTTCAGAATTTCATTAGGAGTAATGGTTATGCCCACAGCCTCCAAGTCTGTAGAGAGGAGAAACAAAGTAAAATTAAACTACTGCCAATTTTATCTGATGGTGTTTTATCAGAATTGAAAGCTATTGTGTATACTCCAGTAACTCTTCCAGCAGTTGGTAAATCAAATGGAAGTAAGGCAGTGTAAAGAAGTATTGCACAGATAATGAAATTCAGCAACTCTAAAGAGCAAAAAAGATGGTTTCTAAGTAAGATGAGAAGGGAAATGGAGACTGCTTCTGTTTTCTGCTGGGGGCTCTGTGTGTACAGACGTGCCTATGGGAGGACCAGGTTGGTGGGTTCAGAAATCCACTGGTCAGACAGGCAGGATCCTACCAGAAACTGCACATGGAATGCTCTGCATCCACTGTGCTTCCTTCCCTGCCAGTTCTCCCTAGGGCTCCCTTGGTGCTGTAAGGATAACCTCACTCAGGCACGGATCAGGAACAAGCATGTCAGCTGTGATGTGTCCTGTGACTCTGTGCAGGCCAATGCTTTTCATCCCCAGTATCAGAACAGGGAAGCGTGCCTGGCTGCAGGTTGGTCACAGACATGTTGTACAGGGACTAACCGTGGCTGCTCTTTGAGTGCAGACAGGGCTTTTTCCAGACTTTCTGTGATGACTTATTACAGTTTGGGCAGACTTTCATATAATTTCCAAAAGGGCATGTTAATGTCTTGTACCTCTTGAAAGACACACTTTTAAATAAGATGCAGCTGCCCTGTACTTTCAGCCCGTTCCCTTGTTGCCTTATGAGAAAAGATGACTAACTCATTTACGGCAATCCTGAGCAGTAATAACTTCAAATTTATGGTGCACCCAGTGTCCAGATGCCTCAGGGCGCCTGACAGGCTATAACTTAAAACATAACTTTAAAAAAACCCCGTGTGATTGAGCACAATGGAGCCGAGGGAGAAACAGAAACCCTATTGTGTGATAAATAGAACGGCGTCCCACAAACAATCTCCAACCCAAACTCGCTGCAGCCCGGCCCAGGGGGGTGCCATTGTGCTCTCCGAAATGCCAGAGAGGAGCACTCACTGGAGCTAAGGGGAAGCGTTTGGACAGGCAGCCTTTGCACATGGAAAAGCAGAACCAGCTTCAGCTTTAGTCCCAGGAGTTGTGGGTTTTGTTAACCGAGGATGAATACTTCAGAAAGGAAGTGGCAGGCATCTCACAGATGTCTTTTATAGCTATTGCTTTGCTTCAAAGTCTAGTTTTCCAAGTACACTTACACTCTTATTAATCTAATGATTACTCTGCACATATAGACACAAACATTCTTCCATTGGTCCTACTCTAATTTCAGATACTTACAGAACTCCTTGTGGACTTCAATCTGATCTCAAAATCAACACCTGCCCCAAAGTGTAGGTGTATCAAGAGTTTGTATCAGCTTCTGCTCCTAGTGGACAGTGAAGGTAGTTCCTGAGAGGGGGACACATGAGATCCTCTCCCCAATTACTTCGGTCTCCAGACATCTCTCCTTCGTGAAGCTGAGTAGACCTGTAAAGTTGAAACTGAAGGCTCTGTCTGAAAGAGAGAATTTATCTGAATCGTGCTATCATTGCTTGCAAGGAAGGACACGTTTCTAATTTTTGTCTTAATTTTGAAAACATAGTAAGGGAATAAAGAAAAATTATATTCCTGTCTTTAATCCTCCTACTGCTTTCAAAACTGAGTAATTTCACTATGAAGTGTTTTTAAGAACACAATCTTTGAAACAGCTATTGGTTTTCTTCATTTGTCCTTTATTGTTTGTTTTTCTAATGTGCATAAGTAAATTTACAGTTGATCCTTGCTGACCTTGGCAATAATATCCAAAAATTATTTGAGTCATAGACTCGATGATTCTTGTATTTCTTAGCGTCTAGTCTGACATCTTGATGTTTGGGACAGAGCTGCTGAGTATCCCTGGTGTCAGATGGAACATAATGAGGATGAGAGTTTTTTAAATGGAAGCATTCAACAGAAAAGCCTTTTTCAAAGGCTCATCCTGCAAGATTTAATGAGAACTTAATTCCTGACAAATGCTGGTGGTTTGGTTTTTTGTTGGTTTTTTTTTTGTTGTTGTTTGTTTTTGTTTTGGTTGGTTTTTGTTAGGCTCAGCTCATTCTAAACATGCGTGTGGTGCCCCTGATTATGCAGGCCTTTGAGCTTTATAAAGCAGCTCATGCCCAAAAGTATTGTTGAAGTTGGTTCTGCTAAGGGCTGTAAGTGGAAAACTCCCAGATTCGTTTAAAATTTTCATATTCAGAGCTACCTTCTCCTTCTCAGAACAGAACATGTGTTTGGATGGAGCGGAGGAAAGATCCACAGAGCAATTTAAGTGTCTGTCCTCTAGGCCTGTGTTAAAAGAGCAAGAATTTCCCATTCTTTCAGAGGAATTTGTTTGAGTCCTGAGAAGGAAGTATTTCCTGGGGGAAAACATTAACTGAGAAAGTGACTTCAGTGGAGAGCAGGCAGGTAGGAGAGTGAGAAGGAAGGAAAGCATGAAAGTGTGCTCAGCATAGCTATTTCCTATTCTTAAGTCAGTAGCTCTCACTTTGGTGTGTGCTATTGCCTCCTAGGACATGGATGTCGAATTACATGGTGTGTTGACTTCAGCCGTTCTAAAAATAACTAAAACCCAGGAAAAAAAATCCAACAGCATTACAAATAATTTCCCAGATCCCTGGTGTCTGTGGGAATTCCCCTTGCATTTCAAATCTCCTCTCTCCAGCCCTTGTGGTTTGGCCACTTGGGTTTTTGTGTAGTATCTCAGGTCAAATACCATTGATAGCTGTAAATTTCACATTTGACAGAAGAGGTGTGTGGGGGCATAAATCATTGGGGTCTGTAAATACTAGAGGCATGTGCTGGTCCTTGAAACATGGTCTCTTTGAATTCAAAGTCTACAAGGTTGAAGTGGTGCACTGAAGAGGATTGACAGAAAAAGTCTGAAGTTCTTTGAAGGGGGTGAAGGGAAGAATTTGCTTGCTAAAAGTTGAGGGTGTTTTTTCCAGCAGAAGGGAATACTGAAATGCCAAAATGAAGCAGGAATGAAGGCAAGATGGGAGTAGAAAGACTGGAAAGGGGTCAGAAGGGAAAGCAGTAGGTATGACAACTGCAGTGCAAAAAGGCAGTACTTGAATACAAAATCTGGCCAATTGCCTCTTAGGTTAACCTGGGAATTAGGTTTAGCCCTCCCAAGAAGCTGATGGTGTTCCCATTGCCTGCAGGCCTTTGAGCAAACTGTTCTCTTCTGGGATCAGTTTTCCTGACCAGGGGAATTAAGTTGCTCGAGCTCCCAGTTCAGGAAGAAATGAACACATCTGTAGTGCGGATAACTGGGGGGGGTTAAGCTGAACATGAAAAGTAAGAAGAGAGTGGACACTCACCCTATTGAAAAGAGGGTAACTCAAATGCTGTTCTTCTGAGAATGGGAAGAAGAGAGCGAGGCCAAAGTGCATAAAAATTATGTGAGAGATGACCCGAGACAGGTCTCTGAGCGAAGGACAGCACAGACTGTGAAAACGTGTGCTCAGAATGGCAAAATGCATTTTCCAGAGCTGGCAGTTCTGAGAAATACCTCCTGTGTGTACATAGCCATTCTCCAAGGATTTTAAAACATTCTGTGGAGCAGCTTAATGATACTTGATGTAGTGGAGATTCACAGAGAAGTGAAAATATGAATATCCAACACCACCTGGCAGACATGAAAGGCAGAGGTCAGTCATGAGGGTTGTCATCCATCTGCTAGAATAATATCAGCAAACCACTGTGAGTTCATAGTAGTCAGCTGTCTTCCTGCTACAGGAAAACCCAACATGGTGTCCCAGCTCCATGTCCTGTTGAGGAATGGTGGAAAAATACTTCACAGCATTAAAGCTCTTTCAAGGTTTTAAAAAGAATTTGTTGTGTGGTTGGACTGCCAAATATGATGAGTTAAATGACTGGCACAGAGTAAATACTGAAAGGGAGCCTAATTTCCATGTTTTTTCAACAAATATAAATAGAGTGCACAGAGTGAGAATCAGCTTGGTGATGAAGCTCATGTTCCATGAAGATCCCTCTCAAGATTAGGTAGCAAGTAGAAGAGGAAGCAGGCAAGTTTAAGGCTTATTGCTCCCAGAATGAGCACAGGACCAGCTCCAGAGCAGGCTGTAATGGGAAATGGGGCCTGGGAAGGAATAACCTCTAGGAAACAGGCCATGTATGTGAATGGTTAGGATTGAAGGGAGTAGCTCACCAGGGAGAGGCTGGATCTGGGAAGTCACTTTCCATTAATGAAGGAAAGGCTGAGTCGACCCTCAAGGGCTGAGAGGAAAAACAGGGTGGGGGGGTGACATCAATTTGGGAAGTCGCTCCCAAGGTGAAATGAGATATTCCTGATCTGAGTAAGACACTTTTAGGATGTGGCCCAGTTCATGTGCTACTACATAAAGTGTTTCTGTCAGTTGGTGTCTCTGAAGAAATCAATGGAGATGGTTTACACTAAATGTTTAGTTTATTAAATTATTAAATTATTAAATTTAGTTTATTGAATTTTAGTTTACACTAAAATAAGTATTTTTAATCATTCTGTACTTGCTATTTAGACTTCTTTCCTGTATTACTTACGTGAAGTTTTCACATGAAATAGCAAAAAAAAATCTACTACAGTCCCATTATATTGTGTTCTTTTTAGGTCCATCACTATGAAACCTGAATTACTAGCTTAATCTGCTACTACTCAAAATTTTGTCTTTTTTTTTTTTGTTTTTTAACCCTAGTTTAAAACACTCTCAAACAACAGAAGTGAGCACTTAATATGCCATCAGCTGGGGAATGTAAGTACAAATGCATGTCTGAATTTTAGTATATTCAAAGGGGAAGGAGAAAAATTTTAATCCTGAAATCCTGGCAACAACTTCTAGAACTTCATGTATCTGAGAGAGAAATTTTGACAGCAACTACTCTGTGCATGTAAGCAAGCAATGAGACATAAGTTTAAAACCAATCTGATAATTTAAAACTTCGCATGACCTTGAGTATCACAACACAAGAAGTCTGTATCAGTTTACAGAAAACCCCAAAACCAAACTGTGCATTGATTAGAAGAGAGATTTTGCTAGGGAAATAATTTCTTAGTTGCAATGTTTGCTGAATTCAAAGAGCTTCAAAAGAATCGGCGTAGAAAAAAAACCCAACCCACTACACAAAAAAAAGCAATTCTTAAGAACAGCTCTGAAAGGAATTTTGCTCAGTAAATCAAAGTGCATTAGGGAAAGAACAACTTAAGCTTTTCAGAGCACCAAAAAACACAGACAAAACAAACACTGTTAGAACTGGAAAAGACCCCGAGACACCGAGTAGATGGGACTTTTTGTAATTTTTTTAAAAGGCACATCTAATTTTTGCAGAAAGTAGATTGTTTTACATAAGAGATGGAGTTTTTAGTTGGTAGTTTGACATATGGTTTAAGTTGACTGCATGTCAACACAATTTGTTCCAGGTATTTAAGAGTCCCCGTGCCTGGGTGGCAAGGGTGCCATTGTCCCCGAAGCAGGGCAGGCTCTAAAGGTGTACACAGCTCTTACGAAGCTCTGGTAGTGTGTTTTTTTTTTCCTGAAGTGGAACTCTGTACAACTGAGAAAAGGGAAAAAAACCTCAGCCCTGAGAGGTCTGTATTGCTATTCCCCTTCCTGTCTTTCACTCAGACTCTGCCATGAGACAAGCTGGAACCTTTCCTTTCTGAACACTTTCAGTGCACAACGAGTCAGTGCAAACCCCGTTTCCATCCTGGTCCAGGCACTGCAGTGTGGAAGGTCTGGGAAGTCACCGTGAAAAAAGAGCAATGGTCTCAAATGAAGTTAAGGACTTTGTACCCAGGCAGAGAAAGGGGCTTGGTGAATTCCAGGGAAACACCTGACTGAAACCTTTGCATTGCTGGTCAAAGCTAAGCATTATCTGCACACTGGAAACGTGCAGGTACACATGAACTGAGGGCAAACAGTCTGACAATATTGTACATATCCTGCACGTGGGGCACAAGCCAGATAAGACAAAGATTTGCTTTAAAAGAGCTGCTCCTGATCATACCAGGTTATGAGGAATTGGATGGGGTTGGAGAGGAGATCCATAGACTCGGGAAGGAAGCTCTCAAAACATCCCTGCAAACTTGGTTAAACTGCAGTGCAGAAATGTTTTGTGGACCAGTGGTTGTTCAGATGAGGAAGGAGGAGCCATTACATGAATAACACCCTTTCTCAGGTGTGTCAGCTGCCAAAATCTAATTCTAGCATTGCTGTGCATGCTGCAAAAGTTAATATTTTAATATTGCTTGATGCAAGGAACTCTCAAAAGGATTAAAAAAAACCATTAGCCTCTCTGATTTCTGTCCAACTGCCTGCCGAGCAGGAGGAGGGAGGATAGAAATGCCAAGTCCCTGGAAAGTTTTAGAGATGATACTACAACATCCAAACAAGGGATTAGCAGTGAAAAGCCATTCTTTCTTCTTGGAGAATACGTTTTCCTTCTAAGCTGCTGGACACTTCAGGGGCTGGCATGTTTACTTCTGGCATCTTGAAGACCGTTTAGGTCTTAGATCCTTTTGTTTGTTAGTACGACACTTAATTAGCCGCTCCTCGAGCGGAGGGAGTGACACACCGTGCCTCCGGAACGATGTTACTGTAACTCCAGACAAAAACTCTTGCAGTTATTTTGTTCGTCACCACAGGTGGATTCCTGCCATGGGATTTCATCTAGGGCACAGCGCACAAAATGACTACACAAGAGCTTCCATCCGAAAGTACCTTGTCCCCTTTCCAAGGAAGTTATGTAAATGAATTTTGACAGTGTAAGGCTTCAAATCTGAAGGCTGCTGGATGCCCTTGTGTTTCTCCTTGGGGTTCTGTGCCGAGCTACACAGAAACAGAGGGTCAGCATGCTCGGTTTCTCTGTGCTGCACGGCAAACGGGTTACAGCTTCAAGGCCAATGGCTGATTAAACTGAAAAAAGTGTCTTTTGCTACAGGGGGACAGGCAGCTGTGAATTTGTGATCAATGTCACACCACCAATACGCTATGAAAGGAAAGGCTGGAGACAGTTTTGTCTAGTGCTACAGCATTTTTTTCTGATTTGTTTCAACAGAATAAGACACAGGTAACTGCATTCCACACTGGAATAATAATGGCTGAAATTTACAAAACAAAACAGTTGGTCCTTGTGTACTTAAAGAGCTTAAAACCAAGACACAAATGCATCCGAATTGTGCTGTATTATTACCTTTAATTTCAGGTAGAAGAAATCTTTTAAGGTTCAAAATGAAGGACCCTCAAGTGATTTTTTTTTTTTCACTTCTGAAGAGAAAAATACTGAGGCCTTCATAAAGTGTAAAATGATTTTAGAATATTCATGACCCTTGGAAAAGGTCAGAGAGACGGAAGATGATGCCAACATTTTAATCTGATATATATTAAAAAAGATTGGCATACAACAAAGAAGTGTTCTGGTCTCCAAAAATATTAAGCATGTTCAATTATGCATGTGAAACCTTTAGAGCTGGATCTTAATAAAAAGAATAATTAAATTTTGCTCTTAGTGGTAAAACTGAAGCAATTGCCCCAGGCAACTTACTTCCTCTCAGTTCAAATTATTTGTTTTTGAGATGGTAGAATTCTTATTCATACAGATTTTGATGCTCCGTTATTATTAATGAATTAGTAGTCAGTGTCCAGGTGACCAGTCAAGGTGAAAAATCTGTGTGTCTGGTGAGTTTTCATTCTCAAAATTCTTCTTTCAACCATGGTGAGTTTTCATTCCCAAAATTTTTCTTTCAACCATGTTGTTGGAGCCTTTCCTCCTTTTTTCTTGTCATATTGAGGGCCTCACCAAATTTACCAGAGCACTTGCTCATATATTGAATATAATCCAGTATCACATAAATTTATCTGTATATACATGCATGTTGGCAGGAATATACATCATCTTTGTAAAGATTTTTTCTTATAAAGCTTTATGATAGCTAAACTATGACACTGTAGATGCTAAGCACAAAAAGTCACCATTGTGTGCAAATATATATAAGGGAACAAAAAATAGTCAAAGGGAGTTTCATATTCAGCTAGATCTGTTGTTTGGATTTTTTTTAATTTAATTTTTCCCTAAATGTTCACCTATGGATGGGCAGGAATCCAACTGATCCAAAGCACTTTCATGATGATCTGTTCACTGGCACGTGGTAACCAAAATTCTGGGCATTTTTTTCATTCCTTCCAAATGACACCAACACAAAATTTTTCTAATGCTTGAGTGGAAAACTAGGAGCTTTTAACATTTAAGTTCTACTATTTATACATCTGTTAAGGTAGGAAGAGGTAGAGAGAAAAGAGGTTGTTACGCTCCAGTGGTTTAATTATTATTATTAGCAGCACAATTTTAAATTATGTCTATAAATAGGTTTTTTCCCACCTTTTCTTCCTTTTCCTTCTGCTTGCCTCGCACGCCTTCATACTTATTTTTAATTCCATAATCAGATATAACCAAATCCCTTTTCCAGCTACAGCACCACTTCAGTCTACAGAGCAACACTAGGAGTATGGCGTCAATGAAAATCCCAAAAATCCCCAAGAAAGCTCTTCCGTTTTCTAGAAGAAGGTCGATGTATATTGGGCATATCTAGAAAATGTATATTTATAATGCATATTGTAGTTTTCTGAAAGAGTACTGTTGTGATGTTAATAACCTGCTGAAGTCGAACTTTTCCTCCCTGCTCGAGTACATTGTGTGTAGTTTTAGTCAGAAAACAATGCCCTTGCTGGGTGCGTCGTAAGGATACACGGAATGTTTATTTTTTCTTATACAAAAAGTGTCACGTTTGCATGTTCGCAAGGATGCTCAATTTCCACCTTTAGACCCGCGTTCCCTCGAAACCAACCCCCGAAAGTGAAGCATTACTTGGTTTCGGAGCGAAGCCGGCCTTCACGCATTGTCGGAATACAAAAACACGGGGGAGAGATCCGAGCGGGCCGCCGCCGCCCGCCGCCGCCCGCCGCCGTCCCCTCACNGCGCTGGCCCCTCCCCTCAGGAGCCGGGAGAGCCCCGCATCCAGCCCCTCTTCCTGCCCCCTCCCCCGGTCTCTCGCTCGCTGCTCCCGGTGGGATGGGAGTCCCCCGTAAGCCTCTTCCTTCTCCCCGGTAGCAGGCGGCGGGGCCCGAGTTCGGTGCAAAAATGCTGGGCATGTACGTGCCGGATAGGTTCGCCCTGAAGTCGTCCCGGGTGCAGGACGGGATGGGGCTCTACACGGCCCGCAGAGTGAAGAAGGTGGGTGATGGCGGGGAACGGCCTGTCCCGGCCGGGCGGGGAGCGGCTGCCACGTATCACCGGGGAGCTGGGAGGCTCTCCCGCCCCTCTGCCTCGCTCCAAGTTCGCCTCAGCCGCGCTGTGCCCTCCCGGGCTCCCTCTGCTCACGGGAGGCGCCGCCCGCCCGCTCCCCCCTCCCGGTACAAGGAGCCTCCCGGGGCGCTGTCGCCTCAGGCGGGAAGGGGCGCGGGGGCCGGCGGAGGGTTTGCTCTGAGGAGTTTTATTTTCCCTGTTTTGTGATTTTTTTTTTTTTTTTTCACTTGGTTTATGTGTCTGGCACAGTTATGAGGGCAGAGCTACCCCGGGCCGGACCGCCTCCCTGACGGTCTGAGCTCTGAGGGGAGGGGGGACCGCCCGGGGTTCGCAGGCTCCTGTCACCCCCCTCACGGCCCTCCGAGCTCGGCGGGACCATGGTTTAGTTCCCCGTTTCGGCGTAATAAAACCCGGCCTCTGAACGATGTCATTCTGCTGAACCGGCTCTCATACCCCAGCTAGGTGATGCCCCTTCACACCTCGTAATTGAAAGTCTCTTGATCATCTGGAATTCCAGCTGAGTCTGTCCAGGTGGCTTGTTAGGACACATAAAGGCATGCCAAAACTATGAACCCGTCATTAGTATACGCTTCTCTGTGTTTTGTATGTGTTGCTTTCCGTCTTTGTCGTTTTGGCTCTGATTTTTTTCCCCTAATTTTTCAGTGGTTTCATCAGCGGGATTTAGACACGATGGGGTGGAGGTGTCACATTTTTAAGGTGTTCCTGAATGTTGAGGGGGGGGGCTATATAGTTTGGTTTAATTTTTTAAAACCTCTCTGTTGAGGTTCTGAAGTTTCGTTTGAAAACTTTGTGGGTTCACACAGCGAGAAAGTTTGTACACTGTTAGCATTTGTTAATCCCTGGACTCTGAAATAGGGTGAACTCCGGAGTGAAACTCAGGGGAATCAGGATCCCCAGTTCAGAGGTGGGGTATGAGCTTTCATCCTTTACACTGTTGTCGGTTCAACCATTAGAGCTGCGTGCTGGGACAAATAGAGCGTTCTCCTGCCTGAATTATTCCACCTTGCTTATGAACTTCATACAGGCAAAGTGTGTGAGATCAGAGCTGTGCGGGCACCTAGAAAAAGCATTGCAGGTGTGGTGCGTACTTCATGTGGACTGCAGGAGGTAAAGGCAGAGGCAGCTGTAGTAGGATCTGTTTGTGTTAGGAGTGTCTGGTGACAGTGCTTGTTACAGACCTGTCCTTTGGCAGGGAACCCTCTGTGCTGGTAGCACAGACGGCTGTGGTGGGCAAAGCCCTGGTCAGAAGAAAAGGCAGAGGAACCAGCTCTTGAGTTGCTCCGTGGTTTATTAAAACGTACTCCTAAAATTTTTTGGGGGCTTAAGTACCCCGTTTTCTGTTGGGAGAAGGGTGGGTGTGTAAAGAGCGCAGGTCGTACATCGGACACAGCCAGATTCCGTGGTACTCTTTTCCATGGAAAGAAAATTTACATCTGCAGTGCTCTTAACGTGTTCCCCTGTCTAGTAATGAGACAGAAGCACCATACTTCATGACTGTGATAAAGAGTAGCTTGTAGCTGTTAAATTAATTCCGTGGAGTTTTGGGATTGGGAGGAGGTGTTGAATGTGACACTTAATTGTGAAGTAAGACCTGTGTTGCTGGGTAGGAAATGCTGCACTGTTTTCTCGCTGTTGCTGTCACACAATTGCAGTTGTCTGAACTGAAAGTAAAAGAAAAAATTGGATGACCTTATAATCAGAAATTGCAGTATCAGCTCTTCAAGTGCTATGGAGGCCTCTGAAAATTCTGCTATTAGCAGAGTTTTGGTAATAATACATTCTGAACTGCTGCTGCCTACCATCTGCTTGTGCACCTTCAGGCGTGCAGGGCTTTCAGGTTTTTGTTTGTAATCGGAAAAGGTGGAAACTTTTTGTTTTGTTACCTTAACAAAGCTGTGATTCCTGTGTACCTTCTGTTTCCCAGCAGCTGGCCTCAGGCTACAGAGGACCAGCATAAGGAGGCTCTTGGTGTAATCATCAGAGAGCCATTGCATTTCTCAGTGTTTTGCTGTGACTTGAAGATTAGTCACTGCTGCTTTTGTGGGAGCAACTGTTGAAAATAGCTTTTTCGGCATTGAAAAAATGTGCTTTTATACACTGAATCATTTCTCTGACTTCAGGCTGTGTTGTATGCCTCAATTTTATTGGTCAGAGTGGAAGCTGAAGTCTTGAGTATGTTCTTGATTAATGTATGTTGGCATATAGCAACATGTTTATTAACCAGGAATAATGTTGTGTGTGTGTAGGTATGTATATGTACATATGAAGAAAATGGTCTGACAGGCTAAACAAATAATTGTACTTATCCCCATGGAGCCTGGTGTTCCAAGACATCAGGTTTTGGTTTCCCTCCGAATTTGAGAAGCCATAAAAAGTGCTTAGAAATCTGCATCACCTACTGCTTATGTTACATTTACTGTGCGTTCAGAGGTGGACATGGTGCTTTTGCCGTGGTTCTGAGCATCCAGAGGCTCTGGAATATTGCAGTAGGTTTGGAGCAGCTGACATGGGAATGATGTGTGGTGTTTCTTGTTCTGAGCTGTTACTGTGCTTCATCCCAGCCGTGCTGGGTGATTAAGGGATGGGTGAAATTAACACTATAGGTGCTGTGCACATACGACTGTATTTTCCTATTTCCACCCTCTTTGCTGATGAGGTAAGTGAAGGAGGAATTTTCAGCCTGAGTATTAAATCCCAGGATTTGAAAAGCTGGCAGGGGAGGAACTCTGCCGTTATTTATCAACAAAACGATGAAGGGTTTTTGGAAACCCTTTATGGAAATCAGTGAGAAGGAAGGACATGAAGCCCCCCAGAGTGCCAGTGTTTGCTGTCACTGCCCCTGTCTGGCTCCTTTGCTGCTCTGGGCTACAGTTGGCTGACTTTTGCTGTTCTTGTCTTTTTACCTTCTGCTTTGTGGTTCCTTGTAGTGAAACGTTCTTTGTGCACATGGTGCCTTGAAGTGGCTACCTGAAAAGAGAGGCTAGACAAGATTAAGAGAATAAAAGTAGGTATTTATTTGAAGAGCCTTCAAAGGTACACCCTGGGCAGTCAAGAGGCTACACCGAAGATGGGTGCTAGGTCACGGGTTCTTCACACTTTTATAAGTTTGATCCATTTGTATATCAGGGTTAATTCTCCAATTATAATTTCAGTTAATGATGTAATTACCCCAAGTTTGCCCCTCCTCTCAAAGGCTTTTAGTTTACATATTTTGGGCCCTGGGACAACAAGGTGTCCTTGAAGTGCAAACCTGGAGAGGGTTTGTTATGTTTAACCAGCATGAGAGAACAGTAGTTAGCAGGCCAAATGAAACTTCAGAGTTAACACACTAGGCAATACAGAATTTGAAAACTATAAAAGTTAAAACCTGAGGCACCACACATTTAAAAACTTGCCTCTCAGTTCTGTTGCCTTGTTCTGCAATGCCCAATTTTCTTTTCCTTTGTTTATTACCACTTCAGGTTTAATTTTAAATACAAGGATTTTAAAAAAAAATTGATTTCTTGTTTCCAAGAGGAACGATCCTGGATTTTTTCTATTCCACTTTTTTCTCTTTACTCTACCTGTAGGCAATCTGTAAAAACTAAGCAAGAAGGAAAGCATGTAGCAGCCTGTTGCTGGGAATATGGAATTTGCCTGGAGGAAGGGATATGTGGACAAGATCAATACTTATAATAACCAAAATTCGGTTGTTTTTTAAAGAAACACTGAAGTTCCCTTTTCAATATATACCTATGACCTCTGATAATTTAAAGTATAAGTGCTTTTGGATCTGAATGCTGCCTGAAGGAACACAGCATCCTGCATTCCAGGTTTTAGGGCCTGTCTGTGCAAATAAGGACAAGGCAGCGTGCGTGGGGGGAAGTTGGGCCTGTGGAAGAAGAAAGTCCTATTTAATTATTTTGCCCTGCTGCTCTTGTGACGTCTGTGCAGGAAAAAACCCGTGATGCCAAATACTTTCAGAAGAGCATATCAATGGATGCTTTCACAGCGGGTGTTACGACTAGCAGGTGGTATGACATTTTAATTTTGTTTATGAAGGCTCAAATTAATTCATAAGCACGTGCATACTCCCTTACGTTTTTAAACAAATCTCTCTGTATGATCAAACCCTCAGTTATTCAGTGTTTTGATTTGCGGCACTTCAAAAAGTAGCGTTGCAAATAATCTTGCAAATAAATCTAATGTAAACTTGGTGCTTGCCAGATTCTTTGTTTTAGCTGGATGCCTCTTGCAAGGTGCTTCCTGAAAATTTTATCTTAAACAGGGGTGAAATTTACAAGTCAAGTTTCTCACATTTCTGATAAAGAAAAATCTAGCTTCCCAAAGGAGAAATAAGCATGCAGAGCGAAGGTATGGTTTTATGAGATTCTCCAAAGTAGGAGAAGAATGGGAATGAGCTTCAAGTTGAACCCTCAAGGATATATGCCTCAACTCCTTGGCATACAGAGGACAATAAAGGAAAACTCTCGTTTTCTGTTTGAAGCTAAAAATTACTCCTCTGCTGGAGTTTGGTGATTCACTTGCCTTTTTCCTTTTTCCTCCTACTGATTCTTTTTCTTTTATAATATTCCTTAGGGTGAAAAATTCGGCCCCTTTGCAGGGGAGAAGCGAATGCCGCAGGAACTGGATGAGAACACAGACAGCAGGCTCATGTGGGAAGTGAGTAAAGTAACATCATCACACCTAGCAAGAAGTGTTCTCAGAATTAAGTTTTGCTGTAACAAATCCTTTCTATTTTTTTTCATAGCTTAAAGATCCTGTAGTGAGATTTAGTACTTTTAAATTATGCTGCCTTTGAGGAAGGGGATTGACTTCTTTAAAACTACAGAAAGAGCAAATGATAGTTTCTAATCGATGAAGTGTGAAAAAAAATATAAAGTCAAGCCAAGTACAAACAGAATAACACTCTGAAAAAGTATTAAAACGTATGAAGATAATAAAAAAGTTAATTTCAATGGGGAAGTTGATTGTAAATGACAGAGATACTGATTTATGCTGATGAACAGGTACCAGCTTATGGCTTCCTTCAGCTGTAATATAAAACATTTCCTGGTGTAACATTTGTGGTGGGGTGTGGCAAAATATAAAAGTGAAGTTTTAAGATGTTAGTACTTCTTAGTGCAATGGGTAGATGCGAGATCTTTAGCAAGATACAAGTCTGGTGCTGTGGGCAGCTTTATATTTTTAATATGTATTGGGCAGGAACAGCGGTTTATATGCCAGTTCTTGTAATTAGGTACATAACCTATCCTAGTTCCTGTTGTACCTGTGTGTGCCTGAAGTAAAATCTGAATTTACCAGTTGAGGAGACGGCACTAACTGAAAAATACTGGCAATAACAACATTTCCAACTTGTTAAAAATGCCTTCTTTGTGGTGCCTCTGTTCTATCTTTGTAATCTTTATTTACTGCAGTACTTCTTTGAGCAGAATTTCTTTTTTCTTGTTTCCTTTTTTTTCCCTCAGCCAAGCAGTTTCTACTGAATGTACTTTTAGTCCTCTTTTACATTGAAAAGGGGACCCATTTCTCACCTTTTCACCTTTCTGTGGTTAGAGGTGTAAGAAGGACTGTTCCTTTTATTTTGTGGGGCACTGTACAGAAAAAGCTTGACACCTGGCCTAAAAGTTTGACATCTGGCCTAAAGCACTATCAGTGCATTTACCACGAAATACATGTTTATTTGAAAAATCTCTGGCATTAACATCACTGAGCAGCTTAGGAAGAGAGCAGAGTATTGATGCAGCCTTAGCAGGGCTACAGATGGATTCCATACACTGGAAGGATGAGTGAGAGAATGTTAAAAGCCCATCTCATTTAATCCAAACTCAGTATGAATATCGTGAGTGGTGAAATATTCCTAGGTAGGTGCTAACTCCAGCCTGCGAAGCCCTGTTTTATCCCTTTTCCTTTCTTTTGTCTGTTTTAATCTAGAGGTGTGCCCAAAATGCCCTTTTCCAGAGAAGAGGTGTGGACAATTTGTTCCCCTTTTCCTTTTTGGTTATGTACTCAGAGCACCCAGTTTCATCCTCTTTGTTCCCAGCCAGGAAAGAGCAATGCAATGTGCTTTTATTACAGATGTTTGCTGAGTACAGTGCATGTTAATGGGCCCTGGCTCACTTGGCTCTTCCTGATGTTTCTGCAGGTTATTTTAAATCAGTGAAATGCCTGTGCTAGAACAAGGTTTTCAGAAGACACAGTGGGTGGATTACAGCAATGAGAAGGTCTTTAGGTCTGCTGGAAAGCTGTATGATTTTCCAGATTCCTCACTGCTGATGCTTAGATGAGATTTATGTTTCTGCAAGACAGAAAAGAAAAGGCGAATACATGTATTTACTGGTGACACTAATATTGACCCCATTGACAGCAAATCAGAAAATGAGGTTTTTATGAGCTGTTTTAAAATCATTTCATAATATCTTACTGTAACCTAGTTTTGAGAGCCTTGAAAAGATTCCTGCATACCAAATTTTATGACTTCCTGCATGTTTTAACCCAAGTTGTTCATGTTTACTGAAGTTGATCTGAACGTGAGCTTTATAATATAATTTAAATCATGCTGGGAGTAGTCTTAAGTTGAAAATTGAGACCAGGAATGCAGAAAGTAAGACTTGAACAGTCCGAGTAGATGGTTATTCCAGAGCCTGTGGGAGGCACGCACAGAAACCAGCCAAGTTTGTGTGTAGTCAGCTGTACCAAAGATATTAAAAATAATTCATTTGAAGGCTGTTGGAGGAAGGCACACTAAAGGCTGACTTCGCTGTCCGATGGCAGTCAAAGAAAAAGGTTTTCAAAGAGAACACCTTCAGAAAGAAGGCTTGAGCGTTGAGGCTTTTTGTAAGTTAAGGGAAAAAAATGGGCATTAGTGCAGCATTTCTTTCCTTGGCATGTGATGCCTGCGATCCAGGCTTTAATTTTACGGAATATTTTTCTGTGAGGGAGTTTGCCACATGCATTTCTGGTTGTTCAGAGTGGTGCTCTGTGATGTGGTCTGTTTTGATCAAGCCATTCCTTTTTCTCTGGGATCAGCATTGTGAGTTGGCATCTTTAAGACATCACGTTGAGACAGAATTGCACGCGTTATGTTTTCTTTTGGTCTCAGGGAAAACATGGGACCCAAAAAATTTATTGAGCCCTGTGATTTTATGCAGAAAAGTTCTGACGATGTTAGAGTTTCTCTTTCAATTAAATATAGCAGAATGCCATTACTCTGCCTCTAAGATGCATAGTTTTGAAGAAATCAAAGGTTTATACTTGCTCATTCAACAGATTCCAGGGAAGTGGGGCGGGTGGGAAGCATCCTTGATCTTGCTGTTATCTTTGTAAAGAGCTACAGGCTGAAATGTTTTATTTATGAGTGGCGTGAAAGGAAAAAAAAAAACCAAACAAACCTGTGGTCACCATTTAGTTAGGAGTGATAATAAAAAGCCAAGAAAATGTCCAAATGGCTTTGTGCTTTTTCTTTTTTTCTTTTAAAAAAACACCTCTGTGTTATCCCCCAGCTCTCTGTCTGCTGTGCTGGTGAAGGACGCAGCTCGTTGCTGGTGATGAATTGCGAGTTTTGTTCTTCCTCTTAGCATCCCACTAACACCTTGATTAAATGCTTCTTTGTGTGTATTAGTAAGCTTGGCATAGCAGCTCAGAACTGTGTGTATTTGCTGGAAGAGCAAGTGCTTAAAGGCAAGAAGGAAATAATCTTCAGGTACTAAAAGTTCACAGGCGTTTTTGCTCTTGAGGCTCAGATGTCCCTTCAGAAGGGAAGCTATCAGTTCGTTTCTTGATATGTGTTCAGTTCCTTTTCTTCATTATCCCTAACCAAGAAATGGGAATTCATTTCACTCCTGTTGGATTGTGGCAAGCATATACTTCTGGTGATGACTTTGGCAAATGTTGAAACAGGGAGGGCTGGAAAGATTTAGTCCTTCTTCAAATACTCTGACATACCATGAAGAAATGTTGGTCAGGGTTGGATGGAACATAATACGCCATGTAATGCTGAATGTTACATATTTCAGGTTGGGTTTCTGTCTGTCTGCCAGGATCATGTTTTCTTCATTGTTACATTAAAACCAAAGAGATCAGAAATCAGTCTTTCAATGGAAGCCAATGTTTGTGTTTATTTATATAAGAAAATGAAATGAACTTACATTTCTACTGCTTAACTCTCATCACTTTTGCTGTGACAGTTGTTTCCAGTTAAACAAGCCTGCCTGAAAACTAGTGAAGGCAACAGAAAATCTGCTATTGGCTGCAGCTAGCCTCAGATCAGAGCTGTGGTGTTTAGGATTGAGGTATAAGAAGTCAAGCACATTAAACTTGGTGTATTTTGGTGGCTTTCTTCTTCCTTTTTTTTTTTCCTTCTTTCTTTGATATCTTGCCTGTAAAATGTGCTTCTGGCATAGGAATGCTCTTACACACAAGACATTAAGTCAAATTATGTCCATAGTTTCATGATAAAATGAATCTTAATTTGATGAATTCTGTGTTTGCTGTCAAGGTGAATATAATATTATAAATCTAGTTCTGAACAATATAGTCTTTATTTTTTCTGTATGAAGACTACCTTCCCAGTCATTGTTCCTCAGATACTATTTACATTGAAAACTGTTTGCTTTTAAACTGTTTGTTTGTTTTTGTGTAAATCTTTGTTTAATTTTCAGAAATGCTTTTGTGTTTCTCATTTCTTAAATGGTCTGGGCTTTTGCCCAAGACAGAAATTGGTGCACTATCTCAGCTGCAAGTTTACATCCCAGATTTTCAGTTTTTGCTAAATTAATCCCAGCCGGGATAGATAGGTGTCCAAAGGGTGAAAAGTCCAAAGTTAGTAATGTTGTTATGATCAACTCTGTTAAAACTTGCTTCAGTTATCTTTATCCATGTTAAATGTATGACTTTATATTAATTTTCGTGACTTTTGGAGCAGGCCCATTAATGATCTTTTGGTTTTGGTGATGAGAAGAATCCAGTGCTGAAAGTAACTGAGAGTGTTAACCTCGCATCTTCAGTTATGGGATATATTTAAGATGTTGGAAAGCATGTGCTGCTAGGCTGAGGTGTTTGTATTCCAGTCGGAACTTACTGAGGATCACACACAGTTTGCTTAAGGAGATTTGGGTATCATTCCAGAGAAGGGGAAGTTCAACCCTGCTTCTGCAAGCTCTGCAGAATGTTCGCAGGAGTCTAGGAGTGAGCTTCCCGTACCCTTCTGTCCCTGGCAGGGTCAGGTAATGTCATGCACCAGAAGGAGCTTCTTCAGCTTGGAAAACTGCTGCCATATGTTTTGGCTGAAGGAAAATGTCACATGCTGTCTCTGTCTCAGACTTCTTACTGAGTAAGCAAATCAGCAGTTGCTGCCTCAGGTTTCTTTTGCTAGAGTTACTTTAATGCTTTCTCCAGCCATGTTAAAATGTGAGTTTCTGCTCTGCAGTGAGCTCTATGATGGTCTGAACTCAGGATGCAGAAATATTGCATCTAGCTGTTTTATGCTGTAACAATAAAGATCATATTTTCAGCTAATCAAAAAAGAAGCAATGCAGAAAACACTACTTTTCTCTACACGATTGTTTGATGAACATAGATTTTTCAATTTAGAAATGTTTAGAAAATGGTTTCCAGAAAGCAGGCAGTGAGTTTACTGTCTTCAGCAGAGGTAACCATCTGCTTCCTTGCAGTGAAGTTTTGGGTTTTTTTGTTCTTCTCTTGCCAGGTGTGCATGGTAGAGCATTTGCAATACACTTGTGAGCATTTTGAAGTAGCATAAGTGACAAATTTGGATGTGTTTTGAAAATGTGGGGATAATTTCATTGTAGCATAAAAGGCTGGCAGCTGGAGTAGTGCCTCTTGCTGGTGGGCATTGCCAGCAGCTTAGGTGTTATTTAGGCCTGTGCAGGGTTTCATATGGGGCACGTATACATTGGCTGGGGACACTTTTTTTTCCTGAACTCTTCTTTGGTGATCTCGTGCTTGTAAATGTGGCATCATTCAAATGGTTCTGATTAGCCTTGAGGTAGAACCTCACTCTCTGGGGTAACAGTGAATGTCAGGTGTCTCATGTTGCTGTGAAGGCATTTGAATTCATTCAGTGACAACTTTTGTGTTGATTCTCAAGAAGGTAGTTCTTGGGCACCTCAGTTTGAGGTACATGATGTGGATATGTGTGTGCATTTTAGGTGTTTGTTTTAAGTGCTAGGTTTGGGATCCACTGTCGTGGTGCTCAAAGATCAGTTCATTTAGGAATCTCCCTATTCATGCAGCCAGAAAGGGATTGGTACGTCACCAGTCTAGCCCATGTTAAGTATGGTGTTTTTGCAGTTTTTCTTGACTTTTTACACTTATATCTGTGTATTCAATGCAGCATTATTTCTTTACGAGGTGAAAAAAAGCAGTAGAAAATACAGAATGTTTTAAGGGACTTATTGTATTCCTTTATCTATAGTTTCCTTATGTGTTAAAGCTCTGCTTCGTATTTGGCATCTCTTTATGGATTGGCAGAAACTCTGAAAGCATAACTGAGATGACTGTGTATCACTGAAGCAAATATAAATTATTCTTATATAATTTAAGGATCAAGCAAATAAAGAAAAACTGATGAAAAGTTAGATAGTGTAATGTATAGTTTTTATAATAGGACCTGGATTGCTTCTCATTCCAACTCAAAATCTGATGGAAGCCTTTTGAGGAGCTACGTGGTGGGCTCCTATAACTTGTGCTTTGGCAGCTAAATCACAAAGCCTCTGTAGAAGTGGGTGTTTATTACAGTATCACAGAATGGTTTGGGTTGGAAGGGATCTTAAAGACCATCCAGTTCCAACCCCCCTGCCAGGGACAGTGATGCCACTCACTAGATCAGGTTGCTCAGGGCCCCGTCCCATCTGTCCTTGAACACTCCCAGGGATGGGACATCCACAGCCTCTCTGGGAAACCAGTGTCGGATAATATTGTTTCCAGATGCATTTCAGTGTGTAGGTTTGACACTTTTCACTGTGGTTAATCCATGTGTTGGAAAGTAATAGCTTTTAGAGTTTGAATGTTGGCACCTTTTCGTGATGTGTCCTTCTTCCTTCAGAAGAGCACTAATGAATTTTGGGGATTCGTGTTTGTTTGCAGAACTACAGTAATTCTTTTTTATTTTTGCTTAATCTGAGAACAACATGCTGTCGCCAGCTGTTATTGAAATGGAATAGAGTTTTTGTCTTTCTAATAATATCCTAAATGTTTAGGTAATTGAAGCAGTCATGCTGGAGAAATATGATATTGCCTTCTATTAGAAACAAATATAGCAAGAATGTGAGCAATTTATATACAAAGCCATGAAGACAATCTAATTTTGATCTTACATAGCTAAATTCCCTAGCTCTTAGGAAATACCTGCTTTGGATACTTCTTGTTGACAGATGTAAAATAAAATCCATTCATTTTATAAATAAATCACATGGAATAATAGTGTGGCTGTACGACCTTTTTACATGGCTCTCTGTTGTCTGGATCAGTGGAGATTCAAATGATCTATTATTTAAAATGAAAAAAACGGGGTTTTTTGGCGGTGACAGATGTATTTTTATAGCAGTATGTCTTTATGTTTCGAGGGGGAAGAATGGCTTGGTTAATATTAAGTTTTTATTTCTATTATCTTCGTTTTTTCAACATAAGCTGGAGTTTTGTCACAGCTGGAGAAATTACATGGATCTATACTAAGATCTAGATATGGAAATGGAGGAATCTGGTGTTTAAAGCTTCTTCTTCACTGAGTGGACGAAACCTGGACATACTTGTTTTTTTAATTTTAATTTTGCTTGGGGATTTTTTTTGAACGTTTCAGGTTCGTGGGAGCAAAGGTGAGGTCCTTTATATCCTGGATGCCAGCAACCCACGCCACTCTAACTGGCTGCGGTTTGTCCATGAGGCTCCATCCCAGGAACAGAAGAACCTGGCAGCCATCCAGGTAGATTTGGTGGATTCCTACCATTTGCTTCCTCTTACTGATTTACTGATTTGATGTCCTCCTTGGCCTTCATTTCTTACGGTAAAATTGCAAGATCTGAGGAAAGTGGTGAATTGCTTTTATTTTCCTTCCTTTGTTTTTAGAAGAGAACTCTTGTGCTTAAGTATAATACCAAAAGTAAGAGTGGCAGCATGAAAGATCAAAGACGTCCTTAGGTTCTGATGCTATTTGAAAGGTTTAAGGACTAATGATTTAGAGACCTATTTAGTTAGAGATGTATTTGTGTTTCGTGCCAAACGTGGGTATGGGCTTAGGTGTATGTAAAGCAGAAGCATGCATTTACATTATTTTTCAAAAAAATTAATAATATTACATAATATACGTAACATATTATGTAATTTAATATAAATTGTGACAGGTTTGAAATGAAGCATGGTGCTGAAAATATTTAAGTAGAAAACAGAGAATTGAACAATCTAATTATGTGTTAGGATGATCATGTAGTGCCTGGGGGTAAATTAATAAAGAAAGATAATTTTCTTGTCTTTGCTGTTGATTTGAATTTATCCAGCTCATTTTTTTTTCTTCTTTATGGCTGTCATTTGCAGCACTCTGTGGTAGTGAGTTGCTCTGCTTTAATGATGTTGAAATATGCTTCTGTTTTTCTTCTAGAAACTTCTTAATTTTACTTGATTCCCTGGTTGTGGTATAACAATAAATAGTTACTTTATTTTTCTATGCCATCTTTGATTTTATAGAGTGCTGTTATATCCTTTCGCTCTTATTTGACAGCTCTTCTCTCAAGCTGAAGAGTCTTAGTCTGTTTAATCTCTCTTTTTTGGAAGCATTCTTTGACTTTACAGAATACAACAGAGACAGGGACACTTTTCTAGTTCTAGCTGTTGTTCTTTTGGAGTTTACTAAAGAAATATGCAATTTGCTTCTTTTTTTAACAGCTCAGTTTCGCAGTAAATTAATTTCCACTCCTGCATAAGTAAGAATCACATGACTGTGTGAAATTTTTTTCTCAAAATATATACTTTACAAAATGTTGTTTCAGGCTAACTTAAGGTATTTGCTGATGTAATCCAAATTTGCAAGCAAACAGAAAAAGAAAAATTATTTTTCAGCATTTCTTAAAATTACTCTTCTGCTTTTTCATCATGAGATGACTTTTTCCCCCCCAAGGACCAGCCTGCAGGTCCCTGACAAAACAATTATAGTTTATTTTGAGGCCAGACAAAAAAATTTTAGTTCTTTCATGCCAAGAAAACAAAAGTTCATTTCTGATGAAATTTGTTATTCTCCTTATGGTACCAGATGTGAAAGGCTCTCATCCATGAGGTGTGATTAGCACCTCATCAGTGCACAGTCATTGTTAGCAAATGCAAAGTAAGGTTCACAAGAGGGAGCAGTGTGAACAATTAATGTTCATTATTATCCTTCCAGTAAACGACGTGAACTTCTGAATAGAAGTTTTAACAGAATGTCCAGTGCGTACCAGTGGGTTTCTTTATAAGGACAGTGATAGAAACAAATTAAATTTTGCTCAATTATCTCATAGGGTTTTTTAGTACCTTAAAGCCTATCATAATACAGAATATTCGGCTGGAAAAATATTCTAGCCTTCATTAGGAGCTATTACTGAAAACTGCAGTATGGCTTGAGAACTCAGGAGAAGTGTCAGAATTGCTGTGGTAGTTAAGCCTTGTGTTCTGTTCTGTCTCACGTTTGTGTCTCAAAGGTTTTCTGCCTTGCCATGCAGCATAACACTGTAGGAATAGATCAGGAGAGAGAGCTGAGGCTTCTGGATCTCCTTGGTGTGTGGTTCAGGTGCTGTATTTTAGATGAGGTATAATCTGAGGTTCTGGGCTGCGTGTGTGGGGTGTGTGTGTGTGAAATCATCTCCATGCGTTTCCTGGACTGCGGTTTCTGCCCTCACAGATGTCGCCTGTATTGGTTTTACCTGTGCCAAGTTTGACATCCTGGAGCTGCAGGGAAGGACTGGGAAAGGCATTGTGCTTGTTTGGAGAGGTAGCCAGGGACACCTGGCAGAACAGGTAGGCTGAAGAGCTAGTTTGCTGCCAGGGAATCAGAAACAGAGGGAAGTCAGGTAGCACTTTGTGGGCACAGAGGGAAAGTGAGTAAGGATTAGGAAGGCTGGGTTGGAGCCAGCTGCTTGGGCTCTGAAGGATGGAAAAGCCCTGCACTCCCTCGGGTAACATGAGGCTATGTGCTGCTTCCTTGTGCTGTGCTTTAAGCTTTCAGGGATGATGACTGAAGTGTTTTGTGCTTTTGGATGAAAGTGTGATGGGCTGTCAGTGATCCTGTGTTCCCTCTTATAAAGCAGATGGGAAGTTGCGTAACTGAATGGAAAAGCCAAGAGTCTGCATGGAAGAGATGCCTATAGTGGACCAAAAGGGACATAGCAAGGGCTGTTGGAACTGGAAAACTGTATTTGCTGAGCAGGTCTATGTGGCTGATAGTGTGAAAGATGACAGTGAAGGCAGGGGTGAGGGAAACAAGATTGAATAATAAACTAGGAATAATGTGAAGGGAAGTTGTGATACCACCATGATGAGCACTTGGAGTTTCTCCCAAGGACCGTTGTGGTCTACTGCAGATGAATATTAGGAAAACAGCCAGCATGGGCTGAGCAGATGGGCAGGTGGAATGGCTGCAGATGTGTTCTTAGAAACAGTAGGGTTATTAAAATTATTTAAAGGACTGGTTTACTATGTCTGCATCCACGATTCGTGCAGCTGCTGCTGGTGGAGGCAGACATGTAAATAAATTCTTCTGTGGTTTCTGGAGAGCTTCCATTGCTTTCACTCAAAATGATGCCTTGAGGAGCTACTACAGCAAGTGGGTATATCTTAATTAATTAGTGCTCTGAATACCTGACTATTAGCATTTGTTTGGCCGGAAAAGCCAAACAAATTAACCTTGGAGGAGAAATGAGTTTAGATTGGGCTGGCACCAAAGCTAATTTCTTTCTAATGCAAATGCAACCCAGAGCACTCAAACATTGTCTGTTCTTAATACTTGGGGCTTTACTTTTGCCTGGGATACATGACTTTTTCTTTCCTTCTTTTAATTTTCAAATTTTCAAAATCCTTAATTTTTAAAAATTCTTTTCGTTATTATTTTTAGTAAGCCAGTAGTAGATACGTGCTTCACTTCATGAGGTTGTCTCGCTTTTAGAATAAGGTTGTCCTAAACAGTGATGTATTGGAGGTTTACCCCAGTGGTTTTGTCCTGTCTGTGTGGAGGCTGAGTGTAGAATGACCTTTCACTTTTCCTCATGTCAAGAGTTTCAGTACATGATTTGTTTTGACTTGAGACTGTAGTGAATTAAAGGTTTTCTGCAGCTTGACAGAGACATATGGAAACCACCAACTTGGAGATGTGTGCAGAGGTTAGGTTGGCATCGTGATAGATACCTGGACTACAGAATAGATCTTGAAGAAAAAAAATCTTTTTTTTTTTTTTTGTTTTCCAATGCTGCTGTTGAGATAAGGACAGAAAAGTGGTGCATCCTTGAAAGGAGCAGCTCTATCAAGTGAACTGAATTAAGTAGGTTTCACTCTTGTGTGACAGTATCTTGTGTAAAATATAACAGACCTTCTACAGCTCGAGGAATGCTACATCCCTGTTGGCAGTTTAAATTAATCTTAGTGTATTACAAAAAATTAAAAATCATTATCTTGTCCTTGCTCAAGGAAGCTTGTTACAAAATATGTGGCTAGATGCAGAGTAAAGAAGTTTCAGTGGACTTTTCTGGGTGTTAATCAGATAAGAGTTAAGATTTATGATACAACGTAGGAGTCTTCATTGCATAAAAATGAGGCTCCTTCAGTGCTTTAAGTAGTACCTGGAGCAGTTGGTTCACATATAGAAAGAAAAAAGGTATCTCTGAATATCAGTTTAGGGGACAGATGTATAGATTCCTCCCCACACCCCACTGTGCCAGCCTTGGTAAATTTAAGTCTTGTCAAGGCCCAAAGTTGTTAGCTTATGTAGGTATTTGGAAGTTTGTTCAGGCATTATCAAGAAGCTTTTGGAGCTTATTATTATGTAGTTTGTCGTGTTGTGCAGAATGTGGGCTGGATCCTTTAGGCTTTTGTGGATCTACAGCGATTTAAACCAGCAGAGGGTTTAAAGTGCATTTTCCAGATGTGCCTGCTAATTTGATAGTGAAGATAACTGACCAGGGGTGAAAGCCTGTTGGAGAAAGCTGGGAATTTTGAGGGGTGAGAGAGAGAATAATACGATGTAAACATGCTGCTTAAAGCTGTGTTAGAATTTGTGCAGTCAGCTGGGGGAGAGAAAGCTGTGTTGGTCATCTAAATTTTGCTGTTTTTCCAATACTCAAATATTTCATTTTCAAGCCCTGAAGTTTTTGTCAAGTAGAGGGTGGCAGAAGAGGACTTTAATGCCACCTTCACATTGGTCTAAACTACAGGGAACAGTGGAAAAGCCCCACAGGTAAGGCAGGGGAATGTTTCCAGAACAGCAGAATACAAATGCACTCTATCCATGCAGCCACACTGGGAAAGAAGTCTTAGCAAGGCTGTTGCAGCATTGTGCTCCCTAAGGAATGGAGCCAACCATGGTTGAGGGGTAATGTTAGTTCAGGGTCTCATGTTTGTGTCTAGATTTTTATTTTTCTGACATAATTATTTACTGTCTCTACTCACTGTTTGCAACAGGAAGGGGAAAATATTTTCTATCTGGCTGTGGAAGATATTGAAACAGACACAGAACTTCTGATTGGGTACTTGGACAGTGATATGGAAGAAGAGGAAGAGGAGGAGGAAGAAGTAACTGTTATCCAGGAAGATGAAGACAGTGGCAGTAATAAGGAAGTGCAACCAGCTGGTGAAAAAATTGCAGGTGAGCAGTATGTAAAATATGGGATAACTTGAGAGCTTAAAAGTGGTCATGAAGAAAGGGAACACTGAGTGTATAGGACTGGGGAACTGGAAGGTTCCCCGGGTTTAATCTGAATTCTTGCATTATTTTTATGCCTTTATGTGGGTTTGAGTTGAGCTTCTTTGCCTGATAAGGAGCAGCTAGTCCTATGAATTACTTGAGTGAATGAGTGAGCCTGGATTTCTTAAGTATTAACCATTAATTTTTGAACTAAAGGCAGAGTTTGTTTGGCCTGACACACAGGCTTATGAATGCTCTTAGGAGAGGGGTAGTTTCCTTCTTACTGGAGTGGGAGACAAATAAACCTTTTCATAAAGCTGTTCAGCCAATCCTGAGGTAAGATGTCCAGGAAAAGGAAGGTGAGCTGAGCTATCTGGGGAATTCTCAGCATCTTTATCAAAGATAAAGATGAATTTATGAATGACGAACTGGATTGAGATTCTGATTGAGTTGAATGACTAATTTGGGCCAACAGTCTTAAGTCACACCCATCTTAATACTTTACATCCATTTTCAGTAATGCTGATGGTAATCCACTTAAGATAGGCTGTCTATAATCCCTTCAGAGACATTGTTTTTTGTGAGTTTCATGCCACCATTTTGCATAATCTGTTTCTGGCAGAGTGTCTCTTACTGTAACCAAAAAGCCTGTGACCTATTCCTTTACATTGGTTTTGCCTCCAATCACGCAGATCCCCTCACGTGTAAACAGGACCATGCATGCCCAAACTGTGAATCCAGTTTTGCCAGCCAGGAGATCCTAGCTGAGCATCTGCAGACTTTGCACCAAAAACCCAGTGAGGAAAAGGAATTTAAGTGCCGAAATTGTGGAAAGAAATTCCCTGTTAAACAAGCTCTGCAAAGACAGTGAGTAGAAACAGGAATGTTTTTTCAGGGATCATTTAAATCAATTTTATTCAACCATTTATTTCTGTTGACCTAGTCACAATCTGAGCTTTAATTTTTATGCACCTATATTTATCCCCTTACCCTTTGCTTTAATCTTTTAGTGTGTTAATTTCTCATGTTTGTTGTAGACTTCAATGGGAATTGTAAAAATAGTGACAATTTTTCTATGTGTTAAGTCATACACGGCAGACCAGACCAGAGCAGCAGTTTTGTGCAGCATTACTTGTCTCCATCAGTGGAATATTTAGTAGTTTAGGAGGTGTAATTTTCAACCTGTGGATGTTGGAATGAGTTACTTCTAAGTAACTAAAGTAAGATCTAGGGGGGGAAAAAAGGAAAAACCAGTGTATCATGTTTGCTTAATTAAATATTTGGATGATGGAAAAAGGATGTGAGATTTAAGAACACGTCTTTATTGTCCTTGAGAGTGTAAATAGGCAGATTTCTCACTAAAGTCTTATATCTTAGAATTATGCTTCTGTATAGAAAAATAACTGGTTTTGTCCTTTCTTGTTTAGATACGTATTTCCTTACAATTAGATATATTACTTTTCGTTGTACATTGAATTACAGGTTACAGGTTGTACAATTTACGCAGGCTTGCTGTAACTGAAAAAATATACATAGCTTTACAAAAAGTAGGTGAACAATGTCGTCCTTACTTTGTTTTTTCCTTTATTTGTCTCTCAGTGTCCTTCAGTGCACAGAGAATATCAGCCCAGGAGACTCCTCAAGAAGTTTCCAGTGCTCTGTTTGCAATACTCCCTTCAGCTCGGAATCGAGGTTTTGTGTCCGAGTTACAGGACTGCTGTCATGTCCTTGCTGGCCTCCCTTTGCATGTTAGCTTTCCAAAAGCTTGGTAGTGTTTGGGAATCCTAACAGGGCAACGACTCAAATGCTTTCATTCCTCTCTGCTGTAAGTAATGCATGAGGTGGCTTTGGAACTCTGCAGTGCAGCATGTGTTCAGCTCTGAGTACTTGCTACAGCTCTGGTTTCTGGGGACGCTGCCTGATGTGGGGCTTTTTTTCTCTTTGTTGTCCCATGTAGTTATGAGCAGCACAAGGAGGCGTGCAGAGGGGATGCCAGGTTCATATGCAAGGCAGATAGCTGTGGGAAGAGGTTCAAGAGCAAGGATGCCCTGAAAAAACACAAAGAAAATGTTCACAGTGGTAAGAAAGAGTTTAATTGTTTCTTCAGGAAAAAAACCCCTCTGACATGTTCCTAGCCTTACCTTTGCAAATCAGAGTCAACATTTCCTTTGGTTTTTTTTTAATGGATTCATTTGTATCAGAAAGAAAATTAAGAAGTAACTAATTGCAAGAGTAACTGTTTCTCCTCTCCCTGGGAGAAATTATTGTAAGCCCAATGAATCATTAGTTTCCTGCAGAAAATATGATAGGAATCTTGAGAAGTTTAATCTAGGCAAAGAGTAGATGAATCAAAAAGTTTCATTTGTGAGGAAAATCAACCACTGGCCCAAACTGCTACAGGAGATGGTGAGTTCTTGATTTTTTGGTATTTTCAGGACACAATAGGATGTCTTTTCTTTGCCTAATCAAACAGGCTTGATAAGGGTTGTGTAAAATCCTATAGCATCTGTTCTGCAGGAAGCCAGACCAGACCCATCCACTGGTCCTCTTAGGCCCAAGTGTTTTCTTCTCTGTGTGCTGTGAATCAGTAGTTTTCCCTCAAACTTCCCTCTATTCTCATGAAAGGGTAGGATGAGGTCCAAAATGCAGATCTCAGTTCTGGCATTCTGCACTCTCTCTCTGTGTCCGTTCTCCATGTCGAAGGAATATCCTTGTGTGTGGGGACAGCNACTCTATTCTCATGAAAGGGCAGGATACTGCTCTCAGGTCCAAAATGCAGTTCTGGCATTGTGCATTCTCTCTCTGTGTCCGTTCTCCATGTCAAAGGAATATCCTTGTGTGTGGGGACAGCAGAATTCCAGAGTGCACAGAAAACAGTCTTCAGTTGATGGTGACAGCACTGAGATGCTTTTTAAGATTTTCATTGCATGAAGTCTCTTTTGGCTGCCAAACTCTTGCAGTGTACAGAAACCCTTCTGTAACCATTCTTACGAAAGATTATCTCTTTTTATGGCTATCTGTAAGAATTTTTTTCATCCATGAACAGTTATGTTTAGGCTTAGCTTATGTCAGTTATGTAGTGGTATATGAATTCCACAGTTCGGTTGGATCGCTCCGGGCATGATGGAGAGCGGATCCATGGAGGATAGCAGAGCCTTTATTTTACCACTTGGGAGTTGTAGAAGTCACAAATGGTGTTGGTGCAGGAAGGAAAAGAACCTTCTACTGTTCAGAGACACTTTGTGGATGCTGAAAAGCTGCTGGCAGGGAAAAATCCAGCGTTTTGCAAGTATTCTGTGAGAAAGCTGATAGTTCTCATGCGAACAAGCAAGACGGTTTTCTAAATATCTTGCACCTGTTGTTTGTATGTGAGGTTGTTAGGAATTTAAGTAGAAATATTTTGAAAATAGGTTTCATGAGATGCAATCAATCACTTGGAGAGGTGGTTGGACCTGAGACCAATGATCTTTTGCCATATACCAATGTGAGGATTATGTGAATCCCTCCTGTAATTAAGTAAATGTTTCACTTTCTCTCAGCTTTGCCTTCGGCTTAGACTCTCGTTTCTCCTCACAGTCCGTGTTGCGCGGTGACCGCACTTCTAGAATTCCTTTCTGCCTTGTGTTACCTGGAGGCAAGGGAAGGTGGAAAGGATTGGTGTGTGTTGTCTGTTATGCAAAGCAATGAACAGATACTCCCTGTCACTTTCCTTACCTCTGAAAGTGGCTCATTAATGTCCTTCTCAGTTGAAGGACCAAGTGTATGCCTATATTACGTGTCTGTTTGTGTATATAAATACTTAAGAGTTTTATAACTTTGTACTTTTATGATCTTTTTGTTGTTCAATGTAGTATGACTGTGTTTTACCTAAGCTAGGAACTGTCTTGCATGGGCATCTTAAATTATAAACAAAGAATTAGGTTCATGGTGGCTTTGTCTTGTAATAAAATAGCTTTGTGGGTTACTAAAATGCATCTCTAAAGGTAAGTAATAGCTAAACTCTGTTGAGTGGTCTGTGGCTTTTTAAAGCAGCTGTGAAAAGGGAAGGAAAATATGTCTGGTAGCTGAACTATAGCTTGTTTTGTAATTTGCATTTTAGACAGGATTTGAATTCGTGATCTGGTGCTGATACAATTTCCCTGTTTTGTTCAGTTGAAGACCATTAATGAAATACTATTTTGTATAGTAGGATGCTTAATGCTTTCTAAATAAACAAAAATGGGAAATTGTGGTTTCGACTTAAGTTTGAGATCTTTTTTGTTATTGCTGCTCTAACTCTTGTATTGATTTCTGGATGAAATGAACTGTTCAGTTGCCAAGTGAGCTATTCTGAGTTGTGAATTGTGCTCTTCATGTGGGTTTGGTGATGTATGATAACATCTATTTGAAGGCTTTTTTCTTTATTGTTCTGGTTTTCTTAATTTACATTCCACCAGTAACTGGTTTGTTGGACACCCACAGAGAACTCCTGATACGGAGCACTTTGAAGATGGGATACAAATGTAAAAATCTTATGTCAGTCAAATGACCTGTGAAAAGTCACAGGCTCAGTGGAAATATTTCAGTTCTTTCTTACCACTTCCTGTTCAAGATGTTGGTGGTATTTTGTTTCTGTTTCAGGAAATTCTAGGAAGAAGCTGATGTGTTCAGTGTGCAATAAGAAATGTTCCTCAGCAGCAAATCTCCAGGAGCATCGAAAGGTCAGTAAGATGAAGGCTGACTCACAGCAGGCACTGACTTCCCTGAGATGTGAGGCTGTGCTGCTTAGGTCACTTGAAAGCTGCTGTAATGCAAGCCTTTGGGTGATCTCTCTCATGGTTACAAAGCCAACCTGTTTTAGTGTGGGTGTTTATTTTTGTAATCACACTCGCTTAAACCAAATACCTTCCTAAAGTTTCTATGCGTCTCTTGCCAAATGCAAATGTGTTTGTGCACTCCAGCATAAAGTCAGAAGTTGCCTGCTGTTCTTCAGCATTCTTAAACACTAAGCTAAATCTAAAGTGTGTTACATAATCATAGCATACATGTAGACCATAAAATAGGTTCATGAGCCTTCAGTTTTTGAACAAAACACAACAATTTTCTTACTGCTTTTTGACGTGCCACTTGGGGTAGTTATTTCTGTTGTAGTTATGGAGTAGTAAAAAACAGTTCTTCCTCAACCCCAAATTTTTAATGTCTTTGTGTTTATGCACATGATCTTTTATAACCAGGACAGGAGGGGTTAACAGCTGGAAAAGCATCTATTGGAAGTAAGGGTGTTCGTGTAGAAATACAGATGGACCATGAATATGAGATTCTGAATCTATTATACCCAAAGGAAGTCCCTGCAAGATTAATTTGATAAATCACTAAAACCCAGTGATTTTTTTTTTTGCAAAAAGCACCATTGTACTGTTTATCAGATTTACTGTAAGTCTTTAATAATGCCCTGGTTACAACCTGAATCCATTGAGGATATAAATGATATCAATTAAAATATGTTGTTGCAAAAAGAAAAAAAAAACTTTCCTGCAGACACTGTGACACACTCCGAAGCTTCTCAAATATCACCAGTCATGTCAGTTGAGCACTTACCTTAAGAATCACCATGAGAATTTTGTGCATAAGAATTTGTTTACTCTTCTTGATTGGCTTTTCTTGTAAAATATCCAGAAAATGGGTATTCCAGATTTACACAGTTATATCAGATGGTGAAGGAGATTGCCCATAGTAATGCTCATGCTGGTTTTTTTGCTTGAATTAATTTCTTTTTGGAGGAAGTGGGGCAGGATCCATCAGCATTGCCAAAAATATTTGTACAGGCAATAAAACCAGTAAGAAAATAATAGGTGAAACCAGGAGAAAAAGATGAATTCTACCCGCCCCCCCCNAAGATGAATTCTCCCCGCCCCCCCCGCCCCCCCCCCATTTCAATGTAAAGAAATAAAAGTAGAGAATAAAAAGGTAAAGTGTAACAGAAAACAAGCCCAAACAACAGAAAGAGAGAAGTCTGACAAACACAGAGAAAGCAGATAAAGAGGGTGGCTCTAGGGAGAGAGACGTATGTTTACTTTCTGAAGACAAGAGCGCTCAGATCTGTAGCTTTCGTGTTATCTTTGATTTCAACTCATTTTTAGCTTCATGTGTCTTGTGCACTTCTTGTGCCTTAACTGTCTAAAGATAAGCCCTTCCTCAGCCATGCACAGTTAAACCTTGCTGTTGTCATCCAGACTGCTGCTTGCACCTTGCTGATTTTTGGTGACGTGCCGTGGTTGTTCGGGTTTTTTTAAAATTTTATCTTAGTAAATTCAAGGAAAGGTAGGGCTGTGTGTATCCACCAGTTCTCTTTTGTCTTATCCTCCAGCTGTACTGTTACTACCTTTTATCTTATATTTATAGGAGTCCATGATTTGGGCTGTTAAATGGTGCAATAACGTAAAAAAATTAAATTCCCAGCAGCACAACTCAAGAAATGCTGAGCAGGAGCCTGCAGAAGACAGGGTAATAGAATGCAAAAGGTTGTTGGAAGATTGCCTTTCTGCAAGTTTGTGATGTCTCCTGGTAGAACAAACAAAACACCATCTGAACTGGATTCTGATACTGAGTTCTGGAGCTTGAGTCAAATGCCACATTAAATCACTTAACAATGATGATAATGAGGAGGCAAGCAAGGGGAGTGTTAATCTTCACTGATTCAGATTCCTGCTAAACGATTCCTTTTAATGTAAGGATCTCATGTTTTGGGTTTGAATCGTTCACAGGAACTTAAAGTGAGCAGGTACATATGAGTAGCACCGCCTGCCAGTCCTCTCCACTGATGCTCTGCTGTTCTGTAGTGGAAAGGGAAGAAGCATTCCAACAAATCCCAGGGTTGCTGATTTCTTTTCCCAGTGAGAGTTTTTAGTGCTGCACTTGCAGTGTTTGTAGGTAGACTCTCTCTCTGTACAGCTGTGGGCTGAGCTTCTGACTCTTATTGTAAGCATCTGTTTTCATGTTAAAGCAGCTCATTCTTCTTTTAAGAAAGAAGGTTAAGGACACCTTTGAGTGTGGGGCAGAAAGGCTTTTTTGACTTCGGAAACACAGGTTTTGTGGGTCACTGGTAGGACCCGTTTGTGCTGGTGCCTCTCTGGATTTCTTTCCAGCTTTCTTACACGAATCTGTACAGTTCCATTCAGGTGTAATTCTGTCTGCTGGAGACAAGGGACCAAGCCCAGATAGATCCTACTTCGGTCAGAGTTTGAGAGTGTGTATGAAAAACACTTGCTTCTTTCTGAACTTCTTATACTTTGCAGAGCTGGAGTTGCTGCAATGTTGTTGTGGGTAGAGTCTCACTTAAAAATCCTTTCTGCTTCTCAACCCCCAGCCCCTGTTTTTTTACCTGCCAGTGCCAAGCATCTCTTTTGGGTTAATTTCTGACTTCTTCGTTCAAAACTGAGCAGTGTTTTGTTCTGCTGGGCAATCTTTATTTTTTATTTACCAGAAGTTGCTCTCAGCTGCCTCCTGTTTTTCCAGCATTTAGTCCTTGGTGCTGTTATGTGCTGTGATGTTGAAAATCCTGCATTTGTAGTTTGAGACAATGCTGCCCCTCCACTGTCTGGCCTCTAAAAGCTTTTAAGAGAAACAATCCTGCAAGAGTTTGTGATAGTACTTGTTTTTTAAAATTCTGCCAGAAGCTCTGAAGTGGTTTCCTTGCTATTTTTACATGTGTCTTATTGACTAGAAGAAAATGTTCTGAAAAGTTATTCTGCATTTGGTTTTTTTAATGCTTTCCTAACAATGGTATTTTAAATGGTTAGAAGCACAGGTTATACAACCTTGCAGTATAGTTGTAATGATAATTTTTTGTTTGCCGTTATGATTTTTTGGTTTTTGGGAGGTGATGTTTTTCAGCAAGAGACAAGCAAGGGGGAAATCACAGAGTATTAATGAGTATTAGCATAGCTACTGGCTAATAAATAAGCTACGTTCTAGTAGGGAATTTTTGTATATGTAAGAGGCGTGGTCTTGTTTCAGACACACATTTAATTATCATAAAACACTTATTTTGCAGGTCCATGAGATCTTTGAGTGTCAAGAATGTGACAAGAAATTCATTTCGGCAAACCAGCTGAAACGCCATATGATAACTCATTCAGGTAATGTGCAGAAATGACACAGAGCTGCATGTGTGTGCCTATGTATTTAATATATATTGAATTATACCTGAATTAGTTTCTTCTTAGTGTGGAAGGCTTGATGAGATCTGTATTGTCCTGAGCTGGACAAGCCAGTCTCAGGTTCCGAGGAAAGTATCTAAACCAGCTTTTCCAAGCCTTCCAAAAATCCAAGTGAAGTGATGTAGTCTTCTTCCTATTGCTGGTTTGTCAAGCTGTTCTGTTGTGCTAGCTGGGGTAGATGAGATCAGCAAGCTGGGATGGGGTAAAAGATTTCTACATGGCTTAGAGAGGAGGTGAAACACCAGTGGTTGAGGTTTTATGCAGAGGAGAAGAGGCTGGGAGCTGGGGTGTGCTGTCAGTGGTCTGTGATACACACTGAGTGCTTTCCTGTTTATCTGTGTGTTAGTGGGCTCATAGCTTCTGGTCAGAGCAGAGCAGCTCATGGTCCACCCCATCCTCAGACCACCCACAAATGTTCCCTTGTGCCGTCCTCTGGCAGCACAAGGTCACTGTGAGCAGGGAGTGTCCCATCTGTAGGTTTGGCAGTGTGGCACAAGTTGGCTCTGCTGGGATTTCTGGTCACTGCAGTCCAGTGTTTTCCATGTCCTTCACCAGTGATTAGAAACATCAAGGAGCACATTGGGAGCACAAACATTGTTCTGTCAAATGCATTAGCATTCAAACAAATGCAGGTTTTTACAGCTGCACAGGCTTACAGTTGAACTATTTCCTTGGTATCAGTCCACAGCAAAAGCTCATTTCTTGTAACATAATCTGTATCTCAGAGGCTCCTGGTTTTCTTTTGACACTTTTGGATGAGCGTTACTGCAGTTAAGTTGCAGTCACCAGTTGAAGCATAAGGGCTTTTTGCATCGGAACTCTAGGTTTTGGAAGCTAGTATGTATATTGTTAATTAAGTTTTAAAACATTTAAACTGTCATGCCCTCTCTCACATTTGTAATCTGGAAACACAGTTTTCCTCTTTGAAGTCATTCTCTTTTGATTTAAGCTAATTAATCAGAGTTTAGTTGTAGCAATGAGTATTGCAAAGAATGTGCCAATTTCTTGAGATACGCCATGGCTCATCTTTTGTGAAGTGACTTAACTGTCTAACATAAAGGGCATTAGATGTCTTTCTAATTGGTTTAATCTTAATTGGGTTGACTTAATTGCAGAAATCTCTCTGAGGAGATGACTGTCTCTGCCTTTCATCTTCTCCCCCTGTAGAAACAGGAGATTAAATGTCCCCCACTCGTTTTCTGCAGAAAAACGCCCCTACACCTGCGAGGTTTGCAATAAGTCCTTCAAACGACTTGATCAAGTGACTGCACACAAAATAATACACAGTGAAGATAAACCTTATAAATGCAAGCTTTGTGGAAAGGGATTTGCCCACAGAAATGTTTACAAGAATCACAAGAAGGTAAAGCACTCTGCTGTTGTTGTTTACAGGTCTGCCAGCCTCAGATTTGCAGATTTTTTTTTTTTCTTTCAAGTGGTTCATCGTTAAGCTCTGCCGTGCTTATAAACATGGGATTAAAGTATTGGAGAATGTAGTTTTAGTGTTCTTTGTTATATCCAAAATCTCAAAAGGCTGCATCAATTCTAGTAAACAAAAAAGTTAATTAAGGAGAAGTAAAGCACAGTTGCTTAGTTAAAAGCATCAAATCAATCCCATTTTGACTTTTTTGTTTTGTTTTTATTTTTTGCTTTGTTTTGGTGGTCGTTTTTTGTTTTTTCTTTTTAAATACTAGGTTACCAAGTTAGTGTTACTGATTTAAAAATGTCTTCAAATACTTTTTTTTAAAAGTAGTGTAATTGAATAAAACTATCTGTAGTCCTCTTGCAGTCATTGTTGGACTTAGCAGCAGATGCTTTCAAACTACACTGAATTTGAACTTGCTGCAGTGTTCACATATTAAAACAACATCAGAAGCAACATTACCTGAAAAATAGGCTCACAAAGGGATGTTCTGCCTCTGTTGATTGAAGCTCAAATCTGCTTGGCCTAATTTCTCTAATGCCTGTCATTAGTTTTAACCTGGGCTTACATTTCTAATGGCAAGGCTCTATCCAGGACTGCTGTTTCAGAATTACAAGGCTGTGGAAAAAAAAAAACCAAGAAAAAAACCCCAACACTGACGCAACCATGCCTCCAAGACTTTTGCAGTGTGGCTCATGTTATATTCCATCTGGGAATTTGGCACAGGATCTTTGCACCATCTCTTGCACTTGCAGCCATAAATCATGTAAGAGCAATAATAATGCCTCTTACAGGATGAAATGGTGATGACTGTCTAAAACAAGAAAGCATGCAGCAGCCTGCTGAAGGACAAGATTAGCTCCCATCCATTATATTTTAGACTTACAGAAAATTGGACAGAACCTTGCAGATTGGATATATTCTGAGAAAAATGTATAAAGTGTTATCTAGAAAGATAGCTCTGTATTTTAAATAAATACTTTTTACATGTTTCCTGATGTTAACTTGCCCTTGATGACTGGTAGGGAGTTTGGGTTGGAGATGGACTTCAGGATTAAGTATGAAGGAGTAAACACTTTCACCCAATTCTGTGTTTAAAGCCTCAGTACCACTAGCATAAGCAAGGATTAGATCCTCCACTAAATGGGAAAAACATTAAAATTTAGACAGCTTTAGTGGGTACCTAATTTTGACAGAATTCCTTAAAGCGTGTTGGAATGCTCTTTTCCTGGACCTGTTTGCACCTAGTACTGGCTGTAAATCCACTCTCTTCTATATTGAGAGGAACTTATTCCTGTGTTTGCATAAAGATTACCCAAACAGCTGGGACTGTTCACCCATCCACATGTAGGTCTCTAAATTCACTTGCTGAGTGAAGAGGTGAGCAGGAGGGACAAGAGACTGATGTGGATGGCCTGAATTGCTTTTGTAGACAGGCCTCTCTCCATGGAGGAAACAGCAGGAGGAGGGGTAGCAGACAGCGGAGGGCAGTCTGGATGTGTGTGCACAGAAGCCAGTTGCACCATACAGCTGAAGGATGTGGTGGTTTGGGATGCCAAAGCAGTTTTGGGTGTCCTGATTTTGGGAAGGCTGTGCCTAGGGAAAGAGGACAATGGTTCTCTTGCTTGTTCACAGGAATGTTGTTTCAGGAACAGTGTAAATGTAGAACTTCATTCTATGTGTTTCTTCAGCTTGGGTTTTTAATGATTTTTAGATGTGTGTTTCCTGTAAGATGTCCTCCTAGCTTTGTTTTGTTTTAGAGGAAGAGGAGTTGAACTCTAAATTTCAGGGTGCTTTTCTAAGCTTCAGGATTAGGTTACTGAAGTAGTAGCAGAGGGCATAGATACCTGCAGTAGGAATGATGGGTGTAGGAGTCAAAAAACACTTAAATCAACAGCATTTAACAGAAAACATGCCTTTAAGTATGATAGCAACATGCTTAAAAAACCTTGGATTTTATAGCAGGCTTACATCCTTTTTATATTTAAGAAAATACAGATAGATTTTGTGCCTTTGAATTCTTAGTTTGTGTTTTAGATGGAAACTTGTTGCTGTTGTTTCTGTAATTCCTGTATGGGGTTTTTTTAACCTGATTTCATGTTGGAAGTCTCAGAATAAAAATGGTTCCCACAACATGTGTTTTTAAACATCTTTCATATGTGGCTGTCTGTTGGGTCATTTCAAAAGTGCAGGAGGAGATTAATTCTTCACATTTCACAGGATTTCACTGGGAGATACAGTGGAGTTGCCAAGAGTAGATCTGCTCTGTTCAGTGGAGCATTGGGATGTGAACCTTAACTTAGCACTTGTTATGTTCTTAGAGCTGCACATCTGAGGCAGAAACTGTGGTACCTCTCTGATCTGCTGCTCCTGCAAACAGGTGCTGCACTGCTCTGCGTAGGTGCATGTGCGAGCTGGCTTTGCCACTTGCTTGGAGATGTCAAGGCTGGCACGTCTTCTGGGACATGGGGCAGCTCAGATGTCCTCAGTGGGAGCTCAGGCTGTGACTAAATGATCATGTAAAGAATACAATTCCGTTTCTGAGGCAAGGCTAGAGAGTAGTATCTGAAATGAGGAGGCAAACGTAGCAGAAGGGATTGTGCTACAGATAAAAGTAGTCACCTTTCATGCAGGGTAGATTGGATGAGGGTGCATGATCTGAGCCCTGTAAGGCAGATTACTTCCATACAGGAGATGTTTTTGCTCCATCTGCTCCTTTGTCGCTATGTACGGAGGATGAGTTCAGAGAACAGAGTACGAGGACATGACAGTCAGCTGAAATAGGTCATCAGACGCAGGATTTTAAAGGGTTTATGGCTAATCCAGGGTTGTTTGGTCCTGGGGAGCATAATGATTTGAAACAACTGTATTCCATCAGTTTATCTGTTGGGAATAAGTAGCCTTGGGCTGGGCTTAAGCCTCCACAGATGCTGTGGTAGGAAAGGCTGCCATGAAATGCTCCATAAGAGCCCATCCTCAGTTGCTGGCAGATGATCTGTGTACGCCTGCATGTGGGTATGCCTGGTTAGGTGATTTTCTTTGTAGGGAAGTTAAGATGTGCAGATGAATCAGTGTATTTTGATCAAAGGATGAGGAGAGCTCTAAAGGAGATGCTGAGGAGGAGTTCTGTACAAATCACTGTGCTCTTCAGAACTGTCACTCACGTGGTGAGAGTTCCAAACCAGGGCATTTTTTAAATAAGCAGCATGAACTTTGCGCTCGTGAAAGGTGCCAGATTGACAGCTCTGGAGACTGAACCCTTCTATTTATCCACAGAACAGGTACAGCACAGGCAGCAGCACTGCGAGCTTCCCCACAGTGTCTCGTCAATGTGTCCCAACCCTGTTCTGGAGGAACCCCCTGTTGAGGTGAGAAGGCAGTTCAGTCTCTTCATGTCCTGTCAATCCTTGGCCTCACTGCCAGGGGGGCTGAGCAGGGTGTCAGCTGATGCCAACTGTGATGGGAACCTGTAGAGTCTGGGCTGGAACATGAGAGATATTCTACGCCTGTAATGGTCCTCCAGCAGCCTTTTTGCTTTCAGTGACATAGGCTGAGGTCAAGGAATTGATTTTGAACCCAAGGTCTCCCTACACCATTGCAGTACACTCAGGTTTTGGTGCTGTGTGTATGTGAGAGGACATTGGTGTTAAAATCAAACTGGGTTCAAGGCCCTCAGCCAACCTCTCAATATTGATGCTGTCTCCCCACAGCCCCCTTTTTCCCCACAGTTGAAGGGGTAGAATAACAGTTGTGTGGATTCTGGATAGCAGAAATAGATTATGTAAGTATGTAGTATGCTAATATTTGCCCTTAGTCTACTAAATTAACTAATTTACCTAATTCCCTGCATATTATAAAACACTTACTGTCCATCCCCTTTTCTTCTGGGCACTCCAGCTTCTGATAAGGTCCTTGTGAGCTAATAAAGTATTTGGATGCTGATGCTTTAAAAACCTGCTTTCCTTTGCAAAAATAGTAGGAATTTGGGCAGATAGTAAATAAATCAGTACAACTTATTATCTACAGTAGGACAGCTGTTAATAACACTAGGAAACAGGGAAAGTGCTTTGGAATTCATAAAAGTAAAGTAAAGCTGGATGTTTCCTGAGTTCCAGGAAAGAAATTTGCTTTAAGAACTCTGTGGTCTGGGAGATTCATCCAAGCTTAGCCTTTTATTTTATTCATAGCTTTGAGGCTGTTTTTCAGCTATGATGAATTTTTCTACAGCCAACAAAAGTCTCGGTACTGTTGCTTCCACGGCTTTTGTTTTTTTCTGGTGGCTTTTGTTTTTTGGTTGTTTTTTTTTTTTAATAGAAGAAGCTATATGTAAGAGTAGTCTCATGATGTGAGGAATTTTCTTTGCCAAATTTTAGGTACTGTCTTGAAAATCAGATTGGTTTTACCTTAAAACTTAACTGAAAAAAAAACAACAGGGTTGTGTGTGTTCCATTTGAAAGCATTTATTCATATTAGTAAGTATTCCAGGCCATTGTTAGTACAGCTGAAGCAATGCAGCTGAGCTTGTAGTTTTTTTCTGTGGTTTTTCTGTATTTCTGTTTCTGTTTACATGCACACCTCATGTGACACTTGTGAGGACGGGGAAGGCGCAGTCACTCGGTAGCTGCTGTGCTGGCTCTCAGGATCCTGGATAATGGCAGAATTATTATTTGAATTCTTCATCCCCTGGTGTTTCCAATTGTGTTATCCCCTCCTGAGTCCAGTCTAGAGAATTACCTGTAGTTAGTGCAGTAACAGCTAATTGATTTCCCTGAGCCTTTCCTCTGACACGTTCTCTTTCATCCGCAGACCCATTCTGAAGAGAGACCGTTCCAGTGTGAGGAATGCAAAGCCTTGTTCCGAACCCCCTTCTCTCTACAAAGACATCTGTTAATCCACAACAGTAAGTGCGAAGTTAGGGAGGAAAAACAGCTTCCTGGTTTCTCACCCTGGGCTGAGAAAAACAAACATGTGGCACCTTGCTCCAGTATACAACTTGCTGTGTTAAATTGCTACTAAGATTCAACTCTGTGTGCAGGGAGTTAAAAAAATCAGAGCCACATTGAAACCTTCCCTTCTGATGCACTTAAATGCAAATCCAAATGCGCTGTAGAAAATCCAGCAATGATTTGAGGTCTGATGGCAAGAGATTTATTTCTGCATTAAGTGTGATCGTGTTACCTCCATTTTAAGAAAGGACAAATGGAAATGGAGATAAGTTGGTGACTTGCTCAGCTTTTGTAGGTAATCCGGTTTAGAGCTTGACACTGAGATTGTCTCTCCTGTGCCAGCCCAGGCTCATATTTGCTGCTTCTGGCATAGAACTAGAGCTGCTCAGAGAAATGCTGGGACCGTTTTCCCTCATGAGTAACTTTTCTTGGCATTCTGTCCTTTTTTTAGTTGACTGTGTTAAGATTTCTTTATGGTGGCATTTTCTCCATGTTTAATATTTTCAGAGCCCTAGATTACCATTCAGCCCTTTGAACATCAGCAATTTAGATTTTATAGAATACTCATGATGTAAAATCCTCGTACCTCAGAAGACAGTACTTTGATTTGGGGAATATTCACACTGGCATAACTAAGAAAACCATGACTCTTTCGTTTTAGAATCCTGCATTAACAGAGTTTCTTTTAGATGAATTATTGGATTGGCATGTTTAGTTTGTTCTTTTACAATTATCTTTCAAAGCTTCTGCAAATTTTATAAAGCATTGGATGTTGTAATTTTTTTTCCCAATGTTAAATGTTAAAAATGGTGAGTCCGTAAGTTAAAAACCTGTTCAGTAATGTGTATTCTAATGAACAAGGATTTGCAGAATATCCAAAATCTGTGATTCACAATATGCCGAATTGTAGGTTTTGCTGAAGGTCTCTCTAAAAATGTGCACTTTAACTTTTTTCTCGAAGAGGATGACCTGTTTTTCTCTTTGTTAGGTGAGAGGACCTTCAAGTGTGATCACTGTGATGCCACTTTTAAAAGAAAGGACACACTGAATGTCCATATTCAAGTTGTGCACGATGGACATAAGAAATACAAGTGTGACCTGTGTGACAAAGCTTTTGTGACACCCTCAGTCCTGAAGAGCCATAAGAAAGTGAGTAGAATCAACTGATCATTTCTTGTGTGTCCTTAAGGTTGTGATTCAGTGTAGAATCCCCAGCTGCTTCTGCATTTCTGGCTTTTCAGTAGAAAGCTGTGATGGTCCTTACCCTAAAATTCTCATTGCAGTGGGGAGGTTATTGGTGGCAGGTGCTTAAACATAAGCAGGTGCTTATGTTTAAATTCAGTGCTCCAGCATCAGGTGTGTGGCAGGATGGGACTTGCTGCAGTGCTCCTACCACCCCCCTTTCCACCAATCTCTGCAATGGAATTGGGGTAAACTTTAGGAGGAGGCTTGCTCTCTAGTGTGGCCTGAGGTAAGATTGATGTTACAGGGAAGAAATGTGAAGAGAATAATTGAATCAAGAGCAAATCAGCTGAGAAAAGTCAGTTCAGGTGTTGCCACCTAATTGAGATGGTGAGAACTTGTTTAAGAAGGTCATGCATGTATTGCTTGCCATATGGTATGTGTTTCATGTATGTGGGTAAAATTGGAGTTGCTTTTGCTTTGTGCTGCTGTCAGACTAGGACTGGCTGTGTTTGTGAGCCTTGTAGTTGTAATTTATTGCTCCCAGAAATTCCTTTGGTATTTGGGTGTTTGGAATTAATGAGTAGCTGTGTGTCTGGTCTATCCCAGTATTGCTGGTAGAGATACAAATGATTTCTAAGTAACTGTATCCTAATCAAGAGGAGTTTAACATTCGTATCTTTAATGTCAGGGAATGAAAACAGTGCAAGTCCATCCAGTATTGAAATGAGATCTCATTTACTCTTGCTTCAGCTACAGCATAAACTATCCCACATGAGAGAGGTTTTTTATGATGTAATGAAGAATTTTGTGTCATTTCAGTGTCTTTCATAAAAAGAAGAATTAATTTCCCTATCTGAAGGGGGTCATGTGCTAGCTCGAAACTGCTCTAGTCAGCTGTAAATACAATTGCATGTGTTATCTTTGCTATCTCATTTAAATTAACACTCTTAAATGAAGTAATCAGAAATTCTCCACTAAAAAACCAGGCACAGTTATAAGGAAGAGGAATTCAATAGACTGATAAATCTTCAGTTCAGAATTGGATGTTGAAAGTACAGTGTGAAATATGATGGTGACCTTGTGTGTAATTGATTTCAGGGTGCTCTTGTTGACCACCCAGGTTGGATGGGAGAGTTTGTGATTTTTTTTTTTCCGTTTTCAAATAATTCTTTTTATATCAGCAAGGCCTTCTAGCCCTAAAAGCTTGATTTCAAAAGACAGGCTCAGTGATTTAGTGCTGGTGATAGTTACAGTGTTCTTTTCATGATCAATTCTCTAACACCTAGAGCTAATTAGAATCTTTGGTGGTTGTGATGGTAAAATACATAATAAAGGTAATAGCAGTCAGTGTCAATACAATTAAATATTCCATGTTTCACTTTTTTGTTTAATGCTGAACAGTCATTCTTGTCTTTCCCCACCCCATGTAGACTCACACAGGAGAAAAAGAGAAGATTTGCCCCTATTGTGGACAGAAGTTTGCAAGCAATGGAACGCTGAGAGTTCATATTCGAAGCCATACAGGTATTTATTATAATGAACAGAGGAGACTTTCTGAGTATGTTACAGGGTATCTTTATGTCCACAATTTATCTACCTACAAACAGGCAAAATTACAGGCAGGCCTAACCCAGCATCTTTGTCAGACATTTTACCTGCTCAATGTGTAAAAGCTGTTGCCAGGTTTCATTTTGCAAGTTTACACTTCTGTTCACATGAGTGGCATCAGGCAGCTGACAGAGGTTTCTTTGTGATAATTTGTTTCCAACATAAAATGGTGTAGATTTGCCTTTGGCATCAGAGCATGAGTTAACAAATAGCCTTGCTATGACATTTTCTTCACTCTGCATAACCAAGTTCGGCTTGCAGGGACATGACAGTCATTTCTGTGTGCTGCTGATGTTACCCATCAGTTTGCATGGAGCAGAAAGCTTCAGTTTTTCAAGCTCATAGTGCAGATGGCTCTTGGGAAAATGCTCTGGAGATGTCCAAGTAAAAATGCTTTTCACACGTGTGCTGCTACCAGTTACATTTCAGCTCTCTCAAGCAGGCTTTCCTAAATTTAGGAGTTGGGCTAAGGTGAGTTTTGTGAAACCACACACCAGGGACCTCTACCCTTGAGTATAGAGCCCTGCAAAATTTGTAACCTCTGTTATAGGAGACTGTGACATTTTGAACTTACTTGAAGCAGAAAGATGCTGAAGATTTCTAGTACCTTTGTAAATGAAATGCAGGGGAGAAACTGCCTTGCCAGGCTATGATACAGGTTGGAATTACAGGAATATGGACTATGGAAACAATTTATGAATGAATAATGCTGCAGGAGGGAAATTTTCAAGGCCTTTTTTTTTTGCCTAAGAAGCTAGAAGCAGTCGTTTTATAGTTACTGATTGAGGAAAAATGCCTTGCTAAGTTCATTTATAATGACCTGTGATAAATAAACTCTGATCCTTTCCTCTTCCAGTCTTGCTGCTACTACAGTGTCAATTACATTTTTGGTGGTTTGCATCCTTCACTGTGAGAATTAACCAAAATAGATTTTCATGGTTGTTTTTGTCACTCTGTTACGGTTGCTGGCCATTTCTTGATTATCCTGATGAAAAATGGTGGGGGGGAAGTTGCTGTTGAGTTGTGACTTGTGGTTTAAAAATAATATTTTTAAGTTACCTTGCAAAATGCCTGATGTAAGGTCGAGTGAGTTGGGTAGTTGGATTTATTTTGTAATTCTGGAGAGGTGGTTTTGTTTGGTTCTGTACCTGAAGGCTTCAGCCATGTTGTTCTTGGTCGTAACACGAGCACAGTGATCGCAAGAGGAAGTTGTTACGCAGTGTTCAGTGAGCCTGAGGAAACAGAGCCTTCTGAGGAAGAGCTGGCATCATTCCCAAAGAATGATGATGGAAATCCAGATCATCTGCAAACAGGGTAAAAAAGGTTGAGCACTCTTAAGTTCCCTACAATGTGAAAATCCTTGACAACTTTTCAGGGAATTTCTGAGCTGTAAGAAATTTTCAGTTCATCGAATAGCGGAGCCATAAACTTATTTTATTCAGAGATGAATGTTTGGTTTCTAAATGTTGCAGTGACTAATACTTCATGTTTTTGGTATCTGTTAAATTCTTTGGGTTTGAATTAATAATTTCAAAACTGTGCCATCCTTTTTTACTTTGGTCAGACATCAAAGTATCACTTTTCATTGTGAGCTAAAGTGAAACGAGCAGCCACTGTCTGTTTTCAGGAAATGATTCATCCTTCTGAATAAGCCTTGAGCTGGGGCTAAGCTTTTGGTGCAACTAAGAAGCCCACAGTAAGTGTAAATATTGCAAAGACTTCTCATCTTAGTGATTGTAGATGATGAGGTTTGGGGTCTGTGTCCAGACATTTGCATTATCCCATTTTCTCTGTGTGGTCACCTAGACTTTGTTTTACTATCTACTTTGTGTAAGAGGTTTTGTTTTGTATTTACAAAATAGGTTCAGGTAGAGGTTATTTTAAAGAGAGTTGTGCATCGCTTTTTGTTCTGCTTGTATTTATGAAGTTGTTCTTTACAAAAGGTGAGGTTCTAGGGTACCTTTCTGGTTCTGCTTTGGAATTGTATTTTTGATAAGCTTAATAATCCATGTACAAAACCAGAAGCTCAGTGGGGTTTTGTCTTCTATTTGGTATTCAGCACGTGCTCTTAAATATTGTTACTCACCGACATGCATGCTTCCTGAATAAGCAATTTTCTTCCCTCTTCTATCCTCAAATAAGGCTCTGTAAATGAGCCCAAACAGTACTTGGCCTTTTGCAGCAACTGAGCTGGTTTGGGGTGAGTGAACATGTCTGCATGTGCATGTATAGAGGGAAGGGGGTGATGTTTTCCTCTGAACCTGGACTGTTGCTCTGTAATTCATCATCTGGGTTTCAGCCTTGCCATGACAGAGACAGCGCTCTGCAGGTCAGCTGAAACACTAGAGCACATTCTCCCTCTCCTGTATCCTGTTGGTTTATGACTTCTTGGGGTCACAGGGAGCTGGGGTTAATTCAGCAAAAGAATCCTTTGACTGTGATATAAATTCCTTGGCTTGTCCATAAATTGTAAAAGAAATCCTATGGTCTGCTCCGTGGGCTTGAAAACCGGGGGCCGGGAGGTTAATTGCTTCCCTGAAGTTTTAAGCAACTTCCAGTTTCTGGCTGCAGTTTGTGCAGCTTCTCAGTTGCCTTATGCATATCTATTTCAATGTGTTAACTGCTGTGGGGTGTGTGTATGGATCTGTGTGTGCCTGTGTGATCTGTGTGTAAATACACACACGTTTTATCTGTCTGCTATTTAAACTGTTGCTTTCCCAGTTAGTTGAGTTCTGATCCCTTCAGTCCTTGGGATGTAGCACATCGAGTTGTGCAGCAGTGGAAGTTGTTCTGAAGCAGTTTGTTTGCAGGTAAATTTCGTTTAGAGTTAGGAGAATTAAGGGGCTTGCTGTAATTCTTTCGTTTCTGTGCTGTCGTTTCCCTGCTGTTACTTAGGGATGGATGAGGAATAACTGATGACCATCAATGTCTTCCAGAAAATGCTTATATATGCAAATATAGGTTAAAATATGACCTTATTTTGCTTTTACCATCACAGTTAGTCCAAGTCCTGATGAAAAGCCAGTAAGATAACGATAACTTTACATCTGTCCTCAATGTTCTGTGAGAAGATGAATTTTTCAATTCTGTGTCATTTGAAAGCCATCACTTACTGTGTCATTCTTGCATGTTACGTGTAAGAATGCTAGGTGCAGAAAGCAGCTTGGTTTTTTAAGTGTGAGTTGAGAAGGTTCTTTGCAAATTTACTTCCATATACATGAGTCAAAGATAATACCAAGAGATTACATTAAAACAGCTGAAAGCATTTGGGCCACAGACTTCTGTATCCTTTGTGCCAACCCAGTTACTCCTGCCTTTTCAACTTGCATGAGTAAAAAATGCTTTCTAAGCTTTCAAAAACATTACTTTAGGTGCTGATTGCCTTCTTGAAATGCCTCTTGTTATGCACCTAATTTTGCCATTGTCGTCCCATTTCTACAACTCACCTGAGTTTTTGAGCATATTTACGATCATATTTAAGTCTCAACTATATAAATACCTAAGTTCAAATTTTGCACTTCTAAGACAAAATTCTTGAGCAAGCAAAATATTAGTGGTGGAGTTATAATAATAAAAATCTTTGGTTTTTAACAGTAGTTCAGTCATCTCTGAACACAGAAGACTTCAAAGTAGTTAAAGGAAGCAATGAGTTTCAAGTACAGTATAACTTTAATTTATTATGGTGTAAAATATGTCACCAAAGGTTTAATAGCTGAACAAGCAACTGTTTGTTCATGTACATAATAATGTACAGCCAGAATCCTCATGCCAGCAGATCTTCTGCTAAATTACCCTACAAGTAATTTATGTTTTCTTACATAGGGAAAAAGATAAAAGGCAAGCTTGAAGGAACTTCCTCTCGTATGCCAATGAAGTATGTGAAGGAATGTATCTGTATCTAGTCACTGAACAGCTTGCAAATGTCCACAGATAGGTTCTTTCTGTTCAATAAGTTATAAATGATCCCTCTTTTATCTACCCAGTTTAAAAAGGGGCTTGCAGAAGGCCTCAAAGGTAAGGATTCTGCATTTCTAAACCTTTCAGTTTATACATCATTGTCCAGTTCATCTCCAGACAACAGTTAAATCTTTAAAAATACCTGTAAAGTTTCATGCAGCTGTCAGCTTGTTGTTTGTACCCATGAATGAGGAAATGTTCTTTTGAGGGGTAGATTGTTTGAATGAGACATCTTTAGATCAAATTAGTTATTGATTGATTAATGCATGTTCTTTAAAAGACTCATTCCCCCTTAGGTTCAATGAACTAATAGATGTTAAATTTTCCACTCATAGAGAAATCAGATTAGTTCCACTGATAGCTGCAAAGAATGGAACTGGTTTATTCTTTAAAGTTGTGTCTTTTTTATTTATTACAAAAATCTTGGTATTGCTGTAGAACTGATGAGGGTCTGTAGTTCATGCTTTACTGCATGGATGCAGATAGCCTTATTTTGTAGGGTTTTTTACTAGTCTTTAGGACTCATTTAGTGGCAAATAGCCAATATCTCAGTTATATCATGATAATTTTGATGGACCAGATAGAACAAACATTTTATTGGTCTTAACTTGGAATAATCTGAATTCTTTTAATAGACCCTGAACTTTGCAGGAAACAAACCACCTGAGCTGTGAAAATACCTCAAAAATTAAAACATGGCTATATACTTAGAAAAAGACAAGGAGTAGAAAAAAAAAGTTTAAAGCATTCTGATTTTCCCCTAGTTTGAAAGAATAGGATTTGAGGTTTTTTCTTATTAAGTATGTGACTATTTTTAGTGAGTGGGAAATGCACAGAGTTGATTTACGTGAAACCAATTCTATTTCTCCCTGGTGTCTGTAAAATGAGTGTTGGAGCTTGGTTAGAAAGCATTCACAAATACACAATCTCAGAGTTATTCATCATCAGTGAGGCAACAAACCACCTGAAAAAACAGAGGCATTTCATCTCTTGTCTTCAGAGTCTGCCAGATTTGAATGTTGGTTAAAAGGAAGTAAGAATCTCTAATTGCCCCGTATCTGAGGACTGTTTCTCAGAGAAAGAGCAAGACTATTCTCAGAGCAGTCAGAGCTATCCCTTTCTGTGTCTGGCCCACTATGAGTATAAAATTACCTGTGCTTTTGGTGTTTCTGGGTCTTGTCTCGGCTGATGTCCTCAAATTTTTATCTTTCAGATCACAAAGTTACTTAGCTCTTGGCGTGAGAGAGCTGTTCCTGTGTGGGGACTTCTGTACCTTCTCAAGTGCTAAGTTTTGAGTGTTTAGTGGCTGAAAAGGAGACAGGCCGGAATTTTGCACAGGCCAGATCACTTTTTATTGTCTAGTCCAGATTAAGACTAGTCCAGATGTCATAAAGAAAGCAGCTCGCTGCTGCAGTTGGCCAAGCTTCTTGATTACTCTTCCGTTCTTTTCTCTCCCTGGAATCCCTGGTCAAAATTACAGAAATGCCTGAGAGATGCAGGATATTAAATGCTTTTGAAGATGCTGCTCAGGATGTAGAAAATGGTCATCTCTACATGAGAGGAGGTTTATTATTTTGCAGAGGTGTTTGTTTTCTCATGAGCCTACAACACCAAAATGGTGAAACGTATTGAATATTTTCTTGACTTGAGAAGTTTTAATCTTTACTCGGTGGTTGGTTTTCTGCTATTTTCTGCTTTATGTTCTGTTGGAATCACTGGGTTCACTGAGTTCCTGTTTAATTTTATTTTGATTCCTAATGAAGTCCTTTTCACGTGGGAGAAATTCAGGTCTGTGTACTTTAGGTTTGTGTGTTTGTGTGTACATATTTGCATAGTGCATTAACTGAATAATGTTCAGTTAAGGACACAAAGTTTTTAATTTAATGGGAGCACTGTTTAATTCAAGGGCAAGAGCAGCTGAGGATAAATGTGTGAAGCTGTCAGGTGCCCTCTATGAGCAGTATTCTAAAGCAGATGTCACAGATTATAATTCTGTTACATCCGTTAACCTTTTGCCCATCCTTACTTGCTGTTGAATGCTGTCATCACCCCAGATTATCTCTGACTGAAAAAGCCCTCTTGCAATTCCCATTCTGGGCTGCCCTGTGGATCATCTGGTAAGGAGTGTTAAATGTGTGATCCAGATGGCCTCCAAATTCCTCCCCAGGTGAACTGTGCTCGTTCCACCGTAGTTGGCCCATGGTGGAGGCTCCCTTCTAACCCTCTCCCCTACCCCAGTCTTGAGTTAGGACTTTAAAAAGGATTATAGTTTGCTGTAACTGTTCTGAAAGCTGATATTTTGAATTAATGCACATATATGTATTTATACAGGGAAACATATAATTTTTATTTAAGAAACAGTCTTCTAATCCTGCTAATGGGTACTTCAGCATCTGAAAGGGAGCTGTATTCAGAATGTGGTAAATGGTCTGTGGAACAGTCTGAGGGACCACATTGCTGAAATTACATTTGTTCATTTTTTAAAAGAAAACCAAAGAGAAGAGTTCCTTGAAGCTGCATATGCTGCACGTGATCTGATGTTCAGTGCAGTCTGTCTTAGGTCTTTTTCTGGCATTCATGAGTGTTTACCAGAGCCATTAATGCTGACTATCCCAGCTGACCGAGCGGAGACGTATTAAAAAGTGTATTAAAAACCCCCACCTTGATAATTTTGCTGCATAATTCAGATTCTTCATTCCTTAACAGAGCAGTTGAGTTCCAGTAAAGACAGCAAGCCAGGGAATTCCTGCATGAAGGCCAACATGAATACCTGAGAATTGTATTTAGGTGACTAAGCAAGCTACAGGGGAACGGAGACAGTAAACAGGACAGCACATTTCACAGATGAACTAGAAGCAATGTCTGTGTATGGTTTGAAGCAGAGGTGAGACTGCTGCTTTGGTTTGCTGGGCTGTTCAGACTTTTGTTGCAGTCTCTTCAGACTAGGACTATTTCTCTGTTGTTTTGTCTCATTGGATGGGAATCTATTTCTCACCTGTAAAGTATGTATTTGCCTAGTCTTATTCGAGGTCACTGCTTTGAAGTAATCACTAGCATTGGTGCTTACGTCAGGTTTCCACCTAAGCTGGGAAACAGCTTTTTTTTGGTGGCTCAGTTGACTACAGGGAATGCAGAACACAGTGTGAAAGTAGCAGTGCATATGACCAGTTAGAGTAACTGTCTCGAAGTCCTTATTAAATGTCTAGCTGTAGCTACTGAAATCTTGAAATCTTCAAAAACTGATGTGTAAATGGGTTTGCTTCTTAATTGTTTTGTATGTGAGTTCGGGAAATCTGTGTGGTAAACTCGGTGTAAATCCTGCCTGACAGCACCTGTGATTGCAGATGTCTCGTAGGAAACTGTCCTGAGCCAAACTGGAGTGGAAGGATCTGGTATTTAGCTTCTTATGCTGCATTAAAGTCTACTAGGTATTGTGATCTCAAGCTAGAGATAGAGGGGGGGAAAAACAAAAGATGTCAATTCTGTCATGACATGGTTTCAGATCAAAATCCCATATGTTTTTCAATCACGGAATTGTTTTTCATAATCCTTGTATTAAGGTTAAATTTATTTTTATTACGTTAAAAGCTTTGATTTTTTGTTCGTACGAAATCTGGAAGTAGAATGTCTAGACTTTGAATTATGCTAAATCCACTGCAATTTATCCTAGGATTATTTATTTGGGGTTATTTGTACAGAAGTGCCATTAGTGCGTTGAGCAGTTCGTTCTGGGACAGCAGGGACATGACAGTCAGCTGTAACTTGGGGGTGAACATAACATGTTACATTTGGCTTGTGTGAGTGTTCTGTTATTTCAATGGAAGCAATAGTTTTGTTTAGAGAGCAGATTTAAAAAACACCCAAACATAAAAATATTTCAATATTTTATATATATCTATATATAAAAGTGTGTTTATACAAAAATGCAGAGTGCAAATGCCATAGTTTTTAATTGGCATTGACTTTGCCTAAGGTGCACCCCCTCTGAGTACGGTGTTACCACAAATTGACACCATCTCAAAAATGTGCTTCTAGCAGCAAATCCAAAAAGAAATTGTAGTTCATTGTAGGGGAAATGGCTTTCTTTCACTTTGATTCTTAGGAACTCCTTCTTGTGAAAACAAGAGAAATAGGGGTTCATGACTTGCATGATATTTCATTTGCTGGTCTTAGTAGTTTTTACTTTTAATCTCCTTTTTAGGGATCCATTCATTTTCTGATCAGAGGAGTTTTGCATCTGGAAATCTCCACAATTTCTTGTGCACAAGTTGACCTGAGGTTTATTACTTCAATGTTTATAATTGGATTTTGGTGGCCTTTGTTTGACTGTGGATGGATGTGAAAGCCCTGATGGATAATGTCACCTTCCCAGGAGCTTTTGTCACGTGGCCTTGCTCTCCTCTTTGTCTCAGTGACAGTGCTAAACTTTGTGGAAGCACAAACCCCTCTCCTTTGTGGACACTTGGCAATAGTTCTGGATGAAATGTTGCACTTCAGCAAGCCTTTGTGTGTGGGGGGAATGTTTTTAGCATTCATTCTTTCAAATCTCTCTTTTCCTCTGTGGGCATCTTATGTCATTTGCTTGTCACAGGATAAGAGGGACTTAAACTGTTCCTGTTTGTCTTACAGGACTTAGAGTGGGACAGAGTGTGTAAGACTCCTCTTGGGGCACCTGCTTCCCAATACCCTCCTTGAGGAATCTGGAGTCATTCTGATGGGAAACTGACTGGCTAGCATGAATAATGTTTGCCTAGCCTGGCTCAGAAGCAAGGAAGGAAGTTAATTTTTACCAGAGGTAGAGAAGGTAATATGTAGAGTTGTAATAATCTTGCCAGATCTGATGTCCACAGGATCAGATATTTAATCTAAGTTAGTTACCTGGGCTCTTGAGATGGTAAATAGAAAAAAAGATTATTCAGTTTATTCACTTTTGAGACAGACAACAGAGGCTCTTTCCAGAGAGCAATTAATAAGAAATTTATGCTAAGAAACTTGGTTGTTGCTAGCACAGATGTATTTTAAGTGGCCCATTGTTAATTTTGTAAAATCCTGAAACCTTTTGAGGTAGAAGATACACAAGAAGACATGCATTGAAAAGATGTATGTGCACAGGGTGGACACTTGCTTGTGTAAGCACCAGTGTAAATTTTAAGCATGCAGCCTGCAAAGATTAGGTGAAAGAAAATAACAAAAAATAAGAGCAACAGTAAAATTACTCAGGAACATCTTTTAAGTGGTTTTACTGGCAGTTATTGGCACAAGTGCATGAGAAATTAATATAATTTAGGAAAACAAGATGGCTCCTAGTTTGAATGTCAAGTCAGAGCTGGCAGTCTGTGTTACATAGTAAACTTGATTTTTGGAACTGTGAAGATTTTTGTCAGTGGACAGTTGGTAACAGCAGCTCGGAGCCTGACCTTTTCGAGTGTGACACATTGATGTGGAGTCATATTGTTGCCCTCTGCTGGCATCTGCTGAAAGCTCCTAAGGCCTTACTCATCAAGCACCATGGTGTGTATGGTTGATTTCAGAGGGACACTGTTAATCTGTTTCAGACAAACTCAGACCCATCCTCTGAAGGCAAAAGTCTTTCTCTCTAAAGAGACTTGGGGGTGGGGGAGAGAGGGAGGAGGGTACAACTCCTGCCTGTCATCGCTCATCTGCTTACAAACTGCTGAAAGCTTTAAATTCTACATTCAAAAGCCCCCAAACATAAAAATGTCAGCTGAATTAATTAAATATCTGAGTACTGACAACTGTTGGAGTGTTTGAATTTCGGAGGCATGAATTAAAGGCATTGAGGGTCAGGAGAGAGAGGATCATATATCAAACTGCTCAGTGAAAACACAGCTCTAACACAGAGATTGTTGTCATCGTCCTAAAAAAGCCCCCAAACCCCAATTCCCAGAGTTGTGCTTTCTGAGAGATGAGAGAACACAAGAGAGAAAACTATTTGTGTTTCACAAGTGCCTTGCTGCACTATCTTGTGCAGCTGTCATTCACCAAGTTGTCTGTACAGGAGTAAAAGACAGAAAAGAACAAAATAATCTGTGTACGAAATAGGAGAGGGAAGGGTGTCAGTCCTCTTCCTTAATTAATCATCTCACCTCAAGTGCCCTTGAATCTCTACACAACGTGTGGATATGGAGATTTCATGTCCAGCAGTGACTCTTAGTCAATATCTTTGGGATATCAGTGAAATAGTCTGGTTTGGATTTTATTTAAAGTGTAAAATGTAGTTAATCTTACTTGCCTGTTTTAGAAGATTGAGTATGAGTGTTAATTAGTGTTTGACATTTGGTCTATGTTAAATCTCTACATGCAGATATATATATATATAGATAATAGATAGATAGACATATCTACCTTTGTGAGCAGAAAGTTGTGCATTGACTTTATGAAATAGGCTTTGCTTAACTTGTGACAAACCTCCATTTGAAAAGACACCTTCAGCATTACAGTTGTGTAGAACAAAATCCAATTTGTTAACAGAAAATGACCATCTTAGTTTTTTGAACTGTGTTTTGTAATGGAAACAACCTGATCTTTTAGAGTGTTGTATGGAGGAACAGGAAGCAGTAGACTCAGATTCCAGTGCATTGCCTGAAGAGTTAAAAATTAAAATGTATTTCTTCCAAATGGTGCTTCTCAGAAACTCTCTGCTGTTTGTTTCTTTAACAGCTCACTATCCACATTACACTAATGTGAGTTTGGGAAAATCGATGCCAAATGGCACCAGGGTAATGGAGCATTAAACAAATACCTCTCAGATATGGGATGCTGCAAGGGAGGTGCTGAGATTGTTCTGTTTCTATTTCAGTCATAAATTGTGACACAAATACTGCAGAAACTTTTGATTAAGCAGCTTCTAACACAGATACAGCATTATAAAAGAGTGGATTTTACATTCCGTTGGGATTCTGACACCCAGAGGCCTCTAATAATGACCAGATGTGAAATAGAAAAAATATTTGGGAGCAGTTAATGCCTAACCATAAAAGTGACCATGTGTAAATCACTGTAGAATGTGGTTTGAGCAAGGGCATTAGGTGTTTTCTTTTTGGTTTTATTTTTTCCCCCCCAAGGCTGTCTGTGTGTATTCATATATTGTAGTGCAAAATCGGTCAGCAAAGAGGAATATTTTGATCCAGCACTGCATCCTGCTCAGGCAGGATTATTTGTAATTTTTCTGAGGTTTAGATCTGCTCTTTGAACAGAGTGTGAAGGTAAGGCCGGAGAAAAGTGGCTCAGTTTGACAAAGAGCTGTGCTGCAAGGCCTCCATCCTCTGGGGGCACATTTCTGGCTTCTGATGCTTTTCTTGTTCTCAGGTGAGCGTCCTTACCAGTGTCCTTACTGTGACAAAGCTTTCAGCAAGAATGATGGCCTGAAGATGCACATTCGCACCCACACCAGGGTAAGTCCCACGCAAGGCTGGGTTTTTATGGTTACTTGAGGATTGTCTGTGGCTCATGTGTGGGGAAAAGTAATTAATTGCTGTTTGTGTAGAGATTAGGCTCTGCCAACCAAGGTATTTTATACTTATCAAAATAAGAGGCGAAGATTCAAGTCATTAACTTATAAATTCTAATTAGGACTCCCTCACTGTCTGTTTTTTTCTGTTTGATTTCTTTATGCTGAAATAATAGCTGTACTAACCTCTTCATTTAACCCGTGGTTATTTATAGATAGAAATTAATGTTGTTTACTGAGTAAACAGTTCTGTAAAGGCTTCATTGTTATTGAAACTTCAGTATCCAGTGCTTTGATTCTTACTGTGCCTGTAAAATCCAGTCCCTGTGAGCTTTTCTAGAGGCTGTACTTTACTAATGGATGATGATTCTTAAGCTGCAAAATGACTTTATATAACTTTTATTTACCTGGGAGCTGTTACAGCTCACAGAGATCAGTGCAGCCTTGAGGCCAAACCAAGGAAGTTCTGCATCTGTTGGGAAAAATAGGAGGGGTGACATTTAACTTACTAGTCTCCATATGCAAATGGGCACTCAGAATTGCTTTCTAAATAAGTAAAATTAAAAGAAAAACTGTTTGTTTAAATTTCTACTGTTCTCTGTGGGTCTTGAGCATATTAACTATGAGGTCCTAGATAAAGTTTTAGCTTTTGTACCCCAAACTATTCGAGTAATCAGTAGTTTGTGCAGTGCTTCTTGGTAGTTCATTGGGAACAGGCATGTTGTTAGTTGTTTCTCCCTTTTCTCCAGCTGTTAAATCACTTTCAGAAGTGCTATAAATTCTTTTCTGTTGTTACTGTCCCCTCTTACTGCGTTTGCACTAGGAGAAATTTCATGACCCATCTAAGTTCTGCATGACTGTGAGGGGTAAGCAAGCTCTGAAACAGTGCCAAATTTAATTCTTTTCCTGATTTTTCATACTGTTTGAGTAAAAACAACAAACCCCAGCCTCTGTAGAAAAAAACTTGAGGAAAAAAAGAATAATAGGCTTTTTGCATCTACAGTGATTTAAACCAAGTGATGTTTTCTTCTAAGCATTTTTTAGCTAACAGGAAAGGGAGGAGTTAGGAAAATAAATTTTACAGAGTAGATATTTCTTTTTAATTTATGTAGCTGCTGTAATTAGACAGGCTTTGTGTTGCACTAAGAAAATAATAAAACATGTAAAATGTCCCAGGAAATGCTGTGCTGTACCATGTAGACCAAGGATCACCCGTAGAGGTACAAAGAACTCAGTTCACAACAAATGTGATAGAAGGGTTTCTATACACTTGAGATGTTTTTGTCCTCTACATCTGAAAGGTCACACTTCGGGTTCTTTTATTTTTGTGTGTGAAGGTGCTACACAGACTGCTGGTCATCTCCAAAGCTATGCTATAGGATTAAAATATGCTGGCAAAACATGGTTTTTAAGACTTGATTAGGTTTTGGTTCTTTTTGTGGTCATGCTGCTCCTATCCCAAAACTTGCCAGTGAGGCTCATTCAGGTATGAATGGCATTCCATGTTCATTTATCTCTGTGTAAATATTTTTTTTACTTTGAAGTAACAAGAATCAGTACTGGTGGTAACATTTACATTACCAGTGGCATGTTTTTATGATCTTGTATGTCTCAACTTTTCCTCTTCCTCACAGTTCATCTTATTTAATATTTAAGTAGAACTGGACAACTAAAAAATCGAAGGAGATCTTTGTAGCAGCAGGAAAAAATGGGCTAGCATTATTAAGAAAAACGATAGAAGAGAAAACAAAGTTTATTGCCAACTTCCATGGATTTTCAAGCCTGAAGGAGGAATTATGCTGGGTCTGTTCTGAACATTGTCTATGCAGTACTGTAGGATAGTAAGCTGTGGGTTATTGTTCAGGTGAGTAAATATTAGTGCAGGTACAAGGGAATAAACATTTGTTTTAGCTGATGTGATTCGAATGTAAGTGCCAGAACAGAGTGGTGAAGGGAGTTGGAAAGGGGGAAAAGGAAGCAGGGGAGCAACAATACTGAACAAGAACGCTTGTGTGCTTGGCAAGAACGTGAAGGTTAAATAAATCTTAGTAGTAGGTTGATGCTTGTCAGGAATGCAGAGTAGAGGAACCAAACCAACCCCATTTCAACAGAGAAAACAGCTGCTGAGCTGTTCAGGTGAGACTTTTTTGAAGTGAATACTCATGATCTGAATCTTGACTGAAGGAGATGTGTTCTAACTGCACTGTTTAAGGAGTTCTCCAGCGAGGGAAGAAACCTGTGCAGAGAGAGTTTGAAACCCCTGAGCACAATACTAATGCACTAGAACTTGTTCTGTGGTCCTGGGCTATTTAAACAAAGATGAAACTAAAGTTTAGGAAATAAAAAATGCCCTGTGTTTGCCAAAGGTTTGGGTTCTTTTGTCTAGGAACAGTTCTAGCAGCAAGAAAAGCAGGAAGTCACACTTGAAATTTCTCTTTTCAGTCATCCTGTGTTTTGACTTTTCAAAACAGTGTAAGGTTTTTGTCTCTTCCTTTTTTTACCCTTTCCTGTACATACATTTTATTTGAAATTTATTCTTGCATGCAAAATCATTATTCAAAGTATAAATAGTGAGATGTATAAATACTGAAGGCATTTTTGTATCAGCTGAGCCTAGCAATGTGGAAATAAACACAATCATAGCAGCCTTCTGCAAGGGCTATTCTCATAAATATCCTGAAAAAAAGAATCTGGTGTTTTGGCCAGAAAGTTTGTGAAGTAGCTTAAAAGTAATACTGTGACGTTCACCAAAGACAGCAGAGATTAAATCTCCATGAATTTTACCCGTGAGCTTAAATGCCAAACCTGATGCTGGGAACTGGGGAAGGCTGCTGGAAAAATCATTGTAGAAATTTGATTAAGGTCTGGCAGCCACTAAAGTGAGCACAGCCTGGGTGGCCACAGGTGTCAGCTCCAGCTCTGGGGTTAACAAGAGAAGGTAAGGCCAAACCCCTGCTGGCCAGGGCAGGGGGAGAAAACACCCCCAACCTGATGTTAAAATGTCACCTGGGTACTGATTTGTTTCTATCAAAGTAACTGTGTTTGGTTTATGGTTTGATGGGTTTGGGGCTTTTTTCCTTAAGGAGGAATATAACCTAGGAAAAAACATAAATGAGGAGCTCATTGAAGTTGTTGATGAAATGAATTTACAGACCCTATCAGCTTTGAGGGAGTACATGCACACTTCCAGCCCTCACACTGCAGGGAACTTCAGCTCTTTCCTAAGGCTTTATTCAGTGCCTGACTTTAAATTGCATCATTTGAGCTTAAACATGTGGAAAAATTATTGTATGTTACAGCAATAGAATTGGTAATGTTTGGAAATATGGCCATTGATGGGTACCCAGAGTTATTGTCATGTTAAATTGATGTTTTCATTATTTCTGAGAATGGTGGTTTTATTACAGTTGATTTCAGTGATGGAAAACAGAAAGAGTCGAAGCTATTTGAAAAAGACTTTTTCACCACTTGATTTAGATCTTTCATATTTACATATAACAGGAATATTTAGTTTTTATCACTTGTTTAAAAATCTGATTTCCAGTGGGTGGAAGCTGCCAGCCTGTGCTCAAATGGTACATTTCTGAGGTAGTTTAAAAAGTAGAAAAATTTCGATGTCTCATTTTTGTTTCATGCGTAAATGCCTACTATTTTAAAACACATTAATATTTAAATACATTATATTTAAATATTCCACAGTATGTGTGGAACTTAACCAACCTCGAGTTAATTTCGAGTTTTATTTATGAATTTCCTGGGAATAGGGATAAATCATGGTAAGCATAGAAGTGAGTCCTGTAGAGGACCCTTCAGTCAGTGTTTGAGCTCACTGCTGGGACAGTACAAAAAGAGGGCCTGAGTTATCCAAGGCACTCATTTATAACTTTACACTGCCCCCTCTTTTTTAACCCAAAAGAATATTAAAATAATAGTAAATGAGAAATAATGCAAGGACAATATTGCCATAATTTCACTTCTCCTGTGTTTCCCAGGAAATATTTGGGCTTAAAGCCTGAGAAAGGGTCATGTGTTCTAGAAGCACCAGAGAATGCTGTTGGCAAAAAAAAAAAAAAATTACTTTGTGTGCTAAATACAGACTTCTGTGCACCTGACAGTGAGTAATGAAATAACACGATGTGTTGATTGAATTTGGAGGGTTTTTTCCATATTGGATTTTATCTGTATTTCCCTGTTGGTGAGTAGGAGTGAGTTCCCAAACACCTGCCTGAGGATGATGACTTTGCCAGGGCTGTGGTTTCCTTGTCTCTGGAATCTGTGTTTGCACTCAGAATGTGGAGGGTTTGAATCCCACTGCACCTATATTTTCACACTTTTTTATGTCATGTTGACTGATGATTATCCCTTCCTTGTAGAGTGAAAATGTACTTTTTCTATATTGATAGTGGTGTTTTCCAGGAGCAGGTGTACATCTATTGAATTTTGGATTAAATAAACCCTCCTTCACTAAATGTTAGGGGCAGAAATCAGCAATTCGAAAAACCACAAAGAAACAAGAACTTTTCAGAATATGGGTAGCAGATAGGCAGGACTACCATGGAAAATGGGAAGTTAGTGGTATGGTAAAGCCCAGCTAATTGCATATACTGGTTCTTTTTAAGAAATGCAGTTTGTTTTTTTTTCTGGCAGGCATTTCAGAGAAGATGCATGCTTTGTTTTAATTAAAAATTTTATTGCAGAAAAGATTATTTTTTTAATACTCTTAAAACCAAATTAATTGAGACCTGTTCTAACAAAAACATTATTCATTTCTAATAAAAGTCACTTTTTTGTTTAATTCTGCCAAAATGATTTCACAGTTATTTTAACAGGAAAGTTTCTTGGCCTGCTCTAATTGTTGGAAATATTTTTTTTAATAGGATTTTACTTTTCAGCAGAGGAAGCATGTACTTGTAAAGTGATTTTTAATTGAGGTTTAATATTATAAGTTTCAAATCCCTACCACTTCTGTAGAGTTGTAAATTCTCATCACCCTTTGTCTTCCTGTGTCAATGTTATGTTAGTAATTTAAGTAGGCCTCTGCCTCAGCCACTTGCTGTAACTTGCAGAAACTTTCCAGTTACTAAGAGAGCATCTTGTTAGTTCTTGCACATTTTTCACTGTTAAATACAAAACTGGGCTCCGTTAACTTGGGCTATCTGTGGTTTTAAGTGTAAGTAGATTTCCTGCATTTTCACGTTGGCAAAGCTGTAGGATTTCCAGATTTCTCTTTGAGAGTAATGAGCTCCTGGTAGCTGCAAACATGACTGGTATATTTTAATGTTATCTGGCTGATCATGTTTGTTCATTCCAGGCTATTCTTCCATTTTCCTGATTTTTTTTTTTTTTTTTTCAAAACAGTCTTTTTATTAACCCTTTCTTCAGGTGTTAATGCAAGTACACATAGCAGTAAATGATGTTTATGAAGAGTGATACTGATATTTCCAAAATTTCCACATAAAATGCAGTTTGGAAGCAGATAGTGTTACTGTATCTGTATCTCATGAGTAGGCATTATGAAGCTACTCCTAAAGGAAAGCTTTAGTTTAGAATAATAAAAAGAAGAGTTTCTTTGAAATTTCTTTTGTGTCCTGTGACATCACCATTATTCATGTCTGTCAGTTTTCACGTTCATGTCACAAGTGTAAATGTTTACAAGTAATACAAGACCTGATAAGCTTTTCCTTTTCTCCCTGAACTTCTCTCCAAGTTCAGTTTTCAGCATGTTGAAAATACAGATCCATCAAGTTGATAGTTGTGTTCTTAACTCGTATTTTAATCTTGAGCTATGATTTATTTGGTAATAACAGTGTTTAAATTATGTTTGTCTTGCTGTAACCGTGGAGCTCATGTAATAGTTCTAAATTCAGATTTAGAAAGCAAGTCAGAGACACTCCTACCAAAGTCATTCCCGTTTCACCTGTGTAACCAATGTGACCATGTTTACAGAAACAACCACGTGCAAAGTGCTCTGTTAGTGTACATAATGTATTAATATTTCTTAAGGGACAGCCAACTGCAGCAGCAGCTAGCAGTTCAAATATTCTGCATTGAAGTAATTCCATCCACTGTGCTTGCAGGACATTCTGTGCACGCTTTCTGTCGAGCTGTTGAAGGTGCATCAAATGGCCTTGAGATTTGTCATGTTCTGAATGAGGTCTTTCTAATGCAAAGCACAACTTGGTTAGAGTCCAAGGTGTGATTTGTAATTCACTCATCCACAGACATAGGAGTGTGTACTGCAGGCACTTTTTAATTCGACATAGTGGTTAAAACATTGAATTTGTCTCAGTTTTAACGGTGGAACCCATCAGAGATAGGTGCTTTTGAGTTAGTGTGCCAGGCTTACAGCTTCCAGAGTACCACTGGACTCTGCTTGGCCTTTGCTTGCTCAGAGGCAGGAAGGTTGTAAATCCTGATCTACATATTTCTGTTCGTACCTGGCATGCTTAAAATTGTGATATTAAATCACTGCAGTATCAGCCACATCCTGTCCCTCTCGCTCTCCCTGCTCCCTTCCTCATTTAGATCATCAATAAAAGAAAACACATGTAATCCTTCAGCTCAGCTGCCACCAGAGCCGTGGCCTGGCAGATGCCTCTTCAACAGAGGGCAGATTTATGGTACCAGCACTTGCTAGCTCCTCTGAAGTTGGACTTGGATCATCTTCCCAATGAGCTCCTGTTTTGTTGACAGTTAGCAGGTTTTTCCCTTTGCTTGATGTTTTAAATCTGTCCAGCTTTTTTCCCATCTCAGCGTTGGCCCCTTTTGTCCTTTTGTGGTGGCATTAACCTTTTCAGACCTGTTGCCATGGATTTTATCTTTTTTTTTCTCCGCTCACATTTAAAGCAGTGATGGTTATGCCAAGCAAACATCATATTTTCCATGTTATAAGTGTTGCTTTCTCCAAGCACTGTGCAATGGAAATTTGACACAAGGGGGAGAAGGAGAGAGAAAAGGACAAGCACAGAATGTTTTGTTTTGAAGAAATTGGTCTGTGAGGATGATGTCTTCTTCAAAACCAACAAAAAAGTCTTTTCCTCTGGAGATAAATCGAGAGCCAAGTTTTGCTCTGGACAGCACTACTGATTTTCCTGAAACAGACACAGATGTGAATGGAGGGCAGCTTTACTCAGGGGAGAGGAGGCTGGTGTGAATCAGAGTCGTGTCTGCTGAAGTCACTGGAATATACAGATGGAAGGGATCTAAAATTAGATCAAAGACAACTTTGGATGTGTTTCATGCACCACATATGTGAATTTCAATACAGATGCCAAGGGGATGGTTAGATTCACCCTTTTTTGCCACAGAGAGTAGTACAAATAGCCAAACATAACCTGTGGGAAGATAATAGAGCCCAGGTTTGTAATGCCAGCTTCCCTGAGTTTAAAATGGCTCTCTGTCCAAAATGGAATCCTGCAATCCACTTAGCACTGGAATGGTTAACCTTGTCATTATCAAGTCAGTTCTTCAGATAGCTGAAGGCCGAGATGATAAAAAGGGAGCGAGTACACCTGGTGCAGTTTGCAGTAGTGAATGCTTTCGTAGGTGTTTAAGATGTGCACATTGTATACTTCTCTTTGCACTTTCTGGGGAACAACCTCCACACAGAAAGGCTGCTTTTGGAGAACTCACAGAAACGTGGTTTGTGTTAACCACAATGCAAAACCGATTAAGGGGTTGTTGCAGAAACCTGCTTTTCATATGGCTTATTCATACATTTCCCTTAAAAATGCAGACCCTGGTCCATGAAGTGTTTAGTCAGGGCAGCAAAGCTCCCTGTGACATGAACTTTTTGGTCTAGATGATGATAATTTTTTTATTTCACTGATCGGTTCAGATCTTTTTTTAGGTAATTTGTTATGTTTTCCTATCTACTGAAGAATCATGGAAATACACTGCCTTTTCTAGGAAACTCGATTGGAGGAGACTCCAAAATGAAACAACCCTGTTTTCACCCCCACTCAGGTGTCTGGACCTGCAAACAGCTGCCCTACAGAGAGACTGGGACATACCCAGCACTAGTTGATAGTGCACTGTGTTAGGTGTATGGTTAATGCTGGTGAGCCCTGGCAGGATTCAGCAATGTATGGAGACATGATGGTTCCCAGAGATTGAGGGTAGGAATGTCATAACCAGAGAGCTTATTCTTTTTGTTGCTTTGATGCCTGAGTTGTTCCATCTCACTTATCCTTGGATCCCACATCATCTCCCAAAAGAACTTGATTGCTGCCTAATATTTGTTAATTCGTAGATCTAGCTTTTTTTTTTTTTTGCCTATTGATTTATAGTCATTGCTTTCAATTTAATTTAGTTAAAAATGTTTACTTTTCTTAAAATACCCTTCTTCAGAACTTAGGCAGTACAGAGTTAGAGACCACAGAAAAAAGAACGAGAGTGAAAGAAGTCTAGTTGATAATTTTAATGAGTCTATGTGCAGTGCCATAATGCTAATTCTTGCATTTGATTGATTTATTGAATTGTTGATTTCTATACAGCTGTTTTGTAAGTTTAGTGGAATCAAGGAGGAATTACAACTATATGAATTTCTATATGAAGGAAGAACTTCAGAGAAAAAAATCTTTACATAAGTGGGTTTCCTTATGTATCTCTAATTATTTATTTGAGGTCAGTGAGATTGCGACTTTGCTAACATCATGTGTTACAGTAGCTGCTAACCAATAGTTCTAATAAAAATACAGATGGCTTGGTTGCCATCTGCACTTCTTTTGAGATTCTGCAATGAGTATGTGATTAACCTTCTGTCTCCACTTTCAAAATAAGTTTTTCTGCTACTACAAGCTTTCCTTGTACCTTCTCTTCCTCCCATCGCCTCTTTCCTTGCTTGGAAACCTCCAAACAAACCTGAAGTTTTTGTGGGTAATCTTACTTGTCTGTATGCGTTAAGCATTTGTGGAGGATAAAGGAAAGTACATTGGAATTTTATGTTTCTGTACCTTTCACGTGACAAAAAGCAGACTCCCCAAACGGCTGGGTTTGAAAGACTGGAACAGATAATTAATTCGTAAGTGGGTGCTGAAGTGGAAACTGTCAGGCCACAGCTTTCCCAGCTTTCACTTAATCATTTGAAAGTCGTTTTCTGTTGTTTTCACTGACTGTAATCCCTTGGAGAGAATATAAAACTTGCACCATCCAGCATGGAATTCCACTCCTTTAATGACCTGGGCTCTGTGTTGACTCACTTTCACTCGCTGTTGTCATTCCGTGCAGGAAAAGCCGTACCAGTGCTCGGAGTGTAACAAGGCTTTCAGTCAGAAGCGAGGCCTGGACGAGCACATGAGGACCCACACCGGGGAGAAGCCCTTCCAGTGTGATGTGAGTTCCTCTCCTCCTTTCCCTTTGTCTTCTCAACCTCAGTGCAGCAGCAGGGTTTAATTGCAGGGACATTGTGGCCTTGCACCTATTGGTTGTGGCATGGTTACACTTCACATGGGCTTGGATTGCCCAAGGAATGAAAGGCCATTCAGGGAGTTTTATGTACCCTCTCTGCTTGCCAAAAGCCTTGCACACCCCTTTGTTTTATAGTTTTGGATCCCATAAGGGTTATTTTCACCGTTAGTAATGCAGTTTGGATGTTACCATTTACAAATTCATGCTGCTTGGGTTCCTGTATGAATTGTATGACAGGTTCATAGTTGGAGATTAGCTTGTGTAGGAAAAGGGATTTCATTTATTACATGGAATCTGAATGCTTCTGATGTTGAATGACACGAATATGAATTCAGAATTGCCTGTGTCTAGTGAAATCTGGTCTGATATTTTCAACATCTGCTCACAGCCTCTTTTTGTTGTTCAGTGAGGAGATCTGGGATGCTGTGCACGCTCACAGCACTGAAATGCACCGTATCCTGTGACAGTTCGTAGATCACTGTCAGGTACCTTTCATGCAGCCTATCCCCCTTGTATACAACATCTCTCAGCTTTTGGGAAGTAGGTGGGAAGGCTGAATGTGCAGAAACTGTTGGGGAACCATGTCTTTGAGAACTATCACATGCCAAGATTGTTGCTCAAGGATTTAGAGAAAGGCATCAGAATGGATGTAGAATTAGTGTAGGTGTTTTGTTTTGTGATGCTGACTGTTCATGAAGCAGTCACAGGAGACTGCCAGCTCTCGGTTATATCCCAGATGGCTCAGTCTGAGCAGCTGTAAATTCACTCAGAAATTTCTAAAATTAGATGCAAAGTTAGAATAACAGCTTGGCAGGAAAGTTTCAAGGGTCTGTTAACTCCTCTGGTTTTTAATGAGTGATCTGATGTCATTTCATTGAGAATAAAATATATTAATTTCATGAAAAAGTTCAGCTAAGATATTTTGCTGATGTCTACAAGTTAGGAGATTTGCTGTATTCTTTTGGGATAATCTCAGCCTGGCTCTGGATAGTACCTTGAGGATTTCTCCAACTCCAAATCATTGTCAATAACTTTTTCAGCTTTCAGATTGCTATACTGTTTATCAGCTCTTGGCCAGCTTGCAGTTTAAATGCAGTTTTTCCCACGCTGTGGATCCAGGATTCACTGCTCTTGGATTCACAGTGTGCTTTTGCAGACTAACTTGGTATGGTGGTTCTATTTTATTCTTTTTCCTTGCTTTAATTAAGAATAGGAGCTGTATGAAAACATACTTCCCTGTTTCAGCTTTTCCTTCAATTTTCCTCATGAGTGAAGTAGAGCTGGACTTTCCCAAACCATAGCATTTCTGGAAACAGCTGTAATCTGTGTCTAGTCCCAGTCCTTCTCCAAGAGTTTTTGTGTGCCTTCAGTTACTGGAGATATTTTTTGTACTCTTGAGTTTCTGCCTTGTTTCACCAAAGTTACTCTTCAGAAGGGGCCTTTTGCTGGCTGTGCACTGCAGAGACTGCTGGCCTTTTGGGATTTGGACATAACAGCAGTTACCTCTGCTGTTCATTCCTGCACTCCTCAGGCACCTAGGTGCCCGCTGTGGTCTGTTGCTTAATGCACACTTGGAGGGGGCTAAAATCGATGTTTTCAAACATTACTCCTTGTTTCACCTGGGCTCCTGTTCTGCACGTGCTGGGGACACAGTAAATGTCACCTGGAGCAGACTGTTCCTCCAGAGCTGTCTTGCAAATTGCCTGATTCCAGGTGTTTTAGCAGAAGTTACAGGAAAACCAGTAGTGGACAATTACAGAAAAATGTCCCTATGGGGGACATTTATTGTGGGCTACCCGATACTAAATTTCCTTTTTGCACTCAAATATTTTCACCTACAATTTTTTATTCCACTCAAGATAGCTGTAGGTTTCTCACTGTTTTTCTTATAATGGCTTGAGTGACAATCTATGGCAACAACTTCCAGAAGTTCTTATCTCTGGAGTACCACATGCCAATTCTTTTAGTGTTCTTTTAGTCTGTATTTTTGCTTTAAATAGATTTTTTTTCCTCCAGGATCAGAAATAAAAGTCATGTCTTCTCTTCCTCTCTCCTCTCAGGCACATGGAACAGTCATTACAGTGCAAGATTGAGTTACATGTGAAACTAAGCCTTGTACTCTGTTTGAGGAAGGTGCTATAGTTTATTTATGTGTCTATTCCTGCATCTTATCAGTCAGCAAAAGCATTTTCAGACCTTAATGTCTCAAAGCTTTCAGTCTCACAGATAATAGTGAAAATTGAACATTCCAATTTTAAGATGGCAATTCTAGTACATGTCATCTAGGAAAGTGAAAATAACTGAACTATGGAAATAGAAATGCAATTTTTCATAGTAAATTAGATGTCTGTCCTCTCCAGACCAGCCTGTTTCTTACTGGAAGGCCAATTGAACTTCAGTTTCTCAGAGACAATAGATTATTTTGGGGGGCCAGAAAGGTCAAGTACTGCCTGTCCTGGTTTCTTTCCAGTGCAGTATTTCCTTCCACTCTGCCTCTAGTTGACCTTACACTTACTTTCAAATGTCAGTCTTTTCCATCCTCCCTACTTGACCAAAACTTTGATCATTTTGAAGAGATTGATTAGAGCTCAAGTGCACATTAGCAAGAGTGGTTGTAAATCTATAAAGTATCAGTCTTGCTTACGAAATTGATATACGAAGCAAACTCTTTAAAAAAATCCCCAAAACTTTTCTGCATAGGCGCACAGCACAGGATCTGCCATACCTTTAATAATCCTGTGCATTCCACATTCTTTTTGAAGAAGGAAGGTAGCACCACATGCTAGAGCCTTGGGGGAACAGAAGGACATGTTCTATTAGTTAATGAGCAATATAAATGAAAAAATGTGCTTTGAGGCTGTGTTATAAGTGAAGAGGTGTGTGTAAGATACACAGAACACACACACATCTTGTATATGTGTATATCCCTGACTGGCTTCCTGGCTCTCAAGAAACGTGGAGTATTTACAAGTGTGTGACACTTCCAGCACACAGGGATTTGTGGCTGTGATTAGATAAATGTTATGATTTCCCTTTGTGTGCTCTGTGGAGGAGAAACAGAAAGTGGTGTTTGGCAGAAGCAGTGCTGAGAGCTGACCAGTGGGTGCTGTAATTGAGGTTCACTGTCAGTAACAAAAGGGGGGCTGTTGCCTGAGTCTCAAAGAGGTGATTATTCAGCGGGGGCAAAGCTGGAGAGCTGCAGTTGCTGCATGAAGGTGCTCAGCATTACATCATGTCGTAAAGTCAAAATGCAACAGCACACACAGTGTGGGGAGAAATCATTTTGAGTACAAAACTTGCCTCTGGCCATTGAATTTTATGGTCATTTTATGGTTTTGCCTTAATTGGCATAAAATACATATGCTGGAGGTCAAGATGATCTACTTGGATAGTCAGCTCTTGTCGTGGTTTCGAAAGGAATCAGTGGTCACTCAGCATCTGCAGTAGGTCGATGCCAATATAAATTTAAAGCTTTGTTTTTCTCAAGAGGGATTGTCCTGGGTTCCTTGAGGTTTTTTCTGCATGAAAAAGGTATTGTCTGGAATGAACATGGAATTTTAAGACTGCAAGCCTATGGATGTTCATTTTTGTTTAATTAAATGACTCTTGCCTATTTCATTTGTCAAATTAGCAGCTGCTTCCTTTTCTTTTTTTCTTCATTTCCCTGTGAAATTCATGTTACAATATTTTCTTGCATGGTAGGTGCATGTGACAATATAACTGCACACTTTCAGTTGAGTTGGTGTCTTGCCTTAACTTTTAATTCTAGCTTTTCTTTGCTGAACTTGTTCTTAACCTTTCACGTTTCTCGTTTTAACTTCAGTACAGGGGTTTTTGTAAAGTGATGGCTTTAGTGTGGCAGAGTCCCTCATGCATCTATCCATTTATTCAAGTGGCAGAATGACCTGGACTGCTTGGAGTACAGTGGAGGAAGGGAAGCAGCACACCAGATAATAAAGCAAAGGAATTGCACCTTCATTTGCCAGATATCTTCCATTTTCTTGGCCAGGCAGAGAAAGGCTGGAGCAACGAGGTTTCCTTTATATTAATAATTAACCTTTCTTGCATGTATTCATGCATTCTTGCATTCTTTCAGAACCTCTTTATTCTCACTCCTCCCTCCTCATAACTGAGCAATTGGAACTGATTCTTTTGGAACCTGCAGGTGTCCTTCTGGAGGTCAGGAAGGAAAAATACCTCATTTGAACTGATGGATGCTTGTGATGTTTTGTCATAATTTTTTGCTGCATCCCAGATAGAACAGTAGCTTTAAAAAAAAACTGAACAAGCCAACACAGTGATACCAGGACACCTCAGGGTGTTGGTGCTCTGAAGATTGGGTCTTTTTTAGGCAGACAGCATCCTTGTGCCCATGTTACCACTGCTAATGTACAACATTAAAAGTATGAGTCAGAGTAAAAACCTATCAGGTGCTCTCTGAAGGAGTTATTCTTCCAAAGACCAGCTCATTTCTTAAGTACTGCAGGTATGTGTGGCTGTGGCCTCAGTGATGTAACATAAGGATTGTTCTACATGCTTGAAATTTCAATACTTCGTTTGTCTTTGTGTTGTGCCCACTGCCTCAGGTGTGCGATCTGTCCTTCAGCCTGAAGAAGATGCTGATCCGACACAAGCTGACTCACAACCCCAACCGCCCCATGGCAGAGTGCCAGCTTTGCCACAAGAAGTTTACAAGAAATGACTACCTCAAAGTGCACATGGAGAATGTCCATGGAGAAACTGACAGCTAAATACGGCCTCTGTGAGAGGAGTGGATCCATAGCATCGCATTTGTACGTGTACAGACTCCAGACTTTCCACCTGGCCAGTAAGCACAGTCAGGAGAAACAACTGTAGTGCCTTCACATGTTATTTTTCCCACTTTTGTTGAAAATATGCTAGTAGGAAAAAAAAATCAAAGACATTCAGCTGATGTAAAACAGCGTGAAAATAAAAAATGGAAGATACAAGAACTTTGGAAAAATTGTATCCTCTTTTAAAAAAAAGCTTTAAGCAAACTTCTCTTTAATTACATCATTAGAAACTTAGATATTAGTAACAGTGCCTGGAAATCCTGGACACTCGCAGCTGAACTCTTGGCTGTCTGCAACTGTGTTTCTGTATCTAACCTACAAGGCTCCATTAAAATTATTTAATTTGAAACCACACAGAATTTGTCATTCTAATTGACTGCTGATTGTATCCAGGCTTGTTTTATTCACATCGCAATTCTGCATTTTGTTGTAACACAATTTTGTCTCATTTTATTTGCAGCTTTCTCATTACTGTATGAAACTCATTAACTTGAATTGGTTCTTGAGATGCCAAAATGTGTGGGTAGAGAACTGTGGAAATCTGTCAACGTTCAGTATTCCTGTATGAGATTGAGGAGGATTTATTTCTTCTGGTTACATGAAACAAGACTGAAGCAAAAATTTTGAGCAATTTAGTTTAAGTGCTGTATTCATACTCATCTCTGTGGCTGGCAAGGCAAGTGGAAAGACATCTTAACAGAGTGGCTTGAGCAGCACCTAGAGTGGTTGAGTTTACATGTGTTTGATTTCCTGGTGAATAGCTGGTTCCCACAGTGTTTCTTCCTGCTGAATCAGACGCCCTGGATTTCTTCATCCCACTTAACCACCTTTTTCTTTTTTTTCTTAATTCTGTTCATGAGCACTGGGAGAAATATTGCTTGCAAACCAAGTAACAATCAAATTCTTCATGTTATCAGAGTGAGTTGTTTGCTGCAGAAGACTGTTCAAAAGAGTTCCCACAGGCCCTCTTATACAGCCAGACAACCAAGAAATTCTTATCTACAAGGACAGTAAAACTGTAACTTCAGAGAGTGATTGCATGTGGAATTCCTGAGTTATCAGCAGTTAATATTAAGGCTCTGGCATTAGCAAACTGTTCAGATTCATTTTGAACCTGTCAGTGTTTTGCACAATGAACTGGGACATCTGTATAGGGTTCCTGCAGATTTTGGGGAAGTGTCGGTATGAGTAATTCTCTTGTTTGTGACAGCCTCCTATGTGTGAAAGCATCCTAAGCCTTCATGCCCTGTTTGCTTCCTGAGAGGTAGGAGAAACTTGGAGACTTTGCCAGTTCCATTCCACAAATCATTTGTTCTTTTAAAATCAAGTATATTCGATGTGTAAGAAAATGTAGTGGAAATAAGCATTATAAAGTTCAGTAGAGAATACTTCCTTTCTTTGTTTTTAGAGATTTTGTTACAATTTAGCAGAACAGTTTATTTCTGGGTCCAGAAAGCTTTAATTTATTGGTAGTTACTATAAAAATTAATATAATTTTAAGTGTTCAGAGAGCAAAAGCAACCAGTATCATATACTGAGTTGTGTGATGGTTTTTTAGCTATATGTTCTTAATTATCTCCAAGGAGAATTAGGTCGGTGAATTTTTTGACCTGTCTGGGGTGGGTGATTTTTTTTTTGTTATTGTTCTTTGCCTTGTTGACATCAGTGAAATCAAGAATTGAGTCATAGGAAAACCAAGATTACAATTCTTTGTTTTTCAGCCTTTTGTATTTTTCCTTCTTCCATTTGGTCAGTACAAACTCAGGCACAAAGAACAACAGAAGGAAAATAAACCACTAAGAAACAAAACCAAAACCCCAACACACAAACCAAAAGTGAAGGTTTTCTAAGGAGGTTTTGAGGGACAAGTCTGTTAAAATACAAAGAAAAAGTCCTTTTGGGGAGAAAAAGAGGATGATTTAACATATTTACATGTTTTGCATAGGCTTTTTGCCAGAAATCTGTACTGCAAAGTTGCTACATGTTTAGGACTAATACCTGCTTTTGAGAAGAATACCTAGTTGTGAAAGTCAGTAACTAGAAAGGAGAATATCCTTTTTTAAAAATTATTTCTAGGTAAACTACAACATATAAAGATTAATCGTGCTGTATTTAATCAGCAGCAGCAGTTGAGCAGCTGAAGCTTTGATCTTGTTAGTGGTGTCAACAGACCAAGGGATTGACAGGACCAATGGGGGAATTCAGACCTTCCTGGGAAACACAAGAAGTAGGTGCAGGAGGTTGAAGCCCAGCTCCAGGTGAGCATCTCTTCCATCTTGTCCTCCAGGAACTTTCCTTTTAGGCTAAAGTGGCTGCAGAGCTGAGCTCCTTCAGAGCCAGCACCTGGCTCAGCAGCTCCAGGTGTTTCCACAGCAAGAGCTGCCCTGTTCTTTCCACAGGGGCCTGAATTTCTCCCAGTCAGAGGTAATATGTTTCACATTACTGGATTCATGAACTGTGTAATTGATTTTATATGCAAGGCAGACTTACCAGTATGCTCCATATTTTTATTTGATCGTAGCTTTCTTAAAGAAAAAAAAAAGGCACAAGCCAGAACAAACAGGAAAAAAAAGCAAACCAGCAAACCCTTCTTCTTTGAGTAAAAATTTCCATTGATAGTGTCTCCCTTGATATTATCTGGAAAAAACAGAGGATGTTCCCTTCACCTGATTTTGAGAACTGATAAAGTGAAACCTGTTGCTCTAAAGGTAATTGTAAATTTTTTAGCGTTGTGTTTGTATGTTTGTTTGTTAGTCATCGTTTATTAAAATGCTGGCTTTTCCATAGCAAGTTGTGCCTTGCAGAATAACATGGAAGTCTAGAGATATATACACATCTGAATAATGTGTAGTCATTGCAATTTTAGAAGGTTGTGATTTTCCCCCCATGTTCTATAATTTTCTGCAGATATCATTCCATTTGTTTTCCTAATTTTTGCATTACAGTTGTCTCCTCGTGACAGAGACCTCCATCTCTGATGTTAGGAACAGNTAACATGAAAGTCTAGAGATATATACACATCTGAAATAATGTGTAGTCATTGCAATTTTAGAAGGTTGTGATTTTCCCCCCATGTTCTATAATTTTCTGCAGATATCATTCCATTTGTTCTCCCAATTTTTCCATTAGAGTTGTCTCCTCATGGAGAGACCTCCATCTCTGATGTTAGGAACAGCAGCACTCTGACTAGTTCCTTTTGCTCTTTATTGTTCTGATCAGCTATTTGACCTAAAGGTTATACAAATCTTAAGGATGATAAATATCCTTTCATTTTCAGTGTTAGAATTCTGGTTTGTCTGTGTGACTGTGAAGGATTTCATGCGTTCTTTAACTTAAACTATCATGTCCTAAGTAAAATCAGATAGAGGAGGGAATAATGTAGGTTAATATGTGCTGGGCATTTTATATTGTTTTTAATTGCAACCTTTAATGCTCTGCATTTATGTCAGTAAGTGCCAGTGCTGTTATTCTTCAAAGATCTCTGACTATGTGTTTTAATTTTTCGATGTAAAAGATAAAGCATAACAATCCCTTTGAAGCATCACTTCTAGTGGAGGAGCTCGATGTGCTGCTGGAAGTGTGTGATCAGGGTACAGTAAAATGTTTTCAGTTACGTACTCATTGCGAAGTATTTGGATTCTTTTCACAGTGAGATTTGGCATTGGCTTATTTGGGTTTTTTAGGCAACTGTGAGCTCAGAATACAATCACAGTTAGAGCTGTAAAGCTGAGTTCTTGCACACACTTGAATTCTGGCAGCTGATTTTTATCTCCTGTGCATTCCGTGGCACATCACAAAGATGGGGGAAATTTCAGTAATTTAAGTCACAGCAGGAAAGTTGTCACCGATGAAGTTTCCTTGACCTGGAAAATTATTCATTGAACATTTCAACCTGGGATAGCCAGTCTTTTATTTAATAGTTATTGCCTATTTAGTCTATTTTATCTCCTGTCCCCTTCTCTTTGTAAGCTGCTACTGGCTCTGTGCTGTGCCAGTCTTTCCAGCAACTAACCCAAGGACACTTGGACTGAGGCATTATTATTCAATTTAAGAAAGAGAAAGGTGTTAGGAGTTGCCACCTAGGTTTTGGAAATGGTGTGATCCCACAAGGCTTTCACAAAAAGGAATGCATGCATATGCATGAACTGTTATATAGGTCAGATACATAAAAGACAGGCTAGAATGGAAAGGTGAGATCATGGTTTCATCGGGCTCTGAAGCCTGAGTCAGTGTGTGCTCCTGGAAATCAGTAGACTCTTAACTAAATTTTGGAATTTGATTCCATTGTCTAGGTTTTCGCTAGCAAGATGTCCCGCTAAGCAGAAATTTGGTTCTGTACAAATACAACCAGAAAATGTCCCAGTTTAAATTCAGTATTTCTTTTGTTGAAAGTAAATTTAGCGCAACAACGAGACAAAACTGTAACCTTTTATTATTAAGTTATGTTGGTTGTATATGAATTTCCCATAGCACATCTTGCATCACAAACGGATGTGATCAGCTGTACTTCAAATATCATTGATCATGTGTTCGTACCTTTAGCTGTAAAACCCCTGAAGTAATGAAAGTGTCTCTGGGCATGTTGGTACAGCAGCAGCATCAGGCAGATGTAGCACATAGTGAACTGGGAATAACTGGTTGTCAGTTTTCTCATTCCATTTGTTGTATGGTGAAGCAGCATGTTCTTGGCTGAACAGTAATTGAGGAGAGTTTGTTTTCATTTCTGTTTTTCTTTGAGAAGGGCATTCAGCAAAAAGGAGCCAATAATACAAGTTGTTTTGAGTTTGTGGTTTCAGGGGTTTTGGTGGTTATCCTTCTACAGGGAAAAGACTGTAAGCCCTTAAATCCCCAAGTTCATTTCCAGTTTACCAGCTGTTCAAACAAAACTGGGAGGAAGTGCTACAACAGGTAACACTGCTGCTGGGGCAGAGACCTCCACTGCAGCATTAGCCAGGTTAACTCTTTGGTACTGATACTCTGATCATTCTCTGTGTCGTGCCTCAGACTTGAAAATATTCTGTAACAACCTTGATCTGCCAAATTCAAGGTAGATCATAAATCCACTTTTCAAGACAAGAAGCACCAAAGTTGTTTCAAAAAATGATGTCATCTTCTTAATGTTTTAAAGCATTCAAGTCCTTTTGTCTGGCATATTTTGACTTTTTAACATAGGTCAGTTATACTGTGATAAAACTCAGAAGGTTTGGTCTCTCCATTAACTTCTACATCTGTATGCAATTTGTTTAGTTTTGTAGTAGGTAAAGTGGGGATTCAGTCTGCTGAGATGAAGTAATAAAAGCCCTTTGGGCATGGAAGAAAAAAATTTGTGATTACAGATCTCACTTTGTTTTCTTCCTTTATCACTTAGGACAAAATTATTAAAAACTTAGAATAATAAAACCATGGTTGAAAAATAGCTATTGAATCTTATTCAGTCTAGAAAATGCAGGAGGAGGATGAATTACTAAATTAAGAGTACACTAATCTTTACAAGGTGCACACTTTTTCTGTGTTTATGGGTGTTTGCTGCTTCTAACCAGGGCAGGTTGCTGCCTTTCCTTCTGGTATTAAGCCCAGAGTTTAGCTGGTAGCTCAGTCTTGCCAGGTGACATTGACAGCTTATGCAGAGGACATTTTCTCCTGTTTGGCTTTTGCAGAAGGAGAAGCTTGTTGTATTACTGGGTTATTCTGGGCAGAGTGTGCCAAGGCCTGAGCTTTCCTGTCCATCCTTGCAATTTGAACAGCCTTGAGCTGTGTGAAGACACCTTCTTAAAATCTCTTAAATCTCTTGCTATATTTTTGTTTTCTAAACTCACTCTGTATGTCTGAGAGAAAATCTTGCAGTTTTGAGTAACCTGACCCAAAAGTCTTTCTCAAATGAGTGCAGTGGAAAGTTTCTTCTGCAGTGAGGGCAGTTGTTGGTAAGCCAAGCAGGTGAGGTTATCCCTTTCTCAGCTATGTCCTCAGCCATGTCCAAAACACTTGTGGGGGATGACAGGGCTGGGCTTAGCTCTTCAATATAGGAAAATACTCTGAGGTCAGTTCTGCAGATGAGGCCAGGTGTACTAAACCTGCAAACAAAACTGCTGTAAATTCTTCTGCCCACGCCTGTACAGTGCAGCAAGGATGGCTGGAAGCAGTGATTCTTCTCCTTGCTTTGATACTTTTCATCAGCCTAGCAATTACAGTAAAGTTTGAATGTGACCTTAGAATTCAAGTGAGAATTGGGATAGAAAACAGCTGTGAAATCACTGATTTGAACTTAGTTTTTGTTTGTTTTCCCTGTTCTAAACATCACTCTGTAGAAAGCCAACACAAAACTGTACATCACTCAGCTAATCACTGGAGGGATGGCAAAGGGGTTAAAAGTTAGCTGTTCTCAGTCAGAGGGATAAACTACTGATGGGTATGCAAGTTTAATGATTTCTTTTTAAACTTAATTAATAACCCATCAGAAGTAAAAGAAAAAAAAGAAAAGATGGTTTTCCATAAATTAGTGCATTTGCTTTGTATCAGAATGGAACCTTCCTGCTGTATATTTCAGTGGCACTATGCATTATTTACCCTTTCAACTGCAGTTGTCTAATTTATCTTGTTTTAGCTTGACAAGTCTTACAAAGAATCATCCTACCTAGATTTCAGGCTAACAGCTACCAGCCATGTGATTGCTCAGTGTGGATGGTAAACAAGGTTATATTTTCTGAGTTGTATTAAATGTTGCAAGGCAAGATTTTTCCAGAAATAGAAAATAAATAGTTGGTTTTGGAGCCCTTAGTTAGTTGTGATTGTGAATTGTTACTCTTGAGCTTAGTACTGATCATTTGTCAGGTTATTAGTCTGGTGAATAAATTTATTAAACCTAAGAAAGCCTGAAGTGTGTGTTCCCTAGCAGACTTACTTCATAATTGCTGGTAACTTCCCATGAGAATATAAAAGCCCAGTCAGTAGCCAATCCTGTAATTACAAATTTCCCATGATTAACTGTGCTGTTTCCTAAATTAGAGTCTGACAAGGTCTGCTCAGGATATGGGCTACTGTCATGTTGTCCATGTTAGCCACGGTTCACCTCTCTGTCGTAGAGGATAAACACTTGAATGTTTTGCTTCAAAAGATATTTTCGGAAATATAAAAACAACTTCTGAATGCGCTTACTCTGAAAGAATCTGGAGCTGCATATTTGCTGTGCACTCAGAGTGGCTGTGGCATTTGCCTTTGCTTTTTCTGAAAGCAGATCCTGGCTGGATAAACTGCTTTCACCATCTCTTTTTCTGCTTGGTGTTCCTCTTGCCATGTTTTGAGAAGACCCAGACATAAAGAACAATATTTTCTAGAAACCAAGCAAAATAGATCACAGATGAATCCTTGGGTCTGTGTTTCACTTCAGACTTACCTTAGGTGAATCCACAGCTGCTGTAGATTTTGGCAATACATCCTCTGAGAGAATGAAAAATGTTTTCTTGTTCTCGTCTTGTACTTGCTTAACTTTGCTTTGGGAAGTTGATTTATACTCATGTAAGAAGAAGAAATTATTACAGTAAATACTTGTGCCAGAGTGTGGTTATGGAGTTCACTGTTTACAGTAGGCACAAGCAGTATTTGAGTTAAAAACTTTACATATGTAGCATGCATGCACATACACAGATTGAAACATGTACACAGTACATGTGTGAAGAGTTGCTGTGAATGTCAATTAAGTTTTTAATAATGACTGAACAAGGCAAATCATTTGGTCGTTGTAATTATCTGTGGAACCAAAGCCAGTTTCAGGACAAATGAAGAATTGCCTGAACCTGGTTAATATGATTCATAATTTTCCCCATATGGCAAGGTTATGTTTTTAAGTAAAGGCAATCAGGAGTCCAAATGCATTATGAATCAAATTCCCCCTATCAAATGGTCCAATTCTTCTTAAACCACAGAACGAAGACAAACCCAACCACACATATTTCAGAACACCACGCAAGGTTTTGAGGCTTCTTTTGATCTGCTCTCTGTGTGTGTCTTCAGTTTACCTCTGTGTCTGCCCTCTTGTGGATTTTAAATGCATTAAATACCGTGGATTTATATTCTCCAGGTTTTAAGACTACAGGTCTTTGTGATGATCTGGTGACAAATCTGATTTGCATTATCTAGAATAGAAAGGGGTGTATGTGTTCTAGGATTCTTCTGCATTTCTTCTGAATGCTTAATTTGCCTAAAAGAATTGCTCTGCCTACCTTCTGGTTTGGGAAGTTCTTTTGTTCTGTTTTTAAACCATGTTTGTGAAGCGTTTATTTTCATTTCTCACCCCCTACTGTCACACAATTGCTCTTCAAATCCGACTGTCTCAGGGAACCATGAGTTGAAAGGTAATGACAAGGCATAAGAAATAGCAGTGATTTATTCAAAGCTTTGAGAACTTTTCCTAAGATAGGCAGATCAGAGCCTTGTACAACAAAACACTTTGCCAATCCCACCTGTAATTTCTATCTAAAATATTGCTCTGTGTGCAGTAGTGGTAAATTGCTTTAAAGCCAGAGGCCAGGGATCACTCCTGTGCTGAGTGCATCCGGGAGGATTAGTGTACGTGAGCCTGCAAGGTAGAATATAGTAAATAATGCATAATGTTGTTAATGTTTTTAAGCCAATGCAGCTTTGAATTTTGCTAGAGAAACAGGAGGAAGATGTGGGTGGTGTTCATGGTGTCCAACAGAGAAACTCAGCTAATGTAAAATGAGTGACCTATCAGATGGTATCATTGTGTCAACACAGAATATTTTAGAGAGCCTCTTAGATTATATCTTATAAAAGGTAACAGTCAAAGGAGAAGAAAGGAGAAATGTACGCTATGGGGCCAAAGTCAGGGAGTGAAAAATAAGTGTGAAAAGTGAATTCTTGAGCAGAAATTGGAAATAGTTGCTGGTTTCCTCTCACTGTCCAAGGTGCTGATGGCACCTGTGAGACAGAGACAAGCTCTGCACTACAAAAGTGGGGACCTGCCTTCTGGGACCAGTAAATCCCAGATCAAGGACAGATCTCTGAGGCAGGTTTTGTTCTGTTCTGCATTACTGCATGGGATGAGGAGCTGTCAGAGCCTGTCCTACTGACAGTGCTGATGTTGTGATAACCACCATGGAGTCATGGTTAGAGCCATCACAGAAGCATGGTCAGCTGCATTTTGACATGAATGTTCCCCTACATTAACAGTATTCCTCTGTGCTTGCATTTGACTACTTTGTATGATGTTCCAGAACGTTGTTTTTTTTTTCATTTAATTTTGAGAACGTAGTAAAAATATTCAAAGTAGATGAAAATTCATTTGTGGATGGTTACTGAGCTTTAATGTGTCGTGTTGCTACCTCATACAGACTTGGTTCCTAATCTCTGTAGTTTTAGTTGGTTTTCTGTGTCCATTTTGATGCTGCAGTATTGCAGTAGAGGCTTTAGAGGTGACTTTCATGGAGGTGGAGTGAAACAACAGATAGAAGCTGAGAGAGATAAAGGCACTGAAATAAATTTATGCAATTTTTTGGCAGAGATAACATAGACCACGACTCCTGGACCCAGGAAGGTGCTGTTACCATGCTGTGACGTGTATTGAAATAAAATTTCAATACTTGTGTTTGAAAATATTATTACTTGATTTACTGGCCATTTACTTCTCTGGATGTAAGGCAGGGATTGTGGAAGGGCAAGCCTAATTCCTGTTTTAGGGTAATGGTGTTCATCACAGAATCCTCTGAAATAGATCTTGTGGCTCTGAGAGGAAATGGATTCTAAAAACAGGTGGATTCTGGGGGCTGAACAAGGAGCTCTGAGAAAGGTGACAGCACAAGACGCAGACAAAAAGAATCCTTGTGGCTGTCAAGGACAGAATGGAGATAACATTTGTTTAATTGCTGCTTTTTTAAAGCACATTCATCTCTACACATGAAAATGATCACAGCAACAGTTAAATTTGATAATTAATCCTTTATTATCATTATAACCATAAGTTTGTTACCCAATACTGTCCTGCTGTTCTGTACTCTAGTAGGTGTATGGGATTATTTATTCCCTACCTAGCACATACATGTGTGTATATGTTTGCTTAGACTCTAAGGAAATTTTTAAATGCTTGTTGGACTTCTGTGAAAGTGTATAGAGTGTAAATGTTTTTTGGAAAATGAGGCAGAAGCATTCAAATGCTTTGCTAAATAGGAAGGTAAGGATGTGAGAAATGTAAGGCTGTTTTTGATGTCCTTGCTAAGTAACAACTTACTTTGTAAATATCTTGGGGGTTTTGTAAAGTGCTACTTACTCTGAATTAGTGATAAAAACTTTTCCACGTATTTTAATACTGACAAATTCCCTTATTCTGCCAACATGACATTCTCATTTTGCTGAACAAAACGTAGCCTGTTGCTCTTTCTTGCATCTCAGCTTTCAGTTCTACTAAATCTTTCAGTCACTTCTCTTTACGTCTCTATTTTCAGCACATTTAGATAATGTGTAGGATTTTAAGTTGTTTTAGCTTGGGTCCATTGTGAGACATTAATACAGCCTTGACAAGGTCCATGGTGTGGAACGTTTTGGTCTCTAACACCAGCAAGAACAGATGGGAGAGCAGAGCTGTGTCTGACGTAAGGCACGCAAAAATGTGGATCTCGACGATTAATCACTGCACACTGCTGACAAATAAGTGACAGTAATTGATGCAGCCCTTTGAGAGACAATCTGGAACTACTGCAGCCTGGGAAAGCTCATTCATTTCTTTTCCTTTCCTGAGTTAGTGGTGAATAACTGCCCTTCCTTAATTGCTGCCCAGCGTTGCTTTATAGGGTGACAGTGTCAGTGACAAGCCAGGAAGTCAGAGTCTAGTTGGAGCATTATCTGGCTAAGTCTTGTCTGTGCTCTGCTTCTGCAACTGTTGATGTTTTCTTTTCAGTGTATTGGCTGCCAAAGGGCTTATGCACATACACCTAAAGTGCATTTGAGTACTTACAAGTGTTCTGTTTGGTTTTCTGCTTGACAGTCTAATTATCAAAACATTTTCATTATTTATGTTGCACTCCTAGGCTGGAGTGTCAGGATTTCTCAGATGCCCAGTAGATTCCAGCAATAAAGTCTGTGCACTCTGACTTGATCTGGTTTGCATGCACTCTGTGCTTTGTCTTGATTGAATTTATCTGACTCAGAGTAAAGCCAGAAGGTCTTAGGGCTGTAAGAAAATGTGTAACTGTTTAAACAGGCAGTGTGCCAGACCAAGGCAACGTATATTCAAACCACTGTCTGCTGCTAAGGCCCTGCTTGCAGAGTATTCCTTTTCTTGACAGCAGGGCGGGAAGTCGAGGCTCAGTCCAGAATATCAGAACAAAGAGAGATTTCTGCTGAATTTTCTCTCCAGTAGGCAGTGGGTGCTTCCATCACACTGAGCAAACTTTTCTTCCAGAACAACAATTGCTTGCCTCGGTTATTACTGGAATGAGGCCAAAATATTTCACTTTAGTGCAATAATATTGTTACAGCAAGAAGAGCTGCTGTGCAAAACCTGCTAGGACTGTCATATTTGTGGGTAGGGCCACCTCCCACCCAGTCGTGATTTAGATCTGCTGCCATTTCCATGTAATTACCAGGCTGGCTAAGATAGTGTTCACATCCCTGTTACTCCTGAATGCGTCCTCTGCCTGTTCCCTTGTCTTGCTTTCTCAGCTCTCCACTGCTGCGGAAGGACAGGTGTCCTCATCTGAGAAAATGGGGAGGTAAATTGCTCCCACTTTCTGGACCTGGAGCACAAGGCAGTCAATTTCCCTATTTGCTGATGATCCAAACTTTTGCATCTTGCACTGAGTGGAACAAGAGCTGCAGAAACTTAAGGGGTCTGTGAACCAAGCTTGTTACATCTGATTTGGCCAAACCTCTGTAGTGATTCAGTGGCAGGACAGAATGGATATCTAAGTGTGGAAGTGAGGTGGGCAAAAAAAAAAGAGCTGCTGATGGATCATGTGTTTCCTTTCCCTAGAATGCCTTGCAGTGGCTCTGGCGATTTAGAGCTCCTAGCCAAGAACTGCACTTCCCCTGTGGCCACAAATGACAGATTTTTTTTTCTTTCTTTCACTGGGCCATATTTGCTTTCTGAACACAAATTTGCCTCCTTAGAGCCCGAGTTGTTTCCTCACAGCATTCTCGTTGCTCTGGTATTGCATTGGTGGTGCTGGAATAATTGGTGAGAGTGTGCTAGCAGCAGGCTGCAAGACTGTTACTCTGCTCTAGCAGAAATGGTTGAAATGTGGGGCTTTGCAGGGTAGGGTGTATAAGCTTAGAAGAGGATAGTTCAAAGTCTAGGAGTATGGCAAATGAGATGCAGAATGAACTTTTATCTAAGTTGAGGTGTTTTTTCATGTGAAATAGAGGAAAATGGAATTCCAGCCATTGCAAAAGTCCTGGCAAATGTCGGGAGTGTTTCCTGAAGGAAGATTTTACCATTGCGTTCTCAATTCCACTGCATCTTTTATTTTAGTAGAATTCTTGGAGTAGATTAGGTATGATACAAAATCTGGTTTCCCTCTTAGATTTTTTTCCCTCTTTGCCTTTTCCCTTCAGGTTATTGTTGCTGTTACACGTCACCTTCTCAACCCTTCCTTTCCTGGCCATCTTTCTCTGGGTTTAGATCTTTCTCCAAGAAATCTGGAAAGATGCATTCAGCTATTTGCAGAAGAAGAAAAGTGCAAAATGAGTGGTGTATTCCCTGCTGATTTCACAGCTTGAACTGATAATTTTCCCAGTGTTTTTGCACCCTTTCTTCAGAGGCACCTGCCAGATCTTGATCCCTGCTCAAACTCTCACTGCAGTGGCTGTGCAGTGCTGTGGATTTCTAGGGCAAGATGTGACCTAGTAAAATGTGACTGCAAATGATAGAAGCAGGAATGTTTTTTTTTGTTCTAACATAAGTAATTATGCAGAGTTCAAGATCCCTAGGAAAGCCATGTTCTGGTGTGTTTGACACAACCTGTAATGTATTTTTAACCTTGATGCAATGTAGCCGTTACTATTACCTGCAGTCAGATATACCTGTTTTACTGAACTGCTCAATTACTGGCTTTTTTAGTCACATTTTTCTAACATTTTCAGAGCTGCTTGAATAGAGGCAACCAGCATTGTTAGGCTCATTTAGAAGAGCACTTGAGACTGGCTGCTTGTGATTATGTGTCCAAGCAGAAACTGGAAACATAGGGACTGGAATACTTGGTTCCTTACTGCATTTGTAGTTGTCCAATATTTCAGTATTTCCAAAAGAAGCAGCCAAATGAGACCCACAAGTGTTGGTGAGAGAAGGGGGTGTTGTGTCGGATGAGATTGTGTCATATCCCTCTGGAATTGCTTCCCTGCTGCCCACTTAACCCAGCCAAGAGGAGCTCACTTGTATGGCAATCTCTGTGGAAAACTTATTGAAGGTTAGTAAGATCGTTTTTTAGTTGTTTTCTTAAAAAAAAAATAAAAATCTTAATTGCTTATTACAGATACTTTATTGATTCTGTCTTGAGGTGGATTTTCCCTAAAGCATCTCCAGTTTGCATAAATGGTGCTTTTCTGAGTGTCAGAGTCTGCACGTGAGGAAAGCATTGGGTGGATTTTTGTGCATGTTTTTCTATTTGGTGAAGTTAGTACTACACACTGTAATAAAAAAAAATGTTCTGAAAACCTTGTTTTCAGCTTGGAATAGTGTTTGGGTGTTACATGTGTTGTCAGTATTTTCTTGCCAGTTTGTACCTGAAACTGTTACTCCACATAAAATGTGATTTTTTTTTTTTCTTGCTATGATAATAGTTCATTACTATGCTAAAAGATTTTCATTTGGGAAAATGTATTTGCTGAGAAATCTGTGAAATGAAGCTTCACTGTCTAATTGGAAATGTTACTCTAAGAATTACAATTTTATTTGATGTGTGCTCTGTGGTCTTCTGCTTGTTCTCTCTCACAGCCTAGGATGCTGTTTCCCTTTCTAATGTAACTAGTTAGTTATTGCTAACCAGTGAGCTTACAGTTTAGATAAAAAGTTAAGAAAAATGAAGGCAAATACTATTTCTAGTTTGTGGTTGATAAATGACGAATGAAATAATGAATTGGCCTGGCCATGCCCTGAGGTCTGTGGCAAAATTAGCATTTGAAACTCTTCTGAGTCAGCTGTTAGATCAGACTCTGACTGGGAAGAGTTTCAGCTGCACAAAATGGGCTTTTTCGTATGGGGTAGTTCGAATGTCACCTAACAAACCAAGTTCTCTTCTTGTTTTGACATGAACAACTTAGATTTCCTCTTTTGCTGGCAGACTTCATTATCTCTGTGGCTTTTTTAATCACCAGGCACTCACCCAAAATAGCCTAGACATTATTGGTGTGTCCTTACTGGTAGGAAGCATGACCTGCTCTCTGATACTGGGCCATCCAAAAGAATGTAGTAAATTTTAATGTGATTGTAACTTAGCCGGCATTTACATAAAAGACAACAATGATCTTCTTGTTATAGAGATCATTAATGAAACATCAGCACTGGTCTGCAAATGTGCTACCATGTTGTGATCCAGCTGAAAAAACAGCCTTGTGTAACTTGAGTACGTTGCATAACGCAGGAAGTGGAAAAACAAACTGAATTTCCAATGGTTGTTTTCATTTTAACTAGATCTCAATGAAAAGTCTACATTGAGTAGCTTTTTGAGTAATTTAACTTCTGAATCCTCTGAAGGAATATCTGGGAGGCTGAATATATTCTTTCTGGCCTGTTCAGGGCTGGTATTTGTGGTTGCCTTTCTCAGAGTGTTCATCTGATGTTAGAAATCCAAACAGCAATGAGCTCCAGATAAGTCACGTGGCACCGTTGGTGTTTCTGAGTGGAGAAAAGGATGAGTGCTCTGCTCTGGGACTTGTGGGTGATTCAAAATCCATCTTCCTTGTGCAGTCAGGCATGTAACTTGGAAATTTGCTTACCAGTTGGTATCTGGAAAGATAAAAGCAGTAAGTCACATCTTGTGATAGGCAAACTCATATTCCAGTAAACTCATGGGAACATCATCATGTACAGAACTTACTTGATATTTTTTATCAAACTATAGTTTCAATGCCAGTACATTCAAGATAAACTCCTTTCCCTTCAATGATGTTCTCCAGTTTTTATCTCATTGTAGAAAGGCAAAAGTTGCAAAACTCAGCAAGATTTCAGGAGGATGTGGCCAGTCAGGAAACTCTGCAGCTCTTTCTTGTAAGTTCTGCCATTCTCAAGTGCTAAATTTCCCCGAGGATTGTGAGTGATCTGATCCAAGTCTGAAATGTTTGTTAACAGTTTTAAAGGTCCTCCTCTGCTCTTTTAAAACTGAGATTTCTTTAGGAAGTTTATCTTGTTAGAAAGTTTTTGAAGGAAATTGCATCCAGGTAAAAATTGGATTTAGAAAACTGAACTGCGAAATGAGACTGTCCGCTCTTGCTGTGGATGGTGTGCAAACTAACATATGCATGGAGTTCAAGAGACTTATGTTGACTTTTTATTAGCAGGAGATCTGTTTCTGTGACCCAGCAGAAGGGACACAGACATTGCTGACCCAGAAAAGATTGCTCAGCATCACCCTGCAGATTGATGTTGCCCTACATGTGAATTATTGATGGATGGAACAGGCACACTCTGGATTGTACTTGGTCTTATTAGCTGAAGAGGAAGAGAGGATGCTGTGCTGGCTTGTTAAAGTAAATAGTGTGGAGATGGAAACTTTAAATTTCTTATGAACTGAACAGAATTGCAGGGCCCACACTCATTATAGTTTCTTGTGTTACCATTAAAATTAATGGCCACATCATCTTCAGTGGAGATGTTCTTTAGTTTGGTGATCCTTCAGTGAGAGGTGCAGAGGATCTGTCTCCTTTCAGACATGGCTTGGCCTTGGGTATTTTGTGCCAGCAGGACCTCAGGGTAGGTGATGAGAGCGCTTGACAATGGATAAAACTGCTGTGTGCCACAGGGCTAAAGTGACACTCTCAGCCTGTAATGTCTGCTCAAATAAACTAGATCTCAAAAGTAGTATTAAATTTGCATCCCATATTGTGGCTTATTTGATCAACAGAGCTCTCCCATCCCTCCCATCCCTGTCCCCCTGTACACAGATTCAGCAGTGGCTTTTCAATTGACTGAGGACACCACATAATTAATGGTTGCCTGGAGATTATTATTTGAATTTGGTTTAACTTTAGATTTGGCTATGTTTTTGTAATTATTTTTTCCTTTATTTTATTTTCCCCATATGAGAATAATCTGCTTTTGATATATATTGTTACCCTTAGATTTAAAATATGTGACAATATGCAAACTGTATTTCAAGTGGTGCAGCACTGGCCCGTTTCCAGACTGGGTTAGATTTATAGGATAACAGTATATTGTATTGTTTTGTGTCAGATTCTTGGAGTGACATGACACTTACTTAATTTTCACACCACCACCCATCTTTCTGCATATAAAACAAATGTTACAAAACTCAGCAAATAGGTGAAAGCTGCTTGCTTCTTCTAAAGGGCTGATTGTTTCAGGGAAGATACTTGATTTAGAGATTTGCTGAGATTGACCACTTGTGTGTGTGTGTGTGTTCCATCATCTTATTTGCCTTCCACGTTTTGCTAAAGCCTAGAGGTCCTTGGCAGCTGAGCTAAAGGCTGTTGTACACACATAGTAAGACAAGTGGTCTTCTCTGCAGTTGAAGGAGAGAGAAACAAGAGCTGAAAACCAAGAAAAATTATATAGAGCAGAGCATGTGCTTGGCGAAGGTACATTTTCTGGTGGTTTTTTTTACCTTTATAACAAATATGTTTTACAGACTGAGCATTGCCCTCTGGTTGTCCTATTTTGCAGAGCAATGGCCTGGAATAAAAAAGTTGCTGACAGTTTGGGATGTGCCACTGAGGCGAGAGAAAGGGAGGCAGGTGCATCACTTCCTTTATAGTGTGTTTTGTGGTTGTCTGTCTCTAGAAAAGCTGGTTTTATAACCCAAGGTTCTGAAGCCCAGAGTGGCAAAGGAAGAACCCCTGAGTTCTTCATGAACGTCTGCTCCTGAAATTACAGAAAGACAGTGTCTTAACAATCAGGATGGGACAATTTTCAGGGAAAAAAAGAGACATTGGTTGTGTGCTGCACTTCCTGATTTATTTAATTTTTTTGTGTGCTCCTCAGTTCCTTCTCCTCATAGTTTTCCATTTCCAAATGCAAACAATAACACAAAATATTAAATGATTGCTACAGGGGGAAATAACACATTAGAAATCTAAAACAAAAAAGGCAGTGCATGGTTTGTTTATCCTCTGAAGGTAGATTTTTGTTTAAAAGACAGAAAAATCTTGTTTGTAAATTGCTGAATACCCTAAATCCTGAAGTTCAGTGGGAACACTTTGGGAACAGCTATGATCTAGAACTCTGAATAATTTACTGTGCCTGCTTGATTCTGTGATGTATCGAAGCCACACTGCAGTAATTGAAGCTGAAGCTGCTCAGCCACTGGAACTGCATAAGACAATAGGGGTCAATGTATTTCAACAGAGAATAAGGGTTTGATCAAAGTTCTGTGCGTTATCAAAAGTAATTCCCTCTTGTAACAGGAGGTTGCCTGCTGATACACATGTTTTTAACAGATACCAAAGCCTATTTTCTATTATTTTTGCAGGAGGATGTACTTCTGTTCAACAGCCCATCCTTTAGTAGAAGTAAGTTCAAAGAAATGTCGAGCAAATGTCGCTAATCCTTTTGAATTAGCGGTGCAAGTTCATGAGGTCACTTGTTACAGTGATGTAATATGCAGAAAACCTCTAATAACTGAACATGTGTTGCATGTAAAGCCAGAAGCAAAGTAAACTGGAACACTGACATGAGATTGAGCAGCGTGTATTCTGTATCCACATCAAAGCTCTCAGATGCCTTCCGCCCAGACAAGGACGTGGAGCTGGTAATGTCTCTCTTTTTCTGGCTGTAGCATCAAACATCAGGCTCTTGGAATACAGCATACTCAACTTGAGCCTCTGAAAGTGGGTCTAGACTTGAGGAGATTTAGCATTAATGGCAACATTGCAAATAACTGGGCACAGTTTATGTTCTTGTTTACTTCCTTAATCAGATTTATTACATTTGTGCGTCTGGTGGTAGGCATTTAATGAAATCATGTTTCGAATACCGTTCAGAATTTTTCTGGTTCTTTCCTCCTGAATGGGCTCAGAGGTTGCATGCAAGAATTCTGATGCCATTTGCAGTTATGTTAAAATGCTCAAAGTCATTCTACATTAGTTAACACTCCTAGAAATCAGCATGCTCTGAGTTTATCTCCTCTCAGAGAAAGCAGAATGCCTACTCATTGAGCCTGCTGCTTGATGACATTCACCCCTCTACACTTGCTGCTTGAGTTTCTTTGTAAGCCTGCACTCACAGTTAGGACAAAAGTAACTGGAAAAGGAGTGCAAAGACCTCTTTTAAGTTTGCTCTGACTTGGAACAGCCATGAGGTGCAACTCAGTATTGTGTAGATAAACTAGCACTGATCCTTGGAGCAGCAGAGCCCAGCTCCTGGCCGGAGTTAGCAATCCCTGCTCAGACCTTAAACTGGGAAAGGGCTGTGCAGTCTTAACTGCTGTTGTTTCCAGGTTTGAAGGTAGTTCAGTGCATCGTCACTTTGGGTGTTTGCTTTGGAGTCTATTCTGGAACATAAATCCCTCTGGGATTTCCTTGGAGGGGGGACAAAACGTTATCCTCTCCTAAAAATGAAATGAGATTCCATGGGCTGTCGGATAGGTCCTGTTGTCTGAGTGCCAGTGCAGCACGGAATGACTGATTCATTGCTCGCCTGTGCTGGATGTAACTGTTTTATACTGCTGCAAAATGAGTGTAAAACCCATGGCTTACACTGGGAGGTGTTTAATTGCACCTCACTGCTGTATTTATGGCTCTGCCTAAGTTCCTGAGTTTAGTGGCACTTCCGCTGCAAAGCAGCCATGGAAAACCTTAGGGAATTTATGGCACATAGACGTGTAATGCCTGTTTTCTCAGATGCAACTGGCAGTTTAACTGAGGCCCTTGGTACAATATTGTTTGCAATTTGCTTTATTTTGACTGTCAGCCACGGTGAGCTCATAGAAAATCATTCTGAACTAACTCAGGAAATAAGTCTTTTGATATCTTCAAGACGTTAATGTTGTTCTCTGTGCTCAGAAAGAACAAAGAGATAAATTCTTTGTGTTCACTGGAATCACTTTTTTCCAAGTGCAGGAAGAGCTCAGTGCCTCCAAAATGGCTGAGTGTTGCTGTACATGGAACATGTTGTTTGGAGAGCAGAGCATCAGCTGCCCCTGAGTACACCAGCTGGAATTAGGTGGCTATGGAGTCAGTAAGATGAAAATTCAGAGGCAGATGCCAGCATTGGCATAGGATAATTTCTGGTCTTGGAGCCTTCATGCAAAGTGCAGAATATTCCTCCCCTCTAATCAGAAGCAGATCCTCCCCACCCAGCTGTCCTCCTTACTCTTGCACATTCTTCCATTAGTAGTGTGGGCCAGGCAGTGAAAACTTCATTTCCCATAATATTTTGAAGGAAATCTGTGGGATTATCACCACCTGTTACCACTGTGCAGCACTCAGATGCTGTTCCACAGTGCAAGGTGAGATAGAAAGTAAATGCGAATGTGAATGACAATTGCAGGAGCAGATGCCTGGGAAAAGGGAGCCTTGCTGGCAGGATTTCTTGCCTCGAGATCCCTATCTGGGTATTTCAGGACTCTGCACTTCAGCCCATGTTCTCTGTCTAGTTTCCTCCTTCATCTTTTTGTACCTGCTCTGCTCAGATCGTTTCCTTAACAAAAACCAGCCAGCAGAGAAGATGAATTGCTTGTAACAGACCCGGCGCTGCAGACCCTGATATCACTGGCGAGTCGTGCGCTGTGGGTGGGATTTGGTTTCCTGAGCATTGATCCCTGCTGTGCTCTGGAAGATGCCCCAGGACAACTCGGGCCTGCGTTTGCCCAGAAGGGCACGAGGTCCTGGCTCATTTGTCAACCTCATGGAGACGAGGAGACATGGCCCGGGGCAGCCAAAATGCCACTGCACACCCCTGTTTACACAACTGAATCCTACCCACAGTGAGCCCTTGCTCTCTGTGCGAAGGTTGAGAGAAAGTTTCCTGATGAGTTACTTTTTTTTGAACAGAAAGTTGAGGTTTTGTTTATTCTTTTGTGTGATATGTGCCTTTCCTGCAGGCAGAATTCCCAATACAGGCTTGGTTGTTCAGCTCACAGCACGAATGCAGCCTGCCAGAGGGGAAAGAAACATTTTCCAAGCCATTCCGTAGCAGCAGCAGCAGCTTACACCAGTGACTCTTGTGCTCTGTTGTACATTATCACCACTTAGGAAGCCTTGCATTTCTAATGGAATATTGTGCTGTTTGGAGGATGGTTTCCACTGTTTGTGTGAATCCTACTTTTTTTGCCAGAAAAAACCTGAAAATAGAAGCAATTAGCAGAAAAACAGGCAATAGCAGGAATGTTTGTCTTCCTGTCATAACCCTAGATTCTTGTAATAGGAGTACATCTGCAGATTAATAATTGTGTCTTGCCTAGTGATCTGAGAGCAAGTAATGAGAAGGTAAAGAAGACTTGAATGTTTTCCAGCAAAAGAGAATATATTCCTGGAAGAATGTGGAACAAAGTGCTGTTGTGGCTCCTTTTTGTTCTCTGCACTGCCTTGTTGCAGTCTTTGTGTGGAGGGTGCATAAGGATTTATTTAGAGCTGCTGCTCTCACTCCTGTGATCATCTCCACATGGGGCAGAGGTTGGTCTCTATGATTTTTGCTGGGTGGGGGTCTTAATTTGGAAAAGACCTGGCTAACAGACTGCTTATATGTTTCTGATCTTTCTTAATGTGATTATGGTGGCTTGTGCTTCCCTCCTGTTGCTGAGGAGGAGATTTTCGGAAGTGCTCTGTTGGCCAGAGGCTGTTCCTATTAAAGACATCAGGGAGGCTCTCCTGGGTGTGATGGAAGTTGAGACTGGGCAATTATAATTAGGTCTTTTCAAAAATGTTGTCGTTGGTAATTTTGTGTACAGCAGGTGGAACAGTTGAAATGAAATACTTGGTGCGTAGGCAGCCTGTCAGTAACTGCTAAGGAAACTTGTGTGCAGGAATTCCACGTGGAGAAATGTAGTCACTGGTGTGTGCTGACCAAAAGTATTGCTTGACAATTGATGCCGCAAGAATGGAGGGAAAGGGGAAAACGAGGGTAAAATATAAAATGTATCGTGAGAACAGAGGTGCTTATCTCCGAAACACAGATGAAAATGACGTTTTTATTACCTATCTACATGTATTCTTGATTTCTGTATTCTGTTGTCATTATCCTGTTATAACCATCCATCTTTGGCTATGATTTATTCCACAGCATGCTTAATCAGCATCGTGCGTGATTGAAAAATATTTGTATAGTTTATACAATGTATGAATGAAGAATGTTGGTGGGGGAAGTTCACCAAAGAGAACTAGAACAGGTAAAGTTACAGAAAAGCCCTGAAAGCATATTTATGTTTCCTCTCAGTCATGTCATGTTAGCTCTGACATTGATTGTAGCTGTTCTGCTCACCTGAAGATGATATGAGCAATATTTTATCTGTAGCATAAAACCAAATATGGACATAATATGCATGAGTAGTGCCTGTCTCCATGGAGGAGTTAAAAGGAGAGGAAGCAGACATCCTTGAGGCACACACGGTTTTTGCTGAAAGGGACAGGATTTATGTCCATCTCCTCTAGCAGGGCACTGTATTTCAAACCTTATGGATGCTGTCAGTCCCAAGCAGCATTTGTTGGAGAACTGCTACAAGATGTTGTAAGGGCTGATCAGTGCTTTTCTGCAAACCTGTGAGAGGATTCTGAAGGTAATCATGTGATCAGAGCTCAGGCATTGGCTGCATTATTCCTTGAACACTGCTTTTAGCACCTGACTTATGAAACCCATTTGACCTTCCTGTACACTGATGGAAATCTGTAGTGCAGTCTGACGGCATTGAGCTTTTGTTACCTTTTCAGTTTTAGTTCAGAAAGCTGCTAACTGGAAATCCATGCTATATTTTCCTGGTTTTGGCATTAGTGTAATCAGATGGGTTTTCTAATTGGCTTGGACAGTGCCAGTGTTGAAGTATTTCTCCTACAGCTTTCCAGTGTCGTCAGTATTTATCAGTCATAGCTCCTCATTAACACAGTATTACATTTCTAGATTATCTGAATTTTTTACTAGGTTCTCTGCATACATAGCAACTTATATCTTGGCCTTTTCCTTCATGTTACTTTGTTAGAAAAGTGAGACATTTATCAGTCTGTATTGATAGAGTTCCTAGTTAAAGGATCAAAGGAGGAGTTTTGCTTTCTTTCAGCATTGAGCCCACAGATGTTTTTATTAATCAAGTTCATCTTCCAGGAACATTTTTTGTCTTTATCTGCTGTTTTGAAAGGGAAGAATAAGTGATGCTGAGTTTCAGATTTGCTCAGTCACATTTATCTTGTATAATGCTTCTGTGCTTGATTGGAAGTTGCTGTGGCAAATGTGAATAAAAAGAGAGAGAGATAATAACTACTTTGCCATACTGAAAAATGTAATTGCAGAGTCAGTGCTACTGTCTAAATAAGCTGAAAGAGAGCCAAAAACTCTACTAGTGTTTCAGAGTTTGGCTCTGGATGCCAAAATTGAATTCGATCTTCTCTGTTGGTATTCTAGTATTATATTCTAATCCTGTCTCATTCCAGAGGGAACTGTGGCATTTTGATTTATTTTTTCTCTACAATCTACATTGCCCTAAGCTAAGCAGAGAGATTCTGGAGAAAGATGCAAGACCCTTGTCAGAGGGCAGTGTTCCCAAGTCCCGGACTGGTGCTCTACTTACTAAAATGAACAGGGCACCCTCTGGCACCTGGGTCTGTTTTCATTAGCCTCTATGGCAGTGAATATTACCTTTTTCAGGAAAAAAAAAGTGAAAAAAATCCAAAATTCGTCTCTGAGCACCTCTGGTTCCAGCTGTAGGACCTTGATTAGACTTATTAAGCCAGTTCTATCTGTCTGAAGTTTGGAGCTGTTTAATGCAAAAGCTGTCAGGATTATCTTCCCCATAGTGTGGCTAAGCTGGCAAGTGAGGAACTAGTTCATCATCTCCTGGATGAGGGAGTTTGGGGAATTCCTGGGCTCCCAGCTGGGATTTAAGTCTCACTTGCTTTGGTGACAGCTCTGCTCCATCTGTTAGCAGTGGTGACAGTCTCAGGGAATCATTCCTTCATGCTCACACAGGCTGTCTCTTCCCTGTGCTTAATCGTGTTCCGGTGAATTAAGTACTAAAGTGGAGTTCAGCAGGGAAACACACACCTTTTAAAAATGGGCAGTACATTCACTTGTTGTCTGCAGTGACCCATGATGAGACATCTGAAAAGAAGTTCAAGTGAAAAACCTAATGTCTTAGAACCATGCAGCTCCTGGCTCTTGTGATGCAGTGTGGGCATGGAGCGTGTTTGGGGTGGGGTGGTGAGAGCTGTGACTTGCAAGGCCACATAGTGACCAACATTTGGGAAAAGAGATTTTTGTGTTCTTTGACCCTGAGCTAATTTACATGCTTCCAGGGACTGCAGGCCTACTGGTGCTGACAGCAGATGGCTCAGGATATTCTCACAGGAGAGTGTGAAGTAACTGGAGAGATTGGATAATTGCATTCGTGCTGTTGGCCCCGAAGTCCAGAGCTGTTAGAGGCTGCGAAGCAACCCAAAGGAAGGAGTTGACCACGATGGATGTGCAGCAGTAACGAGGTGAAATTGCATTGCCCTTTCCACAGATAGCCTGTTAAATATTCCACTGTAAACAGGAGTAAATGAACAGGCAGAGATTCCTCAGATGTCTGGCAGAAATGTTGGTGATTCAGTTGTGTAGCTGGGATTGAACAAGCAGTGCAAAGCTGAGAACTGTCTTCTGCTTTATTTGTTTATTTTTAAAAGTTTGTGCTTCCTCCCATTTGTCTTGGCCACTCTGTTGAATATATTCAGCAAAGAAGTGGGAACTGTGTGCGACTGGAAGCATTTCCATATGGGCTCTGTGTGACAAGAGGGAATACAATCTGTGGGACATCTATAGCAATACATAGAAACAAAGGGTGTACACCTATGGCTTGAAAGTACATTTAGCATAGTAAATCCTCAGAGTACACCTCAAGGAGTGGCATGCATCATCAGCACATGTTGCTGCTAGTGTCTCTCTCAAGTAAAATTTTCAAGGGGGTAGGATATAGGAGTAGCTAACAGTTACAGCAAACTAATGAATGCCTTCTCATCTCTCAAGCCAAGTGGTAAAATTGCTGCTGGAGAATTGAGCTGTTTTGCTTCTAATTTTATATATATAGAGCTAGAAAATGCATATAAAGGGTATTATTACTGAACACAACATCAAAACCAAACCCCAGACCCTGATATGTTCTCTCTATAAGCTTCCTCCAGGGGATTTTACAGAAACCATGGCTTCATGTCTCATTGCACGTGTCTAAATAAATAGTAAAGACAAGCATTTTGCATAAGAGACACTACAGTACAATAGCAAGGTTATTAATTTATTTGCCCCTGGCAAAAGCATTTCATGGCTGTAGTCATCAGCTCCAATTATTTGTTACAGTGTCTTGACTTCTTTGAGTATTGTTTATCCAATAGTATTTACACAGAAGCTCATTTGGGAGAGGTTTAAACATTTTTACAGGGTGAAGTTGGTATGTGTTGAACATAAATACAAATTATTTTAGAAAATGAGGGCAAGACACAGATCAAAACTGGCTGTAAAATGCTGCTGAATTCACAACGGGGAGCTGGACTTACACGGGTTTTAATACCTCAAATTCCTCCCCAATCCTTTTATTTTCTCTAAAGCAATTTCCAGCAAAACCACATCTTATTTCCCCTTGCTGAGACAGACCTAAGCATCCCTTTTCTTTGAGAATATCCAAATTCCCTTAGGCAGACACCTAGGAATGTGTAATTTAAAAACAAAAACAAGAGTAAATAGATGAGGAGAAGAAAAATACGATTGCTGCAAGGACAATTACTGCATTCATAACCAATTCCAAAAAACAGAGACAAATATAAAATTCCTTCTTGAGTGTAAAATCTTAGTAGGTAGGTATTAGTACTCCATTTATATTTGTACATATTTGATAGATAAACATTTGATTTGCATCTCATATGTATACTACTCTTATTTTTGCATCTCATCTTACAAAAGATGCTGTTCTGTAGAGATGACGAGTGGATAAATCTCTGATTCTTTCATCAGAAAGAGAATTTTTGGTAATTTTTCTGCTCCCTCAAGAAAAAATGAAACATTCTCATTCCTGCCTTGACCATCGTGTGAAAAGAAAAAGTAATGTTTCTAAGGTGTGTAAGTTTTCATTTTATTGTGGGAAATGTTGGGGGCCTTGTTCTGTTCTGTAGCTACCTCTGTTCTGCCAGCAGATTCCAGAAACTCCCTGAGATGTTTTCAGAAATTAACTTCATGGCTAATTTATTTATGAACGAGGGAGTGTCCCGAGAGGCCGACAGTGGGGAGAACTTTAAAACAGCAGGATTGCCATTTTGTGTATTTAGTGCAGGAAGAACCAAGGAGACTCTTCAGAAGGGTTGTTATTTCCATCAATTCATCTGTGACCTGGAGGAGCCGTGGTGACAGATTTTTAGATTGTCCCCAGAGTCGTTCAAGCCCTGGGGTGATGTTTGTTCTGTCTCTAACAAAGGCCAAGATACTGGATTATAGCATAGTCCCTGCCATAAATTTAGTATTTCCTCTCTTTAAAACCATCAATTTGGGTTGAACTGTCATTATGTTCCTTCAAAAGTCTTTGCAACTGAAACCCTTCCAGAAGGCAAAAAATTAAATTTCCTGCCTGAGAAGTAGAGAGATAAAATCTGCCTGGGTTCCTGTTGATCTGCAAAAGTCCTACCATTGGATAAAATATGCCAGTTGAACTTCTTTTGGTAATATTGGCATCATGAATTGTTACATGGAAGTTTTCATTCTTCAGCCTCTGGTGAACTCTTTTGGTTATATGTACATTATTTTAGAAAAGGTTTTGTATATGAGATGAAAAAGGGAAGTTGCTGTGCTGATGACAAATGCATGTGCAGTACCCCTGTAAGCAGTTCAGACTTTGCAACTCCAGATTTATTCCTGATGCTTGGTCATTCCCTGTGTTATGTTGTTCCTTTTAGGATATGAAGAACAAACTTTGAGAGAGAGGAAGGTATCTCCCATTTTTTGAAGCCTTGTCCAAGCTGAAAGCACTGCTATAACTTTGTAGCAGAGTAAGTAGTCTCAAACCTTGGTTTTTGATTGTCCCTTGCTGCTGGAATTGTAGTTCTTGGATGTGTGTCTAATTTCTCCGTTGTGTAAGACACGTGTCATGAAGGTGACGTTCTCCCTCCAGAAGTTCTCAGCCTGAAATGAGACAGCAGAAGTAAAGGTGGGAAGTAGTGTCACAAAATCAGTTGAAAATGATAAAAAGATTCACTTACTCAGCCTGCTGTAGACTTGCATGCAAAGTGAAAAGTGGGGTTTTTTTTCCCAAAGCAGAAAGATTTGCAGGATTTTCCAAATATATCCCTTTAGCTGTGATTTTTTGAAGCAGACGAGTAAAGCAGATTAAATTAATACTCAAAACAATCAGCAAACATGATGCTTCTGCGGGCACAACTGTGGGACAAAGAGACTATTTTTCTGTGTCAGTGACACTCCTGATATATGGTAGGTGCAGTTAATTTCATATTTGATGGTTGTTAACATTTCTGAAGTGTCTGAAACACTGGCTTGGCTCTACTGTAATGTGCTTTTTGAACTGATAGTGTTTTGTAATCCTGTTGTTTGGTGATGAATATTTGCACATTTTCTTGGGCTCGTGCCCATAATTTACAAGGAGATGCTTTGTAGACTGTGGAAAACCCCAGAAAATTTCTTGTCTGTGTATACTCAGACAAACTGAAATAAACCTTCAATTCTAAGGTATGACACGTGCTATTCCTGCTTTGAACACTGTACCTTCATCACATGTGACCTTGGTGTTTGATGATTTGGCACAGTGCCACAGCAGAATTCGATGATCCACTGGAAATCGTGATTCTTTCATGTGGAAAACAATAAAAAGCATATGGTATCAATTATACTTCACTATTTCTTTGAGAATTCAAGCACCAGAAATAAAAAACACTGTCTGACGACTTTGAATTTCCATTAACTGGAAACAGTTGGTATAAATTATTTTTACTGAAACTGCTCTACTGGCCCTGGGTAATAAAAGCAAAAATAACATTGGCATTTGATTGACTTCATAGGTGCAAGATATGTCATGCTCAGAGGGAGCATAAAATTCCAGGTCGAGCCATGGAATCATTTTATTAAATACCATATTTGTCATGGAGAAGCTCTTGGAAAAATGAGTGTCCTGTTACCTTAATTTCTACTGCATCTCTACTGAGCATGGTGATTTGCTGATCAAATACACTGGGTAATGAACATGATGGGTAGCTACAGTAAAAGTAGGAGGTCAGCAGAGAGGCTTCTAGAATAATAAGAATTTTGGTGGAAATCAAAGCTGAGTTCTTCGAAGGAACAGTTTTACTGGCAGTGCATTTCTAAAGCATGGCTTGGATCTGGGTTTTGGAAATTTCAGAGGTTCCTATGTTGTGTTGCTTTACTCTCCCAGGGAGCACGTTCATTAGAACTGGCCTCTCAGAAGTCAGTAACTATGCAAAAAGTTTCTTTTGTTTCTTTGTTCTTTTGTTCAAGATTGAATTACTCTGCAGAATTTAGAGTAATTCTGAGTGGTGGCATCTCCAGTCAATTGCAGTCAAACTTATATTACACTGTGTTTATCTTAACACCCAATGTTTATCTTTAGTGCTTATTACTACATTTCTTAAGCAGCTTTTTTTCTGTGGTTTCTGTGATAGGAGCAACTCTAGAAAAATAGTAGCTTGTCCTCAAATAGAAACTTAAACTGAGCTGATAGCAGCTCTGAGATAGACATTTAAACAGAATGCATCTGCATTTGTTATGGGAAAGCAATAAGCAAATCAATAAAATGTTTGGTAACCAGGAACTAAAATAGGAAAGCAAGTTAACTTCCAGGTTTCTCAATTTTGTCCATGAGGAATAGACTCTTACCCCTCTTAAATATGACTTACATCAGTGGGGTTGCTTGTGTCTTTAAATACCACCTGGTATTCAGAGGTTATGTGCCTATAGAGTTACAGTGTAGGTTTATTAGGCAATAGAAAGGGTCATGGGTAACTCACCTGAGAGCAGCCCTTGTCCATGCTGTCCCTTATTTGGGTCAGTTGGTGATAGGGAAGTGTCACAAACTTCACTGTAAATTACTCCTATTTTCTCCAGAGAGTTTTAGCTCCAGTCCTGATGGCCCAATGTAGAAATGCTTTCACCAACATATCCCAAGTTTAATAATATTAAGAACATCATATGTACTTGGAAAGCATTAACATTTATTTTTATGAAATAGCATCTGATAGTTAAACTGCCATATTTTTTCCAGACTTCTTTCATTAGAGAGACTGATGACTATTACTACAAATATCCCATGGAGTATTCAATTATGCTGGAAGGAGGGTGAAAATGATATGCCAGAAGCTATGCAAGAGAGATGATGCACATTATTCTGATTTTATGAGGTTGTAGATCTTGGGAAAAGCAGAGATTTATAATGCCACTCCCTGCAATAATTAAGAAAGTGTGTGTCTGATTTATGTATATGTGGTGGGAAGATGGAGAAGTTGACTGAAAATGTCACGGAGAACAGAATCTCTGTGTAAAAATGATCTGCCCAAAACTCCGGATCTTATGCACTCATCAGGAGATAAGTTTATTCTTAGAATTGAAAAATGTCTTTCTATGCTTTGGTTGTCAGCCATTGTTTTCTCTTTTGCTCTCAGTGGTTTGAAGTTAGCTAAAAAGAAGTGTATTTGGTGAAAAGCACCCTCATAAGCCATCAATATGTTTTGTAAATCTTGCCCTCTGAATGAGAACAGAAATCAGGTCATGTTTCTTTCCTTCAGATTAAGGATTGGCATGATTCAGCAGGTAAGTTAAGTGTATGCTTTTTGTTGAAAGAACGTTTTTGAGAAATAAGTCATCCTTGTCTTTGGAGGAATTCCTGTTTTGATGATTCAGGAGCAGAGAGCAGTGGCAGGTTTATGTAGTAGTGTTGACTTGAGGTCAGGGACAGCTGTGTGTTTGCAGGTCTTGAGGTAGAGTTTGGTAAGGCTAGGTTATTTTTCAAGATCTTTTTTTTCCATCTCTTCAGTAGCAGCTCAGGATTCAGTCTTCAAATGACTGTAGGCATTGAAATTGTTCAAGCCACTTGAATGGAGTGTATTTTTTATATTTGGTGAGTTGCCTTTTTTGATCATTTGCTTTGCACTTGTTCCAAGAGCACATCGGGAAAGGAAGCTCTCAGTTTCTAGGGGAAATTAGAGATAAAATTTGTCTGCTTTCCACTGAAAGTGCAGGGACAGTAAATTAGTACTTCTTATCTTCATAACTGTTAATTAGCAGTGTCAGGTTGTGTTGCAGGATTGATGAGACTCTCTCATCTGGCAATGTTTTCAAGGGAAAAACAAGTCTAAAGACTCTGGGTTTTTCCCTCAAGTCTTCTCCATTTTCTCCAGCAAATTCTGGATTTGACTGATCTCACTTCCAGTTGTTTTAGATGTTGAATAATAATATCTTGTCTTAATACAGGATTCATTTGGAAAATTAAAAGTGGAAATATCGTGTGTCTCATATTTCCCATTGTTTGTGTCCAGTGCAAATATCCGGGTTTGGTTTGGGCATCTTTCTATGCAGCATCAATCAACTCTTCATTAATTCAGACTTTGTAACAAATGGGGAAACTGGCTTCAGTTCCTGACTCATAATTCATTGGTATCAGTGGTGGGATTCCTTCCCAATTAATTGCAGTGGTAATCAGATAATAATTATTGTTAATTTAATAGCCTGGGCTTGAAGTGTGGAAGTAACATCACAATCTGGAGTGTTTGATGGTTTTTGTTGTGGTTTTTTGTTTTTCCTCCAACAGGATGAAGGAGAAGAAACATCAGAAAGTTTTTGTTTGTTTACTAGCTACGAGAGAGCAGAGGAATTAACACTGTGTGTATGAGTATCTGTCTATAAAAATGAAAACATAGCATCTGTAGAGTCAGTTCTTTCTGAAAGTAATTTAGTTTGTATGCTAATAAGATTTAAATGTGCCATTTATATTCTGTAGCAAAAACCTGTAGCTGGTGGATACAGATTGTTGTGGTTTAGCTAAGTCTTTTAAACCCAAGTAGGGTTGTCTAATTAAAGTGAAGGGAGAGAAAATAAGTGTTGCTTTCCAAGTTCATTTTCTGACATGTGTCTTTCTTAAAAGAAAGAAATCAGTAAATATCTCTTGGGTATGCGGTCTGTGATCTGTCTGCCTGGTAGCACAGAGACAACATTACGAGGTGCTCAACCCAGAACTATGACTCTTGTGTCGAGATTACAGATTTAGATTACAGCTAAAGACAGATTTGAGCACCTTTTGTTCTCTGGAATAATAACCTGTGTTTACAAAATGACAGAAGTAGCACCTTATTCTGAAGTGAAGTTTGTACATAACCCTGTCAAATGTGTGAACGTGTTTTGGTCCTGGCAGAGAAGGAGCTCGTCTTCTCCATCCTCAGCAGTCCAGCTCTTCTCACAGTCTTGTGGATAAGAGAAGTCAGCAGTCAGAAATGTTCTGCAGGGTAACAGTAAGAAGTTTTTGTTACAGGATCCCAGCAGGCAGGGAAGAAAGAGACCTCCTGTACGACTCAGAGGCAGGATTTATGTGCACCTGCACGCAGCTCTGCATGGGAAACAAGGACACTGAGCACTGGTAAGGGCCTCTTTTGCTTCTTACACCAGGTTACCTACAAGGTTTTTGCTGCCTGCTGGTATTTTTTTCTGTCTTTCTGAATAAGTTCCTTCTAAAGGTCACAGGTGACAGACCCCTTTCCTAAGCTGGTGTTCTTGAGTGTCCTGAGGCATCATAAGTTCCTTCTAAAGGTTGCAGGTGACAGACTCCTTTCCTAAGCTGGTCTTCTTGAGTGTCCTGAGACATCAAAAGGAAATACTTGAGGTGAGGGAGTGAACTGAAGAGAGACAAGTATGCTCTGCAAGTAGGGTGAGGTTATTCCATGTTACTCCTTAGAAAGGTGGGACTTGGAGGGTTGTCAGTGCTGTACAAATGTGCATTTGTGGGAAAAGAGGAGGCACCTCTTGTTGATTAGTCTGATCAAAATAAGTCTGTCTCTTTTCTTCTTTCTTAAATGTGAGGCAAAAGAGTATTTGGACAGCTTGAATAAAATTCTGGTTTTTAGCTGGAACAGTACAGCTAAATCCTTGTACATTATGAATTGGCACCACTGCACTGAAATCAAGGAAGCTTTGTTGATTTACATCAGCTGTTGCATATTCTTAACTAGAAAAGAGTGTAATGTAATGTGTGTTGTAGATGTCCAGATCCAAATGTTTTCAAGTCAGTTCTTTAACTAGTTTTTTTGGGTGACTGAAATATCCTGAAAAGTACATTAAAAAAAATCTTCTGAATTTAAAGGAGTACAGTACTCCATGTGTCTCTAACTGGGCTGTATGCTGTAGCACAGTAATCCCTAAGGCATGCTTTCTTCATATTTGTGTTCTAAATACTATAATATTTAGTGCAGCTCCTGTTTTGAGGAAGGATTATGTGTGCCTAATCTTGCCTGGAGAAACCACAGGATGTGTATAAACAAGCAATGTTTAAACCAAGGCTGTGACACCCAATCTCACTGTGGTACTGGTGCAAAAAGAAAATGCAAACTGCCAGAAATGAGGCTCACAGCTTTATAGGGTTTGCTCACCAGAACAAAAGCATCACGATGGATGGATGGATGGATGGATGGATGGATGGATGGATGGATGGATGGATTGAATGCTAAAACCCACTTGGGGTCAGACTGGGAATTACCTGCCACAGTGCTCTTCTGGCCAGAAACTTGGAGGAGCAGACTGTGAGGAAAAGCATCTGTAAGAGGCAGTGACCCCCTCAGCCCTGAGTCAGAACTTGGGGGAAACCAGAAGCTGTTGGCCTGGGCCAAAGTGAGTGTAATTGGTCTCATCTTGGGAGGAAGAACTATTTTTGCTGGCATGTTTCCTCCTCCACCTGGCAAAGACCAGTGTGTTATGGAAAAATCTTGGAGACCAGAGACTGTCTGTGGGCTGTTGCCCATCTTTCATATGATCCATCTTCCATACCACAGCAATTTTCTTGACAAGATAGCAGTGTTGCAAAAAGGTTTTTTTTTCTGACATTAAAACAGTTCAATGTTGTCTCCCAGGACTGGTTATCTCTTGGGCCAAGAAAGCTTCAGTTTGGGTGCTTGGAGCCAAGCACACGCTGCTTTTGGCTGTATTTGCCAGGGTTTGGCATTTATATTTCTGTCTGACTCCTTGCCTCCAGTTGTAGCTTTTCCTATTCTTACATTTGCATGTGAAAGGTACTGTGGGTCTTTAGCTGGTATCCTGCACCTTAGGCAGTTTCATAATGGCCTTTAAAAGGTATAAAAGAGGCTTCTTGGCATAGCAGCTCATCCAAAGTGTGCTGCCAGAGCTGCTCCACCAGTGACAGCAGCGCAGGAGGTCTTTGTGTCTCTGCGTGTTTAGCCCTAACTTCAGAGCATCGTTGTTTCTCTGCTCCTAAGAGAAAGGGATGTGGGTTACAATGTTTTGGCACTGGTTGCATCTCCTGAAAGATTCCCAGGGGTAAATGGGAATCAAGAGAAGCGTGGGCTTGTGTGGAGAGGAACGGTGTGAAAAGTGTTGTGAAAAGATGGAAGTAAACTCTTGGAGAGGGCTTAGGTTTAACATGGCAGTGAGTTAAGAATTTGCAATTCCTCCCTCCCTTTATTCCCCAGAGTGAAAGATTGGAAAGGAGAGGTTTAACTTTGCATTAAAGCAAAAGCTTTAAGCACAGTGTTCTACTTCTGAGAGCAGGCATTGGTTGGAGACGAGGATTATCAGCCTCTCAGGCCAGGGAGAGCCTGCTGTGCCCTCAGGAGGATGCAAGACCAAATCCCTTATTGATAAGTAAGGGTTGTCTGGTCTTAAGAATACAAAGCAGAGGTGAATATAGAAGAGGTGGCATTGAAAAAAAAAAAGCTATCAAAAAATAACTGTTGGGAACCTTGTGAAGTGAATCCTGGTGTTGAACGGAAGTCCATCTGGCAGGTTGTCTAAACTGCCCCTTTTATCTGCCAGTAGAACTGGCAGAGGACAGCTTTGGGGAGTTGTGGGACAGGCCACCATGCAAAGACACTGCAGAGCTTCATCCAGCTGATTTACAGCTGTTCTCTCTCTCTCTCTGAAAAGGAAGAGTAGACTCATTTACCTAGAAGCTTGGAAAATACTCACGTTTACTCATCCTGCAAGAAAGAGGGAATCAGAATGAGCATAGAAATTATTGGTCAACTGGACTTTAATAATTCAAGAAAAAGTTTGGCATGCATTTTGTGTAAGGTTTCTTATTTTAGCTGGACAATATCCTTAATCCCTGTTTATTTTGGCCAGTTGCTAATTAGTAATGTGATTCGTGTCTGTGATGGTTTATATAGAGTATCCTGAATTCTTGAGCGCCCAGAACTCTCACTGGCTTTAATGCTGGTTTGTGTTACACTTGCAATTCATGACTAGGTTTCATTTTAGGCATCTATATTTAGTTTTCTAAGGCAGTGCTGAGGGAAAAGAATCTGCTCCAATAATACATCTTCAAGGAGTGCTGGTTGTGTGGAACACTGTATTTATCGAACAGCTTAGCAGAGTGGCAGAGTAAATCAGTGCTGGATGTAAATGCAGCTCTTGGAAAGTACATGTTGCACTAAATACCAAGATTATATGTTGCCTCTCTACACTCTCTTTTTATCTTGAATGTTACAATCATATCTCTTAGTTGTTGCATTTAGTAACTGGAGAGGAGGGGAGAGTTAAGAGAGACACAAAAATCGATGTATGTCCAGATTAGAAGTCAGAGAAAGCTGAGATGCATTGGCAACAATGAATTCCGCTCCCCAGATTCAAAATGCACTTAATTGTATTCAAAAACAGCAGAGTGAGCCATGCTCATCATTGAGTGACAATGGAATGGGTGTGAGCTCCTGAAATGTACACCACAGTGTGACAAAATGCCCCTGCATCACAGTCAGATGAAAACAGATAAGCTTTCTAAGCACTGGATGCTAAAATTTCAGTTTCGAAAATAAAAAAGGTAATTACATTTATACTTTTACAGCCAAGTGGCTCCTACAAATAAAAACTTACAGAATGACATGACATGATTTATTCCTGTCCAGAACTGCTAGTGTAGATATCAGCTCAATTAGCCAAGTATCTGAACTACCTAAACAAGTAGTTAATGTGTGTCTATTTACACCTCTTCTCTGAATTTCAGCTGCAGACCCAAGAGTGCTGGCTCATGCTGATGCAAAATACAGGTGTAAATTATTCTGCAAAAGAGATTGCTGAGCTGAATGCAAATTTAAATAATACAGGAGTCCACCTCCATCTTCTCTCTTCTTTTATGTGGCTTATTTTAGACTCCCATCTCTTCAGAGTAGGAAGAGATTAATACCGATTAATACACTTTATTATTCTGTACTTCAGTGCATTCTTCAGAAGATCAGTAATAAAGGTTCAAGGATCCAGACAACCATATGATGCAAACAACTGTTCTAGTTCCACAGCTACTTTATTTTCTAATGTATGGCCTGTTTGTCCCTGGAAGATAAGATTTGGGTTTAATTATGCCCTTGGACAGCCCAGCAAAAGAAGAAATGTCAGGAAGGGGGATACTTCAGGGAGCAAAACATTTGGGTGAACTTCCTCTTGTATATTTGGAGAAGCATAGGACTTAATTTTTCTGAAACGTGAGCAGATTTTTCTTCCTCTCACTGGAAAACCTGAGAGTAATTGCTATGCAGAAGTAGTAAATAATATATTCGTGAGTTTAATCCACAGTGTTTCATGGCACCTTTACTTATGCTCATGTCTCATCTTTGAAAAGCTATGTGAGAAATTAATTGAAGCCATTAGAGTTCTTGAACATACCTGTATTCCTCTAAAAATGCATTTTTCTAAACTGACAGGAGGACAGTGACTGCAGACAGGCTGCATAATGACCCCAGCCAACGGCTCAGCTCCAAGGCACCCAGGACAGGCACGCACAGAAATCTTCCCCTCTCCTCAGACCCACAAAAGAGATCTCTGCCATGGCCAGAAATCTCTTTTTCTCAGAAAGAGCAAAGTTCCTCTGTCAGCCTGCATCCTGATACACATTTGGACTGCCAGGTCTTGTCTTCAGCCCTTTCTTGTGTCAGAGGCTTGCCAGGAAAAATTATAATTTCAGCCAGGGAACCATGTGTTCTATGCAAATGAAAGCAAATAGTTCTGGTGTTAATCATCTCACTTGTCATTGAGCAAAACAAAGCTTTTGAAGCTAATTCAGAAATTACCATCCCATCAACATGCAAGCTTTGCTGGCTCTGCTTACCTGTGCCAGGTTATTCCCATAACACACATACACAGGACTGCCTTGACTCAAGATCTGACAAATACATCCTGATTTAGTGAAAGTCTCTTGGAAGACAGTATTGAATCCGGACTTTTTTGTTTTGAAATAACTAGCTAAATGAATGTGCCAAAACTTGGGAAACATTAGTGGGCATTACTGGAAAACTGCTCTCGCTGTGTCTTAACAGAGGCCTGTGCTCTGGTACAGCCTGGCAGTCCTCTGCTTCATCCATCTTTAGTCCCTTTGAAATACAGATGTTGCTTTTATTTTTGAGATAGAAACCAAACACAATTTAAAAAGCAAAAGATGCTCTTCCTGGAGACTGTAGAGCTTTACATCTACGTTGTTCCTTCTCTTAGGGAAGCTCGAAGCCTTTTACTCTCTTTAAATAGCAGTGCTTTGTGTCTGTCACCGTACCTGTCGTTATCTCATTGTTGGGGTTTGTATGTTTGGTTGGCAACACATGCTCATTCGCCTGATTAGCACCATGCTTTAATTTCATTTAATAAGTGTATTTCAAAGTCAGAATGATCCTCATCAACCAGAGTAATTTCACTTTGCCACATAGAATTAATTAAGATGAAGACTGTCAAATGAAATGTGAAAAATAATCAGTGGTTCTCATTAAGAGATAATAACAAGATTTTTTCTGTTGTTTAGCAGTTTGGTTTTGGTCCCAGCATCAATTTTTAAGAACTGTTACATGTTGTGAACATTAATTTTAATGCATTTGATCTGGCACCATGCAAATAATTAAATCCTTAAACTTCATTTGACAACCAATAATTTAGACTTCTAGCTAAATACTGAAAAAGAGCTTTAAGACTAGGTAGCTAATTTAGGCATACATCAGAGTTGGATGAAATGTGTAACACTTGAAACGGGAATAGAAGCAGTCTCTGGTGGAACCTAATGATTGTGTGCAACAACTGAGTCAGGCCTGATACAATTCTGGAAGATTTGAGGCAAAAAAATAAAGAGAAGTTAAAGTTCAGAGAAGTGTGTCAGGGCAGTAAGGGTTTTAGGAAAACGGGAGGATTTAGGTTTGTTTTATAAGGGGTAGTCCAACTTTTCTCTTTCGATAAAGCAGGATGTAAGAAGGATGGTGCAGATGGATTCTCCATGTCCCCTAGGGACAGGGCAAGAACTAGTTTGCAGGAAAAAGACATTTTCATGTCAGGAAGAGCTGATCTCCCGAGACAGAAAGCTGTTCACAGTGGTGGTGTGTCTTCCTTTGGAGATTCTCAGGAACAAGGCAGACAGATATCTCCCGGGAGTGGTGGGATATACTTCCCCTGACTGGAGAAACTACTTGGCACCTTCTCTCTGCCTTTGTGCCTGTGTTCTTCCAAGGGTGAGCCGAGTATGGAGAAAAGCAGTAGGCATCCATAAGGAATACGCTTGCTTAATGGTATTGCCTCAGCCAAGGAGTCAAAGTGTGGTCTAAACACCGTAATTCATTAAAACTTAAATAACAGTCATGAGATGAAAGGATATGTAGCTTAAAACACAGATGCCTGTTGAACCAGGACAAACATTGTGGACTGGAAAATAATTTTGCCAATAAAAAGTGTTGGCTGTGTTTAAAGTTAGGGAAATTCTTCCTTTTTAAATGTGTAGGTTCTATATGATGGCAGCATCATTTGTTTTCTGAATTTCCTTTGTATTGTGACATTTTCAGGATTATGGTAAACAAAAAAGTCATCATGAACTGTTCAAGAAATATCAGCTTTATGGGGTTAGGAGATGTCATCCTGATTGCCTTCAATTAAATCCAAGAAATAAAGTCTCACCCTTTCCAGCTTGTTATTGGGCAGTGAGCCCAATGAAGTAATTTTCCTTTGATTATGCAGCCAGTCCTGAACATATGAATAGATTTGATGACTGCATGCTGTGGTTTGTTGTGGTTTTTTTTCATTTTATGGATTTCATTCTGACTGGAGGCTATACAGTCTGTTATGCTACCCATCAGACTTGGCTCTGGAGTCCAGCTTGGAAAACACTGTTCTTTTCCTGCCAGCTTGTTCAGCCTACAGTCACTGAGCCTACAGCAGCTTGTCAGCTCGACTGAAAAGAGCCAAGTAAGACTTTACCATCGTGTTTCTTTCCCTCTCCCTTGGAAAAGACAGTGTGTTTCTTGATTCAGATTGGGCAGAAGTTCTTGTGCTACATGGCCAAGAGCTCTGTTAATATCTCCTGTGTTCAGAAGAGGCAGCCTGGCCCTGTTAACCACTGAGCTCTGAAGAGGAGCCAGCAAGAAAACAATTCTTTCTCGTGAAGTTACAGGCGTGTTCTGTTCGTAACGCAGCCATGTTTTTAATGAGCTTCAGCAACCTAAACGCAGAGGGAGATGTAATTTCCACCATTTCACTGTGGCAGAGAGAAAAGGTGTGTTCTGAGATTATGGAATGAGGGGCTACTGAACTACACGGGAATAAAATCCTCCAAGGCATCCATTCAGCACATGGCATCATTGTCCGATCCACAGAGCAAAATGCTCGGCAGAAACCCCCTCAGGACAGCCCATAAAACTGTGCAGGAAAAGAGCATTTTCAAGTGAGGTTGCTCTGAGCACACTACCAGCAGCAGAACAGAAACACCAGCGAGAGGAGGAGGGCTACCAGTAGAAACAAACCTGGCATCTGTGTTGATGGGAAGACTGCCTGCCTGCAGCTATGCACACCTAAGGTAGCTCAGCATACCTGTGCAGGACCATATGAAGCTAGCTAGTACCACAGTCCCACAGGTTTATCCCTGGCCATTCAGCTTCACCACTCTTAGGTACATTATGGACTCTTGGGGTTTGGATATTGAAATTTTCTGGTAAAGGAACCCAAATCCCAGCTCTGTCCACCTTTTCAGTTGCCACTTCTGAGAACCCATTGCATACTAATTTGCTGAACATTTTGGCAGGCTGAAGTACCCACTAGTTCACTCAGTGCAGGCAGGAATCTTCAATTCCAGTTTGTCCAATGGGTTAGTGGCACCTTGGAGGCTCTGCATCTGCCTCCTCTGGCTGTGCCACTGATGCACAGCAGAGCAAGAAGTGGTCAGAGAGCACAACAATTGCACCAGAGTGAGAGCAGGACCATCGAATAGACCTAGACCACTGTTACAGCTGTAAAATTCGAGATATAATCAGAATTAAAACCTCCAATTCTAACTCAGTTTAGATTCTTCTGTAAGATCTGCAGATTCTTTCACCCTACGAACTGGGAGCTGTATTTATCTGCATTGCCTGCTAGCCCTGACAACACATGTGGCTGGGAAGGTCTTTGTGTTGTGGCCAGCCAACACTACAGCTCATCTCTCCTTCTCTCTTTGCCTTTCCTCCCAGTCTCAGTCCCACTGGGGCTTTTCTTTCAAGTTCTGATGCCAAATTTTCTGCATCTCTCCTGGAAGGGATTCTGCTTGTAAATTGCCAGAACTCTCTTTTGTTCTAAGTGTTCGCTTCTTTTTTCTCCTTTTTTGTAGTCTTTCCTCTTTCATTTCCCATTAAATCTTTTTTCTGTGTCTCACTCTCCCCCATTTTCATCTTGTGCAGCTTTTACTGCCTACAAGCTTACAAGTTCCTGTAATTGCAATTTCTTGGGGTCTGTGTGGTTTCCTTTTCTTCTGACTGATGTCAGTTGCCTTTTGGATCGAATGTTGACACAGCTTGTGCTTCCAGGTAACACGTATAATACCTCATGGAAAAGAAGGGTTTATATCCTATAAAAGAAATGAAATGTGAATTAATTTGAATATGTTCAGACTTTGGTTGCTTAAAATTAAATTATTTTTCATAAACTTCACAAGTTATTATGAAGAGATATTGATAGAGGAAAACTATTTTAAAAGTAAGGTTTTCTGTAGTATCATATATTCTTCTTTTCACAACTGAATGACTTTGAAATGCTCTGTTAAGCTTAGAGCAAATACAGCATGAGAAACAGTGCTCTCTGTAAATGTTGAGATATGTGTATTTTTAATACCAAGTACACTATTACCAAAACACTTCCTATCAATTGCTGAAAACAACTTTCTCCATGTTCGAGTAATGTTTTGTATTCATTTATTTATCTAGGATGAGGAATAGCAGGAACACGAGAGGCTTTCCTGGGAATGCGTCCAAGAAGTGCTGGTGGAGGCTCTCTAGTTAATCACTTTGTCAAAAGGAGGACTTTTTCCAGTGTGCAACATCATTCACTTAACTTTTCATTAGGCCTTTTAATGTAAGTACTACCAAAGCAAGCAGCTGTGATACGGAAACCTTCATTTATGCCAGATCACTTGAAAGTCCTGGCTTTTCATCTCTGCATCAACAAATACAGAATATGAATGAATATAGAGCTTGTGCATTGCTAACCCACAACAGGCTGAGCTCCCCCAAATCCCAGCACTTAGTGCAGTCTTCCTCAGAGTTTGCTCTCTGTTCCTCTATCATAAGTGAGTGAGTGTTACTCAGAAAGGACTTGAAGTCTGCAAGCATATGTGTCCACTTCCACCACTGAAGTGGATTCAGGTGCTTGGCATGGCTGTGTCCAGGCGGATTTTCCATGAATAACTGATAGTTGTACTCGCAATGCCCGTGGTTCTCTGGCTGGATGTACTCGTGTTGTGCTTATGGGGCTTTACAGAGTGCATGGTAAAGATCTCACTTTCTTGTTGATATGACCTATTTTCATGTTTTCAGGTGAGAAATTGTGCCAAATGAGCTTTCTTATGCCTACTATGATATGATGAGAAATTTCTGTTTTTACAACCACAGCTGTCCTGAAATACTGTAAAACTTTTAGTGGTGTGAGGCACTAGCATTTGATTGCCAGAAGATACCGAATGAAGAAAGAAGAGAAACATCTTGGAAATTAACCTGCATGGTGTTATATCTTCTTATGGGCAAAAGGAAATACATCAAATGAGTTGAACCAGGGACTTATCATTAGTTTAGTTAATATCTTGTTACTCTAGTCAAACATAGCTCATTAATTCAGAAAAGCCTCATAAATGATGTGGTAGAAATGGTACACAAGGAAGTCTACCATTATCCACGCCTTTTCTCTGGCATTATCTCTGGGCCCTCAAGTCATTGGTTTTGGTCTCCCTCAAAAAGAAGGGGGTGTTTATAAAGTTGTTTATAAAGCATACCAAGGACAGAAAGAGTTATTGTTTGTTAAGGAGTGAGTAGCAATTTGTTCTCTGGGTTCTTTTCGTGCTTCATAAACAGATAGGAAATTTATTGTTTGCTTTGGGCACAGACTCGTGGAGCTTGAGACGAGGTTTAGAGCACACTTGCAGACATGGCTTGGGCAAACAAAGCGTTAACAACTGCACTGGCTGGACTGGAGTCAGCTTTAAACAAAGCCTTGGTAATACAATTCTATGCAATTAATAATGGGTGTTTGGTGGCTCTTGCAGTGGAATGGCTGGTTTCTTGATAAAGTTCATTTTGTTTGGAAACCAAAGTACTTAATGACTTGCAGATGGAATGGACCCTTTTGATTATAGCTGCGCCACATCCTGTGTTGTGCTTTTCAGGTGTAATTGCTCTAGAGAGCTGCGAGGGATGTTTTATGCCACAGAAAGATAGGTGCTCTGTGTGTTTGGGCTTCCTCTAGATGGAAGGTAATGTCTATTTCTTAAACATTTTACAGTTTTCAGAATTGCTTTGAAATTCTCTGCAGTTCTGCAATTTTGGGGACAAAACCAAAAATTATGTAGAGACCGAGCAAACTGATTTATGAAAACAGTTTGTTTCTAGCAACTATTTCCCAAGCAATTGTATATGAGTATAATCTGCAAATATTTGAAAGATATGAACACTTGAGTCAAAAGAGATGACCAGTGTTATATCAGCCTTGGGAACAGCTGATTGTGTTAGTTCTAGTTGGGAAGCAGGCTTTGGATCTCCCCTTAGGAAGCTCTTATAAGGGATCCCCAAAAATCCGTTGTTTCAAACACAAGTTTTCCTGAAAAGTGAAATATGTATGACACGGTTTGCTTTCCTGTGCTTGGAACTACTGGGGTGCTTTTGAAACTTCCTTGTGCTTGATGGCTTGAAAAAGACTGTTTTTGTCAGGATGCTGCACACCTGTAACCACCACTGATTTCGGGGATTTGGAGTCTCAGTCTCAGCCTGTACCAGTTGTTCATCTGGCTCGGTGTCACCTCCTTAATCACAGGCAGCACTTGTTGCCTAATAGAAAGGAACTTGATCTCTTTTTTCCACCTTTGCTGCCTCAGTCCTCACAATGAACTGAAGAACTACATTTTTGTTTGACCCCACAGTTAAGGACAACTTGAATGACGAGGTTGGTTTTGTAGACAGGCCGCTGAATTTTGTATTCCTCTGGCACTACAACATAGCCGTTTTGTGCCAGTGGTGTTTACATTGGAAAAAAAGAGTTCCTTTATGTACTACGAAAGCAACAGATTCAGTACAGTAGCTTGTTCTGCATTTTCTAGTTTGTTTGCTCACTATTATTAACTCCAGATCATTTATTCCTTTAAAAGCTGACTTAGAGTTTTCAGTTGTGTAATTTTCAGTGTGCTAAAGGCTACATTCGAGGTATGAGCATGCAAAAATGGTTCAGTAGGGATAGTTTACTTCCATTGGTTATTATTTCAGGAATGCTTGCAACAAGGAGAAGAAAGGATTTATTGTTTTTTCAGATCTGCTGTGTTCTAGGAAATTCAAGCATGTGCTTTGAAAGGGTGATCCCAGAGCAAAAATTTTCCAGTCTCCTTTCCAGGGGCCAGAGGGCTAGAAAGCTCATTCTCCAGTCTTTACCTTTTACATCATGGAGTAAGTGAGGTCATAATTGTCTTGTTGCTTTATTTTGCACGAGTAACTAACTGTAGTCACCTTTTAGAACGGTGATTGTGTGCATGGACCAGTGTGGATGAAGTTCCTTCTGCTAGAATGACAACCTGCTGCAGCAGGTACCACTATGAACAGCATGAGGATGGGCTTTGGAGGGGCAGCACAATTTGTAGTTCAGGAAACCCTGTTCAAGAACAAAGGAGTGCATTTTAGCAGATATTTTCATATCTTTAAATGCCGTGTTTGGGTTTTGTTTGGTTCAGTTTTTTCTTCAGAAGCTGTGAGAGGCTGCTCCTGTCTAAGAAGTGCAATGTTGACGTTTATTGAATGGGTGTGTGTCTGTTTTGGAGCTTTCTCTCTGCCTTGAGCATACTTTTGGTACCTTAGGTGCCTATTTGCTGCCTGGAAAAGCTGCAAAGGGTCTGGGATTCAGTGCTTTCCTGCCAGGAGGGTGGTATCTAAAGGAGTGGCTTCCACATGGAGCGCAGTTGCACATCTTGAAGTGCATTCTGTCCCTTAATTATTAAGAAGAGCCTTATAGGATGGGTGCAAGCCCATTTTAGTCATTGCTTGTCCTAGGGCTTTGAAAGTGACTTTAAAAGACACGTGCGTGTCTGGCATGAGCTCTGTGAGGGGAAAAACACGTGGAGTGGTTGTAGAGCAGTGTGACGAACAGATGGACAAGGGTGATGGATTGGGAGGGGTAGGCCAGTGCAAAACTTGGCAGATGGGATAAATGGTAGGAGAAAGAAGTTTTGACACGGGACAAATTTCATGTGGTAGCAGATGAGCATCTGGCAGGTGGATTTGAACGGCAAAGGGACACCATCGAATGCTGAGCAAGGAGAGCAGCTTGTTCTTGTTACATCTCATGTGTTTTTGTGGGACTGCAAGAAAGGCAGCTTGGAAAGGCAGGAAAAGGGGTGACACGGTAGCTAGGACAGAGTAAGGGTATGAAGAAGAGATTAGGGGTGGGGGTGGGATGTAAGCAGCCACCCCCAGAACTTTTACAGAATTGCAATCAGTAGAGTTCATAGGTGGGAGGCCCTGGGTTTTGTATTCCAGGTGAGCAATCTCCTCGTGGATCTGCAGAATCCCTGAGGGTGCAGGGCTAAGGAGGAGGAAATGAAGACCTGTCAAATATGAAGTATCATAACTCAGTGTTTGGCTGCATTGTTGTGTGAGTCCGTCCATCACTGTACGAAACGTCTGTGACAGGCACAGGTTTGCCATGAGTACAGCCTGGTGTATGAAATCAGCCTTCTCTGCTGGTCTGTCTGAGAGCAAGAGAGCGTCTCTGACACACAGTCCCACTTCTAACTGCAAATATTTTATAACTCACAGCCCTGATGGAACTTGGGAGGAATTATTACAACAATGTATTCTTAACAACGTATTGCTAGACCACATTGGAATAATGCTTTTAAACATCCTGCATCTGATCTAATATTGCAGCTAATCCATCAAAAATTGATCCTGAAGTCTCTCAAAAATGGCTGTTGCTGGTGTAAATGGATATAATGAATGCTAGTGTTGCCTTGCCAGATAGGAAGTGATACTATAAGTCCTCAGAGTGGCAAAAACAGATCAATAGTTCTTAGAAAGATATCCCCAGCAACATCTGATGGGCACTGATCTTCATCTCTGGATATCGGTGCTGCAGTTCCCCATGTCAAAAAAAGGTAGATGTTGTTAAAGAAGTACCATGGAATCGTTAAAATAGGACCAGAGCTGACCCCACTTGAGACAGCACCAGCTGTACCTAAAGCTCTGCACAGACACTGTGCACAGGGCACCTGCAATTGTTCTTGTTCCCTGTGTTTTTACAGTAATAAATGGCATTCCCATGCCTGTGCTCTGGGGAGTCTTTTCTTCATAACAAAATTACTTCTATCTTTTCTTTCTCTGTTTTCAGTGTGCAAAGCAAGAAATACAACAGAAACAAAATTGACAACAACTCAGCAGAACATTTCTTCTCTTACAACCAAGTAAAGATAAAATTTCTTTCAGAAAGCACCAAACCCAGGGATATGCTGTGTTTAAAGAAAGAAAATAAATATAAGAATTTATGGACTAGCCAATCTGCAGGCTTGCTGATCAACAAAACAGGAGCTTTAAAGCTTTAAGGATAATGTCAATACATTTGAGTCACACCAAATTCTTACGAGAGAATATTGAAGGTTTTGGCTCTGATTATGGACAGAGCAATAGCAGAGTATATGAGTTGAGATGAATTCTTTCTTTCCCGCTGCTTTTGGGTGACACATTCTGTTAAATATTAGTGAAGTAGCTTCTTTCAGCTCTGCTGCTGGAGCTGTTGTTGCTCCTCTGCAGGTGTTTTGCTGTGTTTTGTCACTTTATTTACTCAGAAATGCAGTATTTCTGCTCACCTCCTGTTTCACCCAGAAACACCCAGAAATTGAGAAGCTTGGGTGTCAGGAAAAAATTGCTATAGTGATTAGACTTGGGGAAAAAAAACAAAGCTAGTTAAGCAAAGTGAACACTGTGAGCCATTTGGGAGCTAGTTAAATATCATTGAAAATTGTACAGGAAGGGAGTAATTCTACAAAATGAAGTGTAAAAACTGGATAATCCAAGTGATCATTTCTGATGGGGTCCTTACTGTTTATTATTTGGAGAGAGACAGACAATGATCTTATTACTAATTCCATGGAAAAAGAGAATTGAGGCACCAGCATTTGCAGAATCTCAGTGAGTAATAACTGCAATTTTTAAGCTGTCACTTCACTATTCATGATTGTACTTGAAATGGAGAAAAAAATGCTTTTATGTCCTAAAGCTTATACAGGAAGAGTGATAGAGAAGGAAGTTAGTTAATTCCAAAGCAAATGTGCATTTTGATTATTAGTACTTTATTCTGAATTTTTGTCACAGTTTTCAAAGAACGTTTTAGAAAAGAAGTAATCGCTACAATATTCTGGTCATTAGTTATGTGGGAGTTTTGTGTTCAAATGTTTATTTTAGCATGACAGTAATGGTTATTTGACAGTATTTTCATTGTTTTAGGTATCTCAAGACTACACCTCTTTTTTTCACTACTCAGTATGTTTTCCTTTCTCAATTTATTACGATTTAAAGGAATTTAACGTGATATTTGCTTCATTTAACCTCTGAGCTGGCAAACAGATGAGGATGAAATGGATGATAGGAGAATCAGCTTTTAAATTGTAGAGCACCAATTTAGAAACAACGTAGAACAATCTCATACAATTTTTTTTTTGACTTTTTCCATGGCTAGATGATAATCCTGTGGCTGTTAAAGAGAAGAGAGCTATCTAGTGGTTATGGATGTCATCAGCTTTTGTCCAACAGCTATCAAGGACTGCGTCCAACTGAAAAGGAACAGAATGGTTTAAATCAGCCAGGAGTAATATAAGGTTTGGGATTAAGCTCTGTTACATAGGAGGACAAATTCTGCCACCTGCTATGGCTTTACAAACTCAGTTTTTAAAATACAAGTTTCTCTTCTCACTAGTTGGAAGTCCTGTAATATTTTTAAATAAAAGTAGCAGCCAGTAATGTGAATTGAAGTGGTTATGCTGGGAAGTACAGTTGAAGGACAAGTTGCTGTGTACCCATGTGGGGGGCAAAGGCAGAACAGTTGACAGGTGGCATACAGGAAATTTGGTGGCTGTTTATTGTGTAGAAGTGAAACAAGGCCTTCATGGCCTACTTTGCTCTGCAAGATAATCAGTGTGTTAGTGGTCAGGGTGATATTCCGTGGTGGATTGCACCAGTGCGCTCCATAGAGCCTAAACTCGAGTAACATTTGTTTGCCTTAAAAAGGCATGAGAAACTCCAAGCCTAAATGGAGTTTCAGCATTTTTTGTTCCAAGAAATGGAAGTTACTCCACCTCTCACACCTGTTTTTGTGTCTAAGTGTGAGGTCTACTCTAGCAAGTACTTACAAGAAGACAGAGTGACTGCAGGTTCAAGGCTGTAGCAGGAGTTAATTTTCATTAATTTAGGATTGTGTTTTGTGCTTTTAAGATAACAAGGTCTTGAAGAATTGCAAAACTCTCAGCTCCCATACTGGCAGGTAGATCATGAAGAAATAATCCCTGAAATATTTTAAAGTCTTCTGAATAATCAAATATAGTGACGAAGATTTGTCCAAATGAACTCTCAATGCAAGGTATTACGTTGCATTGTTCTCCTGTAGAGGCTGCCAATTTATTTCTTTGCACTCTTTATCTCACATTCTTTTAAGCACATGCTCTTACCTTTTTTTGTGCTGCTTCATATTCCCATTATTGCTTCTTCGCTCAGGCCATTCCAACATACACATTGCACCTGCTTGGATATCTTTGAAACTACCTCTACAAATCCCTAAATCCATTACAGATGCAAACGAGAGCCTTGCAGTGAGGCAGTCTGTCTTTTGGACACCAAGTTGTCATCAAAAATCTCACCATCACTTCTTCACCTGCTCATGTGGTACCCAGCTGTGCCTTGCTGGCCCTGCCTTTGCCTGAAGTGTGAGATTTGCTGTTCAGAGGCAAGATTCCCATTTCTGAAAGACTCCGTGTCAATCTCTAGTTGGCCCCCGTATGCTCTTCCAGAGAACATACAGAATTAGGTTTTGATGGGGGAGAGGGGAATGCTTTAGTTTTTCTTCCATATGCATTAAAATATAAGTGCATATTGTAAAGTAAATATAGCTGCTTAAGGAAGCAGAGTGGTTAGAGTGAAAACTTTCAATAACTCTGGGAGCCAGTATCTTTACATGTTTTACATTACAGTTCCCTGTGTTAACACTTGGCCACAGTGCTGTGCAGCTCCTAATGCATCAGAATTATGGAAACATCTGGGCTAAATAGCTTCATGCCGATCCACTGAGAAAATTCACCAAGGATTCAATACTTTTTAAGATATTTCATCCTCTATCTAGGATAGTAGGTTGCATTATGCTTGTATACGGATTTATGAAACACACAGGAACATTTTGTTTTTTTTTTTTCTTTTAGTCTTTTAAGTGCCTACAGGGCACATCTGTGCTTTTTTATTAAGAGCTACGTTATGGCTGGGCCTTGCCTGGCTGCAGTGTGGGAGAGGGAGCAGAGGGGTTCCTTTTCCCTTTGCGCAGCTCGTCCGGAGACTGCCAAAAACTGCAAACATCTCCAGAGCCAGGAGTAATCCTTTGAAAGAAAGATGTTTCTGCTGCATCTCTGTCCTTTTGGCCAGGAGAGCTGGCTGACCATGTGGGAAAATAGCAAATTACTGTGTTGCAGCACAGCCAAGGTGCTCTGGTTGGAAGCCCCTTTGCTTCAGGCATTGCTTCCCACACGCTGTCTGTCCCTGGCACACCCTTCTGCTGGGACTGCAGGAGCAGCACGTCCACTGGCATCCTGTGATCTCACCAAAGTGCAGTTCTGAGGACCCCCAACTCTGCTTTGGTGAGTTTGTGTTGTGCTGGTACAGAGGGGATGGTCTGTAGCAAGCACTGAAATCTGCCTCGAGGTCTCTTGTGGGGCACACACAGCTCCTGCTGGCTGTGAGGTCTTTATTGTCACACACTGATCCCATTTAGTGTCATAAGGAGCTTTTGGGTTCCAAAACTTCCTCACCTCCCTGAAAAACGTGCGTGCTGTACGTTGGTCTGCTGCATAACCCTTACAAAAAACTAATAGCAAGGTGTTGTTCCAGGTATGGCTTTGGCCTGTGCCTTGCAGGTCAGTGCTGAGCATCGAAATGTCTTGAATTTCAGTCCAGCAGATGACCCGTGTGGGGCTCACTCTGACACCATGTAAAGTAACTGCCACTAAACTTTTACCATTGGGCAAACTCTACATTCTCTTTCCTAAAGAAGGGAGGGATTGCTACAGAGCCTTCATTTTTCTCAGCCTTCATCTGGTGTTCAGGCTGGGCTTCAAATGAGGCGAGGAGCTGGACAAGAGACATTGTATGTGTAAGGGACTGGACTGTCCTATGGCCCTTCCTTCCAAGGTGAAAAGTTTCCTTATGTTAACTGCTTGGTAGAACTGAGTCCCAGTCATGGACTGGAGATATTCAGGTGTGAGGGCACAGTTAGCCTGGTATCACGATGACATCTTTCTGTGTGGAGAAGAGAATGTTATCATCCTTCCTCGAAGTGTCAGATAAAGCACGTTTAGCTCTGCTTGTGCACCATGAAGAATACATCAACTGGTTTTTTTCAAGTCAGATCCTTCAGTTTTGCTCACATTTGAAAGCAGTAAATTAAACTGCTTCTTACGGTGTGAATCTCTAAATAGTCTGATACAAAATTTTTCTTCTGTCTCCTTAATTAATTTAGATGTCTTTTTTCTTCTAGTGAAGGGGATGGTTTTCACCCACTGTAATGTTTTAAGCTGATGTGATAAACTCTTGCTCAATGGAAAACCACGTAAAAAGCAGACCTGGGAGCAGCAATACCAGCTTGTCAGCCAACACTGATCTCCTTGAGTAGGTATGTGAACTTCAGGTTTTGTGGGGTATAAATAAGGACCTTTCTACGTTGTGCTGACTTGCTCTTCACCAGGCCAAAGAAATGTAAATACAGATCAGGAAATGTTCAAGGCAACCCATGGTGTGGGGAGTTAATCTCTTTTATATGCATATAAAAAGCTTTTATAGGTATGATCATCAACACAAGCTCTTGTCTGGTGTGCACTGTAAATAAAGTTGTGTCCCAGGCCTCTGTAAATCTCAGTAGCCCAGGCTGCTCTGAGCATTGAGAGACAGCCCAGCTCAGCACTGAGAGCAGAATGCTGGCACGTAGCACTTCAGGTCATTGTGGATTTCCCAGCTTTAAACCAAGCCCTAAACATGACTGTAAAAACTCTGATGAGGCCTCTGTGAGCATGAGCTTCCCAGGGAGCGCTGGGATTTTCTGGGATGAGAACAAAGCACCTCTGTCTGAGGGCTCAGCGTTCTTGGTGACTCATCTGGAGCTGGAGACTCAGCCCCAACAGCAACTGGTTTCTCTGCTCTGGGTTCCAGCTGCTGGGCACAGTTTGTTGACTTTACCCTCTGCAAACCTTGTAATGTGTATACCTAAAGGGAAAGAAGTCTACAAACTTCAGAAGATGAAAGACACCACTTCAGAAGTCTTCCACCTCTGAGTATAGGAACAAAGAGCCAACGTGCAGCCATGATTATATTTAATGCATTGTTGCCAAGTATTCTGAAAATATATTGAGGAGTGCTGCATGATTTTTATATGCACTGGAATATAGATGTGCAAAGCTGAACAGAGCTTCATTTCCTTCCTGTGATTGGTCCTTGCAATGACTTAGAATCTCTTAAAATGTTTTGCCAAAGTGTGGGATAGTGAAGAAAAAACGTTTTATTGGTAGAAATGCTGTTGTTCTCTCCTTTCTTGATGTCATGAGCCAGCATGAAAGCACATCTCCCAGTTCAAAGAGAAATAATGATGGTGAGTATCTACTGGAGAGGTAGTGTTTTGTGTTGGGGGTTCTTGTTGGTTGGTTGGTTTCTTTTTAAATTCTGGTTTGAAAAATAAAGAACAAAAAAACTCTCGCCTGGAATAAATGCCAGGGAAGAGACATAGCATGGTGTGTTTCTTTGTTAAATACCAGGTAAGTGATGCAGCTAGACTTGTTCAGTTGGCATTACAGATGTTCTCAAGTCCCCAGATGTGCTGGCGAATGGTGTGTGTTCTGATATTCAGGAATGCCCATGTGTCAGTGAGAATGAATTTCATGTCATTCCTGCTTTGTTGTAGATTCACCTTTCTCAGCTATTTTTAGTACTGAAAGTGCCAACTCTCACATTTACACGGTTAAGGAAATCATTCATGAAATAAAAACATATTTTCCAGGACATTTATTGACTTTGTGTCCAAGGGGATCCCATCAGCAGCCCAAGAGGGAAATGCCATCTGCAAAAATCACAGGAGGATGTCTTGCAGCTCTCACTTGTTCTCAGGACACTCTGATCTCTGTCAGTTTTCTCAGGTATTTTCAGGTGGAGAAGGATAAATTAACACAAGCTGTTGCATGGAACAGTTCTTTATTTAGAAATATTTATTCAAGCTTCTTCATGTTTTTTTACTGTTCTACATGGTCTTTACTGAAATTGGTGCAGTGTTTATTTGCAATGTTTTGGAAAATATTACATGTAGTTTATTTACCTTTTAAGCCTTTTTAATGGGAAAAAATAAGGTAGGGTTGTCAGCATGTTCTGCATTCTCTGCTTTCCTAATGGCAAGAACTTCTGTGGAACGTTGGAGGAAGAAGTTGATCCCACAGTACAAGTTTGGCAAATCCCCATGGCCCTGAGATGGTGTTTTCCCTGGAATGTCTGAAGGCACCTAAACGTAGGTGACGATTGTTACTTGTGTTTTACAGTCGGTAAAATTAAACCGCTAGAGGTTTAAGTGGTTCACCTGAAGATCAGATAATAAATCCAGAGCTTGTTAAGCACCAAACTCCTCAGTTCTCAGCCTCTGGCAGCACAGCTCCACTTAGTAGAAAAGGAAAAAAATCCCCAAACCCTCTAAATTAGTCATGGAAGGAGTGAATGTGCAGGAATCTCATACACTTTCAATCATACTGTTGCTTTTCATTGATGCAAAGAGTTTCTGGGGTGTGAGTTCACAGGGAGAAAGGGTGACTGAGGTGAGAAGTGTTCAAACAGCTGAACAAACCACACATGCACTTGAAATTACTGCAGGGTTTGTAAGTTCATAAAAGCCTCATAACTGTAAGGTTTATTAGCCAGCATAATAATTTTCCAAGGGAAATAGGGAGACTTGTGAGTTAATTATCCCTCCACTACGCTGCATGTACTGTAATGCTGGAGAAAAAGATGGTTTTTCTTTTTTTTCTGCTTGTGATTGACCAATACAGTGGTGATCCAGAGAGATTATGTGGCTGTAAAAACAAAGCAAAAATCCCCAGCAAACCAAAACCTGCCAGTCAGAGTGACACTGGGGTGTGTCATGTTGAAATGCCTCCAGTAGAGGTAACTCATCATTAAAGCTCCTGCACACAGCAAGGGAGCCTTTGGGGAACGTTTTTTTGTGTGACTTTGGCATTTTTCTCTGACTTGCAAAAAAGCTGCGTTCACACTGAAGCTCATTCAGAGAAATGTATGTGGCAGATCAGGGGAATGGATTTCAAAGCAAAATCCACAACTTTTGGGTGGAGTGATTTATTTTTCTGATGTGAGTTTTGTTAGGATATTGATCTTCAAAAGCGTGGTTTCTGTGGTTAGGGTAATATCCTTGGTGGGCTTTCATGTAGCTGGCAAGTATGAGTCACTAAAAGTTTGTCTTTTAGAGATTTATTTTTTTTTGCAGGAAAAGTAATTTTTTCCACAAGACTCTGAAAGAAATTTATAATGCATATAAATGGAGTTTATTAAGGCTTTGGCAGATCATGACCCACGTTAATTTGTAAAACTCAGCGTCTCGTAGCAAGTGGTCAAGTTTAGTGTTCTTGGGTTCAGGTAAAGATTCCTGGATACAATTCTGTGATCCTGACCTCAAGCAGCATATTTTCTTGGACAAGAACATGTTTTTTCCACTAGGCATGGGACAAAAGCTTATATATTGATCAGACCAGCTACTCCTATCAGATTGAAGGTATAGTTCACATGTGTGAAGCGGGTAGCGAATAGAAAAGTATCTCAACAGCTGCATGAGCTAAACAGACATTGGAAAATGATGCCATTTAGAAGTTCCTAAAGCCTCTGAAGAGTAAGGCTGATTAGTCAGCTTACTAATTTTTCAAGGGACGTAGATGATGAGAATTAACCCTCCAGTACATGGCACACATTTTGGCGCTGAAGGAAGTGCCACATGGAGTGGTGTTCCACCTTTTTATTTGCTGATGAGAAGTCAAAAGCACTGGGGAAAGGCACTGAGAAGTCAAAAGCACAGGGAAAATCCCTACAGTTGGTTTTACTTTTTTTTTTCAACTGCAGAGTGTTATGCCACTTTAAATAAACAGGGTGATCTACCAGACTAGCATTAAGATAAATGTTTTGTGGCCTCAGCTAAGTCCATTTCCTGCACTCATTTCTCAGCATGCAGTTGAGAATGGCAATAGCTGGTGCACTTGGGAGGGATCTGGACAGACACTGATAAAGTACTCGGTAGGAAAGAAGGAGCTGATCACACCCATGGGTGGTCCTTTGCAATGTTTTGTTTACAGAAGCCTCTGACAATATTTGCAAGAAAAGCGCTCTCCTGACAGGAGGCTGTTCTGGTTTTTCTGAGGTGTTCTGTATCAGTTAATAGGCTGATGTCCCAAAGAGGGAGATTGAGAGGGCTGGGCTTGAAACCCACTGAAGTAAGAAATCATGCACTTCTCCTGTGTATAACACAAAACATTTGTCGTTTTTAAAGGTGATTGATTGCCAACCTGGTTATGTTACCTGAACAAAGGATTTTATCCAGGAGTTGAAAATGGACGGCTCAGCTGAGCGGATTTACTCCTGAGTGGATCCACTTGCTTGTTTGGGGGACTAAGGGATAATACATGATAGGGCTTTGGACACTTGGGGTATCCATGAGATTGAAAGGACAGGTATTCAGTAAGTTTTCCTTGGGACAGGAAGATACAAGGCAGGTCTGGCCCTGCAGAGCTGTTTGCAGGCTGAAGAGAGTTTGAGTCTAGTGGAAGGTGTTAGGTCACTCTAATGATTCTAAAATGTTTCCAGATAGTGACAGGAGACTTCACAGCAGAATACCAGAAACAGCAGTCCAGATAAGACAGCCCAGGAGTCCCCTTTTTTGTTTTTAACTTTCTTTTCAACATCTGTATTTTTTCCAGTGAAACTTTTTGTAACGGCAAGGTACAGTAGACAACGATCCCTCTGTGGCAGTTTTTCTCCTCTTAGATCCTGAAGGAATACTGATTTGGCTTCCATGGTTTATTTACTGGCATTGCCTGTGCTGGCTGTAGGAAGATCATAACAGTGTAGTACTGTGAGTAATGATGCATCTAGGGGCCTGATGAGCTCCCAGCAGGTCTTCTGATGGCTGATGCCACGTTGCAGGAAACTTAAGAGAAGCCCTTCAAATCATCAGGTACTTTTCCCTCTCAGGACCTGCTGCAGCAGAGTTTCAAGATTCCCTTTGAGTGGTTTTATTGTTCCTCTTTGTGTCCTGTGGGGGAGCAGAGGCTGCTTTATGAAGCCAGTCATTATGGGAATCTTCACTGGTATCTCACTAGAAATCATGTACAAGATGCCATTGCAAAAAGATGGACTTCATAATTACAGGTATACAGTGGATAAATACAAGTGGCAGCAAAGAACTTGGTGTAGGAAAGTTACTGCACTGACTTAGTCTCCTTCAGTAAAAATGAGTGTGATCCATAGATTTTGGTTATTCCAGCAAAGCACAGAGTTTACCTTACCGCATCTTCAGTTTCATCTGAACTTGCAGAAACGTTTATTGGAGCTTGAACTCTACATCAGAGCAAAACCTTTGAAAACTTCAAAACTCTATGAGTATTTCCCCCCCCCCATTCACTCATTTCTGTTCAAATCAATTTTTTACATCAGCTGAGGATGTTGGCAGATGAACTGGTATCCCTGAGCTAATAATATTCATTTTGGTGGGACCCCAAACTAAGAGAGGCCTCGATGGGTGTTCCCCTCCAGCAGCGACCTGTGGTTCTTGGCAGCCCTGGGAAGGAAAGGGGCGACACCAGGCAGAGGAAGGGTTTCTGTTTTCAGTGCACCAGCCAGATTTTGGGTGCTGCTGCCAAGAATGCAGATTTTATTAGTGCTGCAAAAAGAAACTCTGTTCAGGGGTCTTTATTTTCAATTCCAGTTTAATTCATGTTAATACTGCAAAGCATATTCTCCACTACCCTAATGCCATTTCACAGCCCCGGGTGGAGCTGCCCTCATGTGATGGAGTGGAAATGGGTTCAGGGTCTTTAGGGAGTTTGATTTATTATACCAGATTTGATGCGTAAATGGGCAGATTATGTGGGTGGGGGAGAGATGGGGTAGGGAGAGGAAAGGCTTGGGATATGTGAACTGGTTTCAGTAAGAACCAGTGTGAAATTTCATCCTGTTCTCAAGAAGAAACCAGCCTTTTCAAAGTCTCCCCCATTTTTCTAGGCTTAAAGTAAGTAAGTAAGTAGCTCATGCTCCCTCTTGTTGGCTTCCAATGGAACCCAGAACCAGGGTGTACAAAAGAGGCACAAAAAGTCATTTAATGGCTTGAAAGGAAATAGTTAGGAATGGATGAGGATGGGGTAGGATTGGTTCTTAAGAACTGCCCTAGTTGGTTTCTGTAGCAGAAGAAACCTGAAGAATTTTGTACACCTATTCCTGTGTTGACTGTATATACATCAAACAGGCCAGGTACTTGAATGAAGAAATACTTAATTACTGAAACTTTCTTTTACATTAGCTCTAAACCCTCATTTTGTTACTTACTTTAATTACCCATGCCAAATAAAAGCTGAGGAGTGCATCTCACATGCATTTGGGCCCAGGCTCAGCAAGGTAATTTAATTAAGCACCAGTGTAATTCACAGCACATTAGAAGTCCCACTGAAACCTGCTTCTGCCGTTCTGCAGTTGTTTCGAAGCTGGTTTTATTTCTTGACGCTCCAAGACAAGCCAAGCTTATTTTTTTTTCATTTCAGCTCAAGTTATGAGCAGGAGAGAAAGGCAATTTGAGGTTAAGTGGAGAAAAATTTTACAGACTACTTGGGGAAAAGCTGGATTTTAAGTAGAAATGGATGCAGAGGAGCTGAAGCACGTGTGGGCTGGGTGTTTCTCAGGCTGCAGGTGGAGGGTCCTTGCTGTGTACCCAGTTCCCAAGGTGCTGCACAGGAGGCCACTCTTTTTTAAATACCCTGGGGCTGGACTATGTTGTGCCCCTCACCAGAAGTGCCATGATAAAAACCTTGTTGGGTGCTGGCAGAAACCACATCTGCACTTGACTGCTCGCCTTGCTTGCCTGGGTAGCTCAGAGTGTGCTGGGGGAGCCCTTTGCTGCTGCTGAAAGGATGGCAAAGGAATTGCCTGGATGAATTTCCGTTCAAAAGTTCTAAAGAAACACTCACCTTGGCATTAACTTGGTTGGAATACTCACTTATATGATCCAGCTTGCTCAGAGTGTGGTCCTGCTTATGTTGGTATGAATAACTCCATTATGTAAAAAAAAAAAATTACGAGTGCATAAATTAGAAGAAACCTGGATCCTGTGCCATTCTTTTAGGAAATTGCCAGTGCAGTTGGGGAATTGACAAATATCTGGAATATTAATTGAAAACACCAAAATACAAAGTTCTGTATTTCTTGTTACGGCTACGACAGTGTTGCAACTCACTTTCTTTTAGCTTTAAATAATTGTCTAGGTAATTAAACATTTAGTTTTAAACCTATTAAAGTCGTGTTATAAAATTAGTGCCAGTTTTATATAAAATGTAGAGAAACTTAGCCCATGTAAAATGGTTTTTAGTTGAAGAAAGTAACTAAACAACTTGCTGGAAGTTTTGAAACGTTTTTACCGACCTTCTGATGTAATGATAGAGAAAATGCTGAAAGATTAGCATTTTAAACCAAATGGTTTTTTGTGTAAAACAAGAAGAATCAATCATCACGTTAAAGGGGAATTGTTATAACAATGAAGCAATTTATCAAATGCAAATGCAGCGTTATGAATAGACTCCAAAAAGCTCTTAGCTTCTTGTCCAGAGCTGCTTTCCCACAAAGTTAACATTATGTCACTGACAGAGTTGCTGGGAAACTGGGATACTTGCACGTAGAAAATTTGTTTGGAAAATATTTCTGGTTTTGGATTTATCAACACATAATTCTGAAAAAGATTTTTCTCTTTCTCTCCATACCCACTCCCTCTGTTTGTCTAAAATTTCAAATGGGAACACTGCTGCCTCAGATGAATAGTGGTGCTTGGAAGCATTTTAACTTTGTACAGTAATATTTAAATACAAAGTTGTTATTTAAAGTATTAAATAATTATTTTAAAATAGCACTGCTGTGCTTTGAAGCACGTTCGGTTACTACCACTTATTTTAACTGAATTGTTTGTTTAATTTGCAGCACATCTTTTGTGCAACCTGGTCAGTCTGTGGAAACTGCTAAGATTACTCTTGTTTCTTTATCTTTCTTTATCTGCTCCTAGGGAAGTGCTTCTGAGTCAGCAAAGGGAACACAGCACATTTTCCAGCATCCAGGAGAGAAGGCTCGGGAGAAAGACGGGCAAAGCACTGATGAGCCAGTTACAGTAAACAGAAAGGAGGAAGGGCAAAGTGGAGCAGCTTGAAAGGAAGGCCTGGGTGGACACCAGGAGGAAGTGCTGAGCACTCTCACTCTGGCAGTGGGGTAAGCAAACTTAGAGCAAGCATACACAGCAAGATCGTTATGAACTTCTCAGAAATCAGCCAAATTGTATTGCACAAATTTATAATCCCTGCTATACTAAAAGTCACAGCAGGGCTGCTTGTCTTGGTCTTGTCTCTGACACTGCTGCTCTTCAGAGAGCTTAATGCTGTCCAGGGCCTGGATAGTGTGGAGGAAACCTTTCCTTCCTCCCAGCTGCTCCTCACGTGTCCCAGGACCGCCACGAAGGGGGTTGAGGTTAGAGTTCTGCTCCTCAGAACAAGCAGCCCTAAGCCTTCTCTGATAGGCCCCTCATTGTCCTTGTCCCTGTTCTCCAGGTTTTGTCTGTTCTGTGCTCATCCTCCTGGGATGGTGGTGCCCACAGCTGAGCCTCCTGCTTCCCCCCGCCGAGCCAAGCGCCAGCATTGCTCCCATGTGTTCTACAGATGACACTTGTTTATTCTTCCCACAATGGTTTCCCATTTTTTCCCAGCAGCATGATGTTGTTGACTCATATCTATGATTTAATATATTATACGTCCGTAGTGAAATGGTAGAGGATTTGTAGGTTTGATTTTTTTTTTGCTTTTCTGACTGCTTTAATAAAAAGAAGAAGAAGGTGCTGTAGAATCACTGGCAGATTTAGCTTATTTGGTTTATTGGTTTTCTCGATGCTTAGGTTGAAAAGCCACATTCACAAAAGTACCTGCTGACATCATGAATGTCACAAAGACTGGGCTATCAGAAGAATTGTACAGCCCCTTCTAATCCTTATCAGCTGAGAGGGTTGCACTTGACTTCAGGTTTGTTTGTCTTCACAAAATGACTTCAACTGTATTTTTTTTAATTGGTTCTGCAGTCAGAGTTTGAAAGTGAAGCTAAAAATCTAGTCCTTATTTCTCTTTTGTTTCTGCGAAGCCAAAAGATTGCAGTCCCCTTGCTGTTTGTGCTGCAGCAATCTGAACTTGTTTTCAGCCAAGATGTTACCTGTGTGTCCAAGCCTTCTTCCTCCTGTCAGCAAATCCATATTGATGGAAGGCTCAGCTTTGTTATTCTTACTTAAAACTGTGTTTTACCTTGCAGGTCTATGCTGGAGCCATTATGTCATGAGAAACATCAGAGATAAGAAGTCCTGAAAAACCATAATTTGTGTGTAAGCTGGCACGTTTCAATGGCATGGACAGGGATAAAAAGGTTGTTGGGGTTTTTTGGGATTTTTTATTGTTGTGTTGTTTTTTTAGGGGGTTTGGTGGTTTTTTGTTTGTTTTTTTTTGAGTTTTAAACACGATTTGGAAACAGATGAGTTCTTAACCTCTTGAGACCAAACATATGTTAGTCTGAAGTAGCAAACTCATGTGTGTGTTGCCCATTTCATGACTACAAGCTGAAAATATTTTGACATCACTAGTTAAAGTTTGATAAAGGTAATTACTGGTGTAGAAGCACCCAAGATGTTTGCCGTGTTGGCTGCCTTTCAGTCCATCCCACTGAATATTGCAGTGCTTTCCAGTCAGACGTCAGAGACCATTTCATGAATGCTTACAGCAACCTGGCAAAGTCTCCTGCCACTGTATCTGCACTGGCTCCATAAATCCCAGAGTATTTATTTCTGGGTCTGTCATTTTCTTCTTAGAAAAACATTTAATTCTCAGGCTGTATCTCCTGCACACATTCAAGTGGTGAAAGTAAAGAAAAGGAAAAAAAAAAAAAAGAGAATAAAAAAGGAGAGACTTGCAATAGTTCATTTTCAGCTCATGGATGTTGCAACAGTTTGTAGACTCTGCAAAGCGGAATGACTCTTGATTTAGTCTGTGACATGATTTTGCTCATTCTCCCGCTGCTTCCTGAGCTCAGCATGTCCCAGTGTTGTTTGGGAGAGATAGGGAGTCAGCTGGCTGCTTTTCCAGGCAGCATTAGTCTCCCCATGCCTCTCCCTGCAGACAGCAACTTGTGTGTGATAAGGCTAAGTTTTCAGCTCTGAACGTTCATCAAAACACACCATTCCTCTAGTAAGAACATTAAAGTGAGATCTCTGATGCATGGCCAATTTGTCTCCTGCACAATGCTCTTCTCAGTTTGCAGCTTTAATGCAGCAGGCTTGGAAATAATCAGGCTTTGAAACGGGACCATGTGGCCGAGCACACAGAGCAGGAACCAGGAGGTTTGGCAATTGCATCATTATCTGTGTCATGCAGACAGAGCAGCCCACGAGAGAGAGCTCTGTATCACAAATGTAGTGGTGGAAATGGGAGTCAGTCCTCTCTCTCCCTGTCCAGAATCCTGGGCAGTAGGTTGGACAACAGCAGGAATAGTTCAGGGCTGTGTTTTTTAGCTTCTGGGGTTTTTGGTTTTCTTTTTTCGGTTTTCCTTTTTCTTTCATTTTTTGTTTATTTATTTTGTGCTTTGGTAGCTTATCCCTCCCTCTTCTCTTCAGCGTCCTCGAGGCTGATGTGCTGCTGGTGGAACCAGACATTCATATTTATCCCAAATCTCTTCTGCTTTTTTGCCAGCTCCACTTGCCAGTTCCAACTGGTCGGGGGAGCAGTGGTTCTAACCAGGCCAAGGTGCATGTTTGGAAGAGAGAAGAGTAGACTCTGAGCTCTTACCAGCAACAAGAAAAGGCTGCAGACAGCTGAGCAGCCATCAGGACTGGAGATGGATGGGAGCAGAATGCTGCGAGTGCTGCTGGTTCCTGCAGAATTCCGTTGGAATGGGTATTTCTGACTTAAGGGGAAAAAACCCTCCCCATAAAGAATAGGGTGGGTTTAGTTGTTAGGACATTTAATGATGTACTGGCACATAGTAACTGCACTATAAATATAGCCTGAAAAAAATATGAGCTTAGTTTGGAAGCTGCTCTCAGCTAAATTATGGGGTTTTGATCCTGACCTAAACTGATCCCACATGTTCCTGGATTCTCCCAATGTTTGAGTGCACAGTAAATCAACTGTAATTTTTGCTTTTTATTGCAAAGAATGAACAGAAGAGATTGGAAATTATATGACTTTGGCATATGTTTATCACATGGTTCTGGATTGTTTGATATCTTTTTAGCTTTAGGATGTAAATAAAGTTTAAAACAGGTACAGAGGATCAAAACCTGTTAACTGGCATTAGCTCACAGAAAAGTCTGAGTTTCACCAGAGTGTTCATTTCTCAAACATTCAGTGCCTCTACAGAGGAGAATGCACTGATTTTACAAGTATTCATGTGTTCTGCTCACACATACTGACTGTGTGAGGAAATAGTACCACAGAAGGGAACAGTAAAGGAGGAGGAAATATCAAGTGACTTCTTTGGTAATGATGCCTGCTGCTTTAAAGCAACAGCCATTGTACCCCTGGATTGTGGTGCTTCTCTTTGAATAATGAGAATTATCACTATTTACTCTTTTTACCTCTCCTAAGGCCTTCTCTTCCCCCTTCCTCACTCATCCTTGTTGTACTCACTTCAAGGATGATGCCATAAGCAAGCGTATGCTCTGCAGCATGGAGCTTAGCCTGCCCACTTCAACTTTAAAACTCTTTGCATTTCTGTTCACAGACACATTTTTGTCATCTGATCCCTGCCCTCCAGCCTTTTTTAAGATATTTCATACTTTTCTTTGTTGTACCTTGTAACCTCTTCGTATTCTTCGGCTGCTTTTTCTAATTTTTTTTCTTTTTTTTCTTAAGAGTTGGTATTTATATTCTTTACTGGTACTATTGAAATATGGCTAAACTGTCTTCTTGAACTTGGCTTTCTTAGTGGACTGGCTTTCCCCTCTGAAACATTAGTCTTGCAGCATGATTTCTGTGAGCTGACTGCCCACACAAGTCTGCTGCCATGTGGGCTGTAGAGTCAGCTTGTCTGAAGCCTTCCTCAGTAATTACCAGGTAATAAAAGTTAACTGCCCCATAAAACCACATGGATGAACCATGCTATTGCTGGCTTGCCCTACTCAGCCATCCTCTTCCTGTGTGCTGGATCTTTTGGGCAGGGGAAAGGACTACACAGGGTCCCTTTTGGCTCTCTTCTCTGTGTTTCTGACAGCTGGTGACCTGGCTATGGGCTGCTGCTGACAAGGCTCAGAAGCACATCTCAAACTAGGAGCCTGAAGCAACGAATCTGAGCTAAGAAGTTCCTACTTTATTAGTCAGGAGGGGGGAAAAAAAGAAGTTAAGGTGCTCCAAAGTTGTCCTCCAACACATAACTGCTTTCTAGACACCTCGAAAAATGTTTCAGAGTAATGCTTCAAAGCTTATCTGTTGCAGCACTATCACTGCTGCAGAGTGAAGGTGTCTAACATGGACTCAGAAAGAGGTCAGCTTTGCAACTTGCTTGAATTGGCCATGACTCAAACTGGCAGAACTAGTCTTAATTTTGTAGTTCAGTAGATGTGTATAATAGCTTTATGGAGAATTGGAAATGTCAGGTTTCTGCCAACCTGCTAACATGATTTATATTGCTCTTGCAACTCGTAATTTTTACTGCTGTGGCTCTGGTATCTTCTTTTATCACGTGTGTCTTCTGCCTCATTTTTTACTTCTCGATGAGATAACAATCCCATTTGGGGTTTGGGGTTTTTTTCTGTATTTTTTTCTTTTGTTATTACTAAGTAACTGAGTTTTCAGTCTTCTTCAGGGGCTGCAAGTATGTCTGTGCTGAGTTCCTGGGAGAATTGTAAAGGAGTTTGAAAATGACACAGAAGGCTGTTAAAATACAGGGTGGTAGCTTGGGAGGGGAAGCTGCTGAGTTGTAGAGCATCCAGAGATAGCCAGAATATTTTAGGATATCACTTAATCCATGCTCCTGCCCCAAAGAAGAACCTTTACACTAATATTCCTGACAGAGGCTTGTCTAAATTGTGCTTACATAATGGCAACCCTCCAGCTTCATTAGGCAACTGCTTACCCTTAACCTTAACCCTTGGAAAGCTTTTCTTAGTCTTGAGTCTAAGTATCCCAGGACCCCAGAAAGAACCTGTTTGGGATAATGCCAAAAGAATTCAGCTTCTCTTCTTGTTGCACTGACTTTATAGGAGTGGAGGAGGGAAGCAACGATATGAAAGGTACTTTCAGAACAAAGTGGATATTTTCACTCCTTTTTGTCAGTTTGATTCTTTTTGTCATTAACATTGCTGGGACTGCCTGCAGACACTTCAGGGCGTCCCCTTTGCCAGAGAGATCACAGCTGAGTGTTTCCTGCTCTGAAATCAAAATCCTGAGCTTTCTGCAAGGGCTGCACATGGCCACACTGCTTTTAGTTACAAACCCATAGGCTGAGAGCTAGGCAAGGGAGCTGAGAAGGGGAAGCACTCCAGAACGCCTTGATTAATAGCATCCCTAAATGACAATGGCTGTTTTATGGTTTTTATAAGGACTGTAGTGTTTCTCATACATAAAAATAGACAAGATGTGGTTGCAATTAATGGAGAGCTCTTTGTTGAAGCTGTTGACTGTAGGAAAGAACCCAAGGGTTTCTTACACTCCTCAGTTGTAAAACTAACTAAATACATCTAGGGCTGCCTTGTGTCACTCCATGGCATCTTTCAAGGTTGTAATTAGCAGATACCTAATGAGTTGTGGCTGTAGCATGTGGATCAGATGACTCAAATATTTACTTTAGGCCTCTGATTCTCTGTCTCTACACAAGGGAAAATAACTTGGGTTTAATGTCTAGAGACTCATTTTTCTTTGGTTGTCTTGCCTAGAAACTTCATTTCTTCCCCATGATCTGCCCAACTGAGTCCTCTCCAGTTTCCTCAGTAGCAAGGTACATCTAAAATGTGGTGAGTCCTTGCTTCATGAAGCCTTTTTTTATTTGTAAGAAATTCATCTGAAAACCATATTTTCACTTGAATTTTTTAGCAAGATTGTCCTGTTGTTTCCCAGTGCAGCTTTTGAGCATAGGAAATAAATCAAGCCAGGCTAGATTTTTAGCCAGGGAAGGTGAGGGACAGCTACAGCCATTATTCCACTGCAGTCTGCTTGAACAAAGGTTAACACCTCATAGTGTCCAGGAAGACGTTTTTTTCAGGACAGGAGTTTGTGTGTCACTTCAAACTACCTATTTTGAAGCCTTCCCATTTTTTTCAGCCCACAGGCGTTTCTTCTGTGTTCTCTCCTTAGCCCATTTGAAAAATTTGATTATTAGCTTTGACAGTAATTTCATCTTGACTGTGCTTGAGCTGACCTTGGTTCAGAAACTACCAAATTGCTCCCTGTGCTCAGCCATTCCACCATAAAGGAGAAATACTCAGATGAACCAAATATTGAGCTAAATCAAAGATAGATCTCTCTGTTAGCTGTTTTTCTACACAGCTGGTTGTTCCTGAAGACTGTTCAAAGCCATTCTGTAAGAAATAACTGCATGAGTGCAGCTGTGAGAACAGCACTACACCTAGACCCATACCTGCAAATAGTGTGTTATGGGCAGCTCCTATTGCATGTACCTGAAATGGATTTATTCCTGCAGTCAGCACTTTCCTAGGCATGTGTCCCAGGGGACCTGAACTGAGTGTTCAACAAGTTTTTAATAAAGAAAGAAGAAGCGTGGGGGAGGTTGGCATGTGCTGTGAGAGTATCTGTTTTATAACAGTCATGGCTGTCACAATAAACATGATTGATGTGCTCTTCATCACCAGCCACTCTCTTAATTCTTTAGATGGTAGCAAAGATGAATAGGGAGCGAGCTTCATCCTTCTGGAAAGCTGTGAATTTAAGCAGTGCCAATCTCATGGTTCCAGGCAGTTGACTGAGTCCCATGGGAGGTGCAGTCAGGCCAGTGGTGCTTTTCCTAACAGAGATTTTTCATGTGCCAGTCTGGTTTCCCCCTCAGCCCGGTTGTATTTCTCTCAATGATGAAAACAGGGAGTACTTTTTCCTTTATCAAATTGGCTGTAGTCTGTGGGCACTGAGAAATTCATATGAGTTATGCAGTTTAGGGAAGATAGGCATTACTTTGGCTCCAAGTTTTGTCAAAATACGTAAGTTTGTAGTTACATCTCTGTCTGTGACAAGGATTTGTCATATAGTCTAAAGATGTGGGTGTTCCTTGGGTTTTATTAACCACACACAAAGCTGTAAAACTGACTCCTGTGACTGGTGGGAACACAAGATTCCATGAGCCATTAAATAGGTAAATAATTTCTGCTAATAAGATAGCCTGCCTTGTCTGTCAGTCAGGCAGATCTTATTCTTCTGCTGGCTGCTTTCAGACATGTTTAATGGACTGAACTAAAGGAAGATGCCTCCTAGCAGGGATCTTCTTGCTTGAAAGATGTTTGTAATTCTCACTATGAAAGCTTCCCCAAAGTGATCTTTTTAAGATCTGTTTAAAACTAATGAGAAAATCCAGAACTAAAAGCGGTAATGAGAGTCGTTTAATCACTTCAAGCTGTAAGGAAAGTAATTCCCAACTTAATGATTTAGGCTATCAGCCCACAATCTAGAGCTGAGGGTCTGAACTACATCTGGGAACACCAAGGTACAAATTGCCTGAGCATCCCTACTCCACCAGAGCTCACAGCTTCCGAAGTAGATGGGTATGGTCAGGTAAAGGCTGGAAATAGTGAGCCTGGGAGGTGCATGGCATGGCCAGACACTTTCCATTAGTCTCCCACCTCTTGGTGAAGCCCCTGGACAAAAACATTTGTAGTATTCCATCCTTTTCTTCCAATGAGGTGACTCATATCTGGGGTCCTGCAACTTTTCCTAAAAGGGAACAAGTGAAACTGCTGTTGTAGAAGAACTGATTTCAGTGCTTTCCCTCCTTTCAGACCAACATTTTTAACTGAACAAGGAGAAAACTGGCAGATAGTCTATCAGTTTTCTGCCTTGACATTCCAAACCATTGAAAACAACAAAGCCTGTTCCTGAGTGTTCACTCAGAGGAGGGACATGGATAAATAACACACTTGCATTTGGAGATGGACAGATGAGTTGGCCTTCAGGTCTTTTCAACTTGCTTGCAGTGATTGATGTGAAATTATTATACAAAAAAATAATCTGCTTGTCTTATAATTTAAAAAGCAGCTGCTGAACTGATTTTGAAACACAGTCAAAGGCTGGTTTGCTTCTCATTGTGAGGGTTTGGGTATTTGTGCTGAATGAGAGGAACGAGCTGCTCGTAACCTACCCGGGCAGCCTGCTGTGGTCTGACCTCAGTCTGCTGGGCACTCTCCCCTTCATAACCTTGGAAAGGGCTCAGCAATTTCAGCTGAGATGGGATTTAATCACCTTAATTGCCTGTGATGTCTAGGAGTACTGACAGCTGGATAGAAGGAAAGGATTCCTGTTGGTGCCCACACTGACACACCAGCAGAACCCATCAGTTACCCTGTGGGTTTGACAGCAGCTGCTGGGCCAGCCCATGGCTCCAGCTCCACACTGACCACTGCAGGTATCCACACATTCCCATGAAGAGCAGATGGCTTAGGGCACTGGAAGGAGACTTAGGGGACAAAAATAAGCAGGAAATCAAGTTCTACTAATTTTGCTCTTCATGGAGTAAACTTTTGTTACTGGAGTGGCAGAGCAGCCCCACAGGTCACTTTCTGTCAGGGTGAGATCCCTCTCATGCAGTTTTCTAATCAGGTATCAGTTTGTCATGTGCACCTGTTTTAGTTGTTCTTTTCTTTCCAGCAGAAGGCTTGTTAGAAATAGTCAGAAATTCTAGGAGTTTCTTGCATTATGAACACATTTATTAAATATATATGTGTATAATATTAGTGGAGCAAAGGCATAACCAGTACTTGTGTACCACTTGTGGCCATCAAAGCATAACCAGACCTGCATTATACAGGCTATGTGTATTTTAATGTCCTTATAAATTATCTTCAGGTGATTTTGAAGGTGGTCAGAGGTTGCAATACTGAGTGACTGTTTTGAGAACATTATTCCAAGATTCAGCAGCTGGCAAAGATAATACAGTAGTTTAATAACCTGTGTTATGTCTCTGCAGAGTGGATATAATTTTAAAAAATAATACGTACCTCACAATGCTTGGATGTTATTGACAGATGAGTGAATGTAGAACCAAGCTGCAGCCAGTAAACTCCATCTTTCACATTGTGAGATAAACTTGTTTGATATCTAGTAGCTGCTTTTAATTGTTGTTCATTAACGTTTGAATTTTGGCCCCTGAATAACAGGTGGGGGCTGCTGTGACTGATGTTTTGGTGAGCTAGAGCAGAGAGTGATGTGCTGATGTGGGAACAGGGTACTGTAAGACACAGCAGCCTCGGCTGATGACTGAATTGCAGCTTTTAGCCTGGCTGGGATTTTTTGTTTATTTGTCCAGGAGAAGGGGGAATACTGAAGAAATTGTGCATTATTACAACAGTGAACAGTTGGCTGCAGTTCATATCAAGAGACAAAGAAAGTCTAAATGACTAGTCCTAATGACTAAAACAGACAGCAGGTTGCAAATTTGGGCTTCATGATGCATTCCAGCCAGTAACATGAAAGACAGGAAATACCTTACATGTGCTGCCTTTGGGAAACGAGAGAAGATATGGAGGTCAAGCATGGCTCTGCTACGTTTGCTGATAAATCTTTTCTAATAGTGGGCTTTTTCTTTTTTCTTTTCTTTTTTTCCTCGCTGAGCAGTGGGGAGATGAAGCAGCCTTGCAGCCAGCTGCTCAGCACCGCTCGCTGCCTGCGAGAAGGATGGGCCCATCAGCGCGGCCGAGCGCGGCCGTTCATCACCCAGCACGTGCAGAGGTGGGCTTGGGAGTGACCTTGAGCACTGCACCAGCAGCACTTGGCCAAGCCAGTGATAATGTCCATCTCTTATCTCCAGGTACAATCCAACAGGCTGCTGCAGTGAGGGATGGCTCTGGAGCAGTTTGTAACTGCTGGCGTTTGAGAGCCCGTCTAAATTCAATTTAGTGGCACCGCTGCAATGTCTGAAACCCCTGGTGTTATTAGGGCTGACAGAGCCCTCTGTATTCCTTTGTACTCTTGGAAAAATAAGATGGCAGACTTAAGAGGGATATTGTTATTTCTGGTACCAAAATCTGGGCTAGATTTATTACTAAACAGTAAAATTGTGGGTGTTTTCTTCATAAATCCCAAAAAGCTGTGAAAAATGGCAACTTTACAGTTGCTATCCAAACACACCCTAATAGAGCAAATAACATTATGTGGTTCTTGATATTTTGGCTGTTACTGTTCCTGCTCGAATGGCAAGTTAACACTGGCTGCTTTACTGAGGAGCAGGATCTTTGTTCCAAACAGCTGTCATTTAAAAAAGGAAAGAGCAGAAGTGAAGGAATAAGTTTCATGTTGTGGATGGATTTCTCTTTCTCATCTCTTTAATTACTTTATTGTGCTGAGAATGAAGAAGATTTTGTATATAATCATAGTAAAAAATCAGCCATTCGATGTCAGGAAAAATATGTGCTGAAGTTTAGTCCTGTTTCAGCAGAAACCACTATCCAAATTCAGAATAACTTCAGCATTATAGGTTAAGGGATGCAATCCCTGGGTTAGAGCGCAATAAAAATCCAGCGGAAGCCCAGAGAATCAGCCAAGAAACCCTTTCAGAAGTCTGGATTTCCTGTTCATAATGAATTCTCAGAACATCTTGTGGCCCAACAAGGTACAAATTAGGTTGTTGGTTTCCAGCTGCAAGTTATTGGTGTGGGGAATGACATGGATCAACAAATGCTTGTGCACTTCCTTATTTCTGGACTTTAAAGAGCTAGTGACAAGGTAATTGTTTGATAGATGCAGTATGTTATGGGACTGCTATCCAAATAACACCATCATCAACATTTAGTCATATTGTCAGCATATGAGTGATCCACCCTCAAATTATGTCTGAAAGCAACAAAACCACATTTTCCCAGAGAAAAGTTGCATTTACATGTTCAGTGGAGAAAAATCTCTGCTGGTGATAACACACTGTGGTCAAGTTGTTCAAAATGGCTGGGTAACTTCTGCCAGATAAACACACACTGAATTTATTCTGTGAAAACTAAGCACGAGCTTGGCTGGCTGAGCACAAGACACTCAGACACGCTTATTCTCCAAAGGAGCTCCGGGAACCAGTCTTGAAATTCCAGCTCAATTGGAATTCAAACTCTCATTGCTCTGAGCAACACCACAAGTTTACTGAGTTAGTGAATAGGTTTGGTTGCTTTCATATGAGCCTTCCAGAAAGCAAATTAGAAAAAAACCCAGATCAATAGCATTGAAAATGTCCGTTTATATATTATTATACTTTGGTCTGCTTGCATTTTTCCCCATAATCATATTGTCATAAACATTTTCCACTGAAAGTAAAAAGTGAACAGCCCTTTTATTTTTCCAGGCCAATGAATTTTTAGGAAGACTAACTGAATAACATTTGCATAAATCAGAAAGTGGTGATGGTTGTGTTTCCATGCATTCATGAAGGAAGTTGGAAGGCAGTTTTCATGTATGAGGTAAGAAAGTGGTCAATAATAGGTCTTAAAGCATTTTAGGAGACTTTGACCTTAGCAGTGTATGTCATGTTAAACCAATAAATTAGAAGTGGCTCAACTCTATCAATAACAAATCTAAGTAGACTTGAAATTTCTGTAAAGTGCCCTTAGAATGAATTTCACCTCAAACAAATTTCATTGTTCACCAGGTTTTCCCTGATGTTTTTCAGCTATGGGTGCATGCAGAATATTACATATTATCCTTTGTTTAGTGTCACTAGTTCCACACTACTCAGGAAGTGCATTTGGCTTGTCCTGGGGCTAAAAAAATCTAAATTGTACTTGACACTCTTTCTTGTTACAGGGTTTTGCATGCATCCTTCTCTCTAGAAAATGGTTCAGTGTTACTGGTCTGTCTTGCCATTATTGCCACTTTTCTATTTTTAACATGTTTTTTATTAGCATGCCATAATTCACGTTAAAAATCACTTTGTCCTGTGTTCTTGACTCTAGGTATTGCTCCTTGAAGATGGAGATTTGCTGAAAAACAGTACTATTAAAAGAGTAAACAGTTTCCTTTATTCCCAGACTAAGATGAAAAACAATCTCTCAAAACAAATTGATCCGAAGTTGTCCAAGGAACATGTTTAAAAATGAATGGGAAGACGTTTGTCTTTGTAATGGATAGTGTATTTTTAGGTAGTATAAATTTTATAGCAGTCATAAAGTTTTATGAATTTCAACAAATGTCCTTCTCAGAATAACTTGGATCTTATTGTCAGTGTGTTGTCTGGGAAAAGGTCACCAGATCTGTTCCTAAAAGCGAGGAATTTGCAAGTGGGAGGTTACATAGGCTTGGGAAGAGAGTTAAAAATCAATCCCTGCTTGCTAGTCCCATAAGATGCAAACTGCCAGACCTGAGCTTCAGGAAAAAATGTCCCTGAAATTTTCGTGTATCCATGTCCTGTGCACTGGCTGGCACCCGGCCCACAGGTGTGTCTGCACTGAGCTCAAAATCCTCCAGTCACCTCAGCATTGCTGAATTTAACTCCAGCTCCAGCCAGGGACACAAACCATATTATAATTACTGCTTCAAACCCCACAATGTTTATGGATCCCGCTTGCAGTAGGATCCTGTGCAATGACACAAGATCTGCTCCAGCAGAAACTGGGAAGCAATGAGTTTTACCATTTTTTTTTCCTGTTCACTTTAAACTGTTGACATGGTGCTAAATTCAGTACGCTGAAGGTGTTTCCATGTGTCACTTCTAATAGGATACAGGTGTCAGACAATTTGAGATTATTTCAAACCTAATTTTCTTAGAGTGAAGATACAAACAGTTACACCAGAAGCAGATGTTGGGCCTTTCTCACCCCTCCAAAATGTGGTTTGGCATCCATCCAGACTGAGTCTATGGGGAAAAAGAGAAAATTATATTTAATTTTGGCTCGCTTGGTTTCCTCCTTTCAAAATCTACATGAGTGTGTAATAAAAAAACAAACCCATCCCTTTTCCCTCTGCTTTACGCGGGGACTGAGTATCTTGTTGCAAACAGATGGGCAGGTTGGGATGTAAATGCTTTTCCATCTCCACACTATCACTCTGTGGCCCAAAATCTGACATAAAATGCTGTCTTTTCCTTTTTGCCCTCTTACCCATGTCTCTGCCACTTGCTTTTCTAGGGCACTGATGCTGAACTAACAGCCAGGAAGCAGAGGGGTGGCAAGGACTGCGCCTAAACCACCAACTCAGGGTCCTGCCTCTGGCCCATCTCCATTGACCTGCCTGGGGGTGGTCACTGGGACTCCGGAGAGAAGCCCTAAAAGAATCTTCTGTCCCTGTGCCTTCCAGCTGCTTCCATCTTCCCTAGGTTGGAGTAAAATCTCAGCTGTACACACGGATACAAGAACTACATCACTTGCTGGTGCTGGCCTGTCCCGAGGACAGTGGGTGTTCCCCATCAGGAGCTTCAGTGAGTTTAGTTACGCTTCGTCAGAACTCGTGGGTGTCAGAAAAATTGAGCTCATAATCTTGATATTACAACCTTGTAGAAAAACTCCTTACTCTGAGGTTTGCCGTGGGAATTTTGGGTTCTGCTGCTCAAATACCTCTTTCTGCAACTGCTTTTAGTGAATGCATCTTGTGACTGTAAATGCCATGTGCGCTACAACTGTATTTAAAGACAAATTATCAAAAAATACTCGAATTTAACAGGGGATTTTAATCAGTGTTTGTTGGTCATTCAGATGCTGCTGAGCAAGAAATCCTCTAAGAGTTAAGAGCCACACGTGTACACTCGGAAGTGGGGGAGGAATATATTTATGTCCTTCAGCTCTAGTGCCAGGAAAGAAGAAGGGCACGAAGTCCTTCCACGCGCTGAGAGGACTCCACGGACAGACAAATCCAGGGGGAGAAGTGAGCAGATAGTGGACAGGAGGCATTAAAGCCACATCTCATCTGCGTGGGGCCGGTGCAGATTGCACCGGGAAGGTTCCCGAGTCGGCTCCCTGCCGAGGCCGCGGGCAGAGGTGGGGGAATGTGATCAATAGGAGGCATCAAGTGTTGGCTTGGGAATCAAAGGCAAAACTGTGGAAATGCCACTCTGCAAATGGGGTTTCGTTGCGCTGCCAGGAAGTTCTCTAGAGGCATTTGAAGACCAACCCGGTAACAGGAAATTAATCAGAAGCGTTTTTGAGCGGCTCCTCGGCTGGTGAGTGCTGCTGGGGCTATTTATACCTCTGAACTACAGCAATTTACCCTGCTAAGGAGCTGCTCAGATGTCACATATTAGCCACTGCCAGAACAAGTGACCTTTCTGCACAGTACATTAAGAACAAAGAGATGGAAATTCCCATTTTCCAAGCATGGTCCAAAAAACCCTCCGTGCTCTTGTTAAACCAGCTGCATTGAAGAGGAGTGATTAGAACAGGCCTTTTTTTTTTCAGCCTGCACCTGTCTCTCGTTCCACAGCTGAGGACACACTGAAATCTACTTCCCTCCAGACCTGATCCTGTAAGAGCTTCAGGTGGTAATTAAATTCATCATTATCTACATCTATTTCTGTTTAAACACTTGAGGGGAAAAGCCACCTGAAGGCCGACAGTTGCTGGAACTTGCAGTAATGAGTTAGCTACAGGCAAAAAAAACCAGCTTCCCCCATTTCTCCATCCCCAAGATTTTTCTTGGTTTTCAAATTTTTGTGGAAGTCAGGGGCTTGCAAAGGAGGGAGGATCAGTTTTGAGCTGCCTTGGGTGTCAGTCTCTTGAGAAGGTGACAACTTCACTCCCAGCTAGGAAGAAAGGCTCCCTGACCACTCTATCAAGCAATACACAGGAGAGAACTGTGCCAAATTACTGCAGAAAAGATGTAAGTGTCATTTTCTTTCTGAGGAAATTTAAGACATTCTTAGGGAAAAATCTGGGTTTGGCATTGTCCCTGGAGAAATAGGACCAGTCATTTTTCTTCCTGGCACATCTATTTATTGTAAATATGTTTAAAGTGCAGAGAGTACCATGAGGTATTCCCCTTACTCCATGGAAATGAGCAGTGGCATTTTTAATGAGTAGGTTTCCCTTAAAGTATCTCTCCTCTTTCACAGGAATAGCTTTTTTGTTCTCTATTATTTTACTCAGGTAATTCTTGCACATTGACCTCAGCTGCCTGCAGAGCTGAAGTTTCTCCATATTCCCTCAGCTGCTCTTCCCCTATGAATGTGCACACTGCCAGCAGTCTGATTTCTGGCACAGTGACACAGAACTAATGGCTTCAAAATTGCCACTATTGGCATTTTTTTAAATCCAAAACATTGAATATTTCTGCCTTTAAAATGTGATGGGTGCTTGGAAATTACTGGCACTGTACAAGCAAATTATTCTTTGTATAGTCAGTCCAACATCCCAAATAATCTGTATTTCTGGGGAAGAAAAAAAATCAATTGAATTGTTTTGTGACGAAGTGCTGTATGGGACTGAGGCAAAGCAGCACGATGCTCACTGAAATGACCAACCAAAAACATGCCTAGCACTAAAACATGTCAAAACAGGGGAATAGTAATTCATTATTGTATAAAAAATGCTGCTTCATCTTGACCCAAAGTGTCACACCAGATTTTATCACATGGCAATTAGGTGTGAGGTACTAAAAAAGATGAATTTTCAGGGGAAATTGTAGCTATTTTTTTTGTAGATTAATTCTACTTTTGTCGCTGCCTGAAATAGGAATAAAAATAGGTTTTTTAAAGGCAAATGCATTTAATGTGAACAATATACCCCAAAATGTCTTGCTACAAAATTATAACCAAACTAAGCAAGAAATCTAGGCAACTGTCTTAAATAATTTTTAGAGACATTTTAGGAAGATGCCAGATTTACTGATTTTTTTTTGTTGTTTCCTAAAAATAGTTATTAATGTATTTATCTTCTATCAAAGTGAGACACTTGTAAGTTTTTTTTTAAATTTCTAGGCTGTACTGGAAGTTTGCTTAGTTAGATTTCGATTACATGATGAAAATGACCACTTTTGGCATTCTAATCAGCTAGTGAATAAATTCCCTAAAAACTAGGGCTATGAACCAGAAAATGTTATTCATTAATTTTGTTGATGGTTATTTAATTTTAATTATAATACTTTAAAGCTATTTAAATCTACATTTCCATCATGTGTAAGTTAATGTAGCATATTTTGCAGGAATAATCAATGCCTGGTAATACAGATCACTGCAGAGCCCGTAATTAAATCTTTGATGAGAGTTTCAGAGTGATTTTTAAATGTGCACGTGGCTTATAAAGCACTTTACAAAAGCTGTACTTCTGTCATCGTGACTTCCCAAATGTTCCTCTGGCATTGTCCAAGTTTAATTTCCATTCAAATTCAAAATGGAACTGTTTGTAATTGAGTAATTGCCTTGTAAATAAGTGTTGTCTGGAGGTAAGGAAAACAATTAATTTTCACACCAGCTTTCCTGTTGAAGCGATAATAAGGATCCATCTTACTGATGTCAGTGAGCCCCCGGCCCACCTGCCCCTCTGACAGCAGACAAATGGGGTGTAAAGGTGTGTTGCTGTTGGTTTTGGGGTTTTTTTCTGGAATCATTTCCTTGTAATTGAATTCCATGTTCGAGACAGGCTTTCACTGCCTCATGTTACAAGATGGGAGCTCCAGGTTTGCAGCGATAAGCAGGCTGCCTGCAGGCAATTAGAGACCTCAGGGCTTGCCGAGTCTAGTCACTAAAATATGTTACAGCTCGAGTCATTGTTTAACAATCCGAGTCTTTTACAGCTGTGAAACACTCCCATCATCAAGTGGGTCTCTGGGACTCCCTCAGGAACGGCAGGCTCTAGAAATCCAGCTGCTAGGAACAAAAATAAATCTCTTTGAAGACTTATTTGCCATCACATTGTGTGAGGACTTAGAAAGGCTGAAGCATTTTTATCATTAATCTCCATTCATCAAATCTTGTCATTCTTAACAAAACTCCAAAATAGTTTCAGCTGTGAGCTGAATGTCCCTGACACCAAGCTCTGTGCATAGGTACCAATTTTGTGGTTAAGATGTGCCACAAGAAGTGCCTGTTGCAATCAGAACAGTTCCTGCCTGAGCAGAGACATTTCAGAGCTCATTATTATTTATTCCCTTGGCTGCCGTGGAGGGAGAGCAGCAGAACTTTGATAGCTATTGATCATCAGCCTCTATTGAGCAGTATTAGAATCTCTTTCATTATTGATCAGTCAGCCTTTGCTACTGACAGATGGTGCTGCTTGTCTCTGCTGTGGTGTGATAGCAGCAGCAGCGATTAGAAGTGATCACCTCAGAAATATTCACTGCACAAGTGTGCTTGAAAAAATATCTTAATGCCTCTCGAGCTCAACAAAACCTGAAAGTCTTGACTTCACTGGGGTGCGAAGAAACCCCGTTTTTCTAATTGTTTCTCTCTTCTTTTTGTCTTTTCCAGATTTTAAAATTTTATTGCTGACCTAAAAGGGAAGGAAATAAAAAAAATTTTTTAGGAAAATCCTGGTGCGGTTAAAACGTTCTTTGACCTCTTCCTTGCTAGTACTTAAAAACATTAGATAAATTAGTAGCAAACGTGCTGCATGGCTTAAGAGGTGAGCTCTTCATGACTTAAAGGCTTTTAGGTTGGCAGGTATTTCCAATACATTTCATTAGACTGGTTTTCCTTATTGTGTTCCTTCTTTTTTATAAGCCATGTTTAGCTTCTCCCTTCTGGAGCAACCCAGAGAGCATCAATGCCACGCTTGTGATGTTGGACTGGGCTGTGCAGTCAGCAGAAGGAAGGGTTAGTGCATGTGGGAAAACACACCCCATCTCCAGATGCACAAATATCCAAAGTGAGCACTTCAAAGGAACAGCAGCTCACTGCTGGCCAAGCACGTGGATATTGCAGGAACACCCTCAGTGTTCTCTGCTGTTCTAGGAGACAAACTCCCCCAGACTTCAGGAAAATTTTGCTTCAGCACTTCTCTGTCAGAGGCACAAAAGGTCCTCAAATTATGTAGAGAGAAGAACCTTATCCCACTTCAGAGACAAGACAGCTTTCAGAGGTGCAGAGGTTAGATTTGCCTCCCAAATCGATACAGCATGGGAATGAGGAATAGAGAGTCCTAGCCCAAAAATTATTTTGGAGGGGTTTTAGTTCTTTTGAAGCACAAGCCAAAGCCCCTTGCAAGCTCCTGTGGAATATGTTCACATTAACATCAGTTTTAAATTTTTCTGGGGTTTGGATCTGTTTGATGAAGGATAGAAAATAATGTTGAAATTGCTATAAAATGGTAAAAATATTTTGATCTGCTCCTGAATTTTAATGTATTTTTTTAAGCAGTGTGGTTTTGACTGTGGTTTTATTCGTGTCCATTGCTAGAGGAAGGGAGAGCCCAGGCAGCGCTTATGCAGAGTGAAGAGGAGACTCCAGCAGTAGCCCTGCTGACCTCACCTTCTTTCTCAGTATAATTTCTCATCAAATTTCCTGTAGCTTCTGATATTTTTGTTTAATTAATCCCTCCCAGAGAAGATTTTTCCTCTTATCCTTAGTTCCAAGGGCTTTCTGTCTGATTTATCTTCTATTTTCAGGACTCAACTGAAGCAGAAAAACAATGTTAGTCTTTGGTGGCCAGGGAAAAGGAGGGAAGGCTCGTGGAGGTGGTCTCCAGATGATCTGGCCCTGACTGGAGCAATCTCCTTCCACAAGGAGGGAGCAAAGGGCTGGCAAGTGCAGGTAAAGCTGCCTGCACTCCATGTGCTAAGAAATCACCCACACAAACACATTCCAGCTTTGGCAGTGCTCAAGTAATGGCTATTGCTGCTCCAGGGAGGAAATAATTAAAGCCATTTCTTGACTCTTGACAGTTTGATACTGGTGGTTTTCAATAGCAAATTACCAACATCTGTACAGCAAAATTCAGCTACTGCAGCAATTATTCAGCAGGGCTAACCACAGAGGTGCTAGGAATTTTTCATTTTCTAGCTGTCCCCTCATTAGATGTGACCTGCAGTTGAGGCCCACGCTCCACACGATGGCAAACTGTGTCCCTCGTGTTAGAAATGTAAGCAAAACCATATGGAAAGCTGAATATTCCGTGAAAACCCCAGTGGCAAATGCATCAAAGCCAGAAAATGAAAGACTGGAAAGGCATCTGAATGGCTTTCTTAATTATGTGACAACTTCAAGTTTCCAAAGCAATTCAGAAGTAAAATTTACACAATTTATTCGATTCCACAAAAACTAGGGCTTTTCATTCCCACATACTGTTACAACTGTTTTGCTTAGTAAACACGAAGAGTGTGACTGTACAAGCTGAAAACTCACATGTACAACCTGTAGCAAGCAGCACAGCACTGCAGATTTTCATTGCTGGTGAAAGAAACAGGTAGCAAAAAAGCTAAATAAGCTTTATATATCCCTGACTCAAGTTATTTCTTTTTAAACATTAGCTAGAAAAGGTAATACAAATCTGAGCAGGAATGAGAAGCTGAGATGAAATGTTTCTAGGATAGAACCAATTTGGGATTGATAACAAAAATACAGCCTTATTTCACTGCTTATGTTGTAACTACTTGTTTGTCAGGGTTTTATGTTGTAATCCACTTTGGTTATGGATTTACTGATGTATAAAACCTGAGTTTAGTTTGTAAATTGGCACTCTGTCTTCAGCTCTGTTTCACTGTTATTTAAGCTGCAGGACCCCATCAAGGCATAGTATAATCTGCTGTAAAAGTATGCAGTAATTTTAAATTAGAGCTTCAGACTTCACCAATCTTTAGGGTGGCCTGGTGGGGAATCAAAATAGCATGTGCACCTATCATGTGATGGGTGAGAGGCTTCAAAATAAATTACAGTCTTCATGGCAAAAAAATCACCTATAGACATGGGACAATTAAACCCTTGCTTCCCTTTAGAGAAGAGAGAAACATGCTTGAAGCCCTAGGAAATCAGAGAAAGTTCCTCAGAGTTAGATAATTTCATTTAGATATTGATACACAAGTGCCAATCAACACACTAATGAATTTGATTGTACACAGTTATATTTTGAAGTTGATAAGGAAGATCTTATTGTAATGATATTTTATCATAACTGTCATACAGCAATTTCCAGTCCTCGTTCCAAGCAGTGCATTGTGCAGGTTATGGTCACATTTAACCAGTATCCATCAGCCAAGTCCTCCTTCTAAACTTCAGGAAATGTAGGTCACACCACTTTTTGTGGTAGTACGAAATTCAAGTGCTGTGCAGAGGAATTAAATGCAAACTAAATAGACTGGGAAATATTTGTCCAGTTTATCCCAGGAAGGGATTCTGCTCTGTATTCAGTCAGATGCACATTATAGAGGAGAAAATAGCTCAATGAGTATTTTCTTTCCACTCTTGATCTTCATTTGGCATGAATGTGGACAGGCCAAGCCAGGGCATTGTATTCACATCAGCAGTGCCTTCAGACACTGTGATGACTTAGTGCAGTGAGACCCACATGAATCAATATTGATTGGCCCCTTACTTTGAGGCTACTTAATTAAAACTAACGCGATGGCACAGCTTCCAGGCAAATCCCCAGTGCTGTGATTTATGAGTGTGCTTGGGAGAAAGAGGGAAGGACACGGTGTAACAGTTCTCTTTACTCTGCAACTGAGATCTTTTTGTGTAAGGTGAAATTAAAGAGTTTAAAAAGAGGAACCGAATGAGTGCAGTAAATAAACTAAAAGGGCTGGCTTGTCATTATCTAGGCTGTTGGAGAGGACTTCTGGCTTCTTTTCAGGGAACCTCTCTGTCTCATTGCACATTGGTATCATCCAGGGCATCCAACCTGAAGCTCTCTGATGTTAATGATAAAAGAAAATAACTTCCTTGTGACTAGGGTTGGAGGGCGCTCAAGTGGCATCGCTGTTCTGTCAGGTTGGTCTTTTTGTGTTCCTACTAAATGTATTTAGTTCCACAAATACATCAAATGATAGTGTTTATTTACAGTATCTACTTCTGGGGGAACCCACCAAGATAGTCTGAAATTAGTTTTTTTCCTAGAAATCTCCATCTCTTGATGCTTAGGAGGCAGTCATTTATTTTTGGTCAGGCTGGTTTAGACGACAAATTGTTCTTTATCTGACATCCTCGTGTATTGTGTGTGTTTGTTTGACCAGAGCTGTGTGTGAGATGCAGAGAATCCAACTCCCTGTGTCACTAATGAAACCCTGGGGCTTTGCACCTCCAGATATTTCTGTTTCTCAATGGCCAGTGAGGAGGAAAAGTAAGGAGAGTCTCACAGATTGAAATGCCATAAGGAATTGTTTCTCATCTGCTCATATTTACACAAAAATAAATAGAGAGAATTATGCCTTTAAAAAGTTCAAGCCTTTGAATTGTGCTTAGCAGGCATAAGTCAAGAAGTCACTTGCAACACAACTGGGTTTGTTTTTTGTCAGCGCTTTCAATATCCTGAATCTCTGCTTGCTATTGCAAACAGTTTGGTGAGGGAGCAGCTGAGATGCCAGAGGACAATGTATTGCTCTCTGAGGGGAAAGCCTTGGATATTGTTAAGATAAAGGCAAGAATAGTTTAGAGAAGTGTGATTTAGGCAGTGAATTGGGTTTTTTAAATATTTCTCCCACAGCAAGAAACAAGCCTTAGAATGTTTTTTTGTACATCTGATGCTAGAAGAAACCGAACTTTTTTTCATCTCCTTATTGTACTAAATGATAGTTTGTGCTTTCTGGACATTCTAAATAAAGCCAGACAACTCCAGTGTTTCTAGAGAACTTTACTCATAATCTCTTAATTGAACTAATGCACTTGGTTGAAATCATCCACTCCATTTTTGTTCTTCAGTTATGTTCAGGTGTGTCAGTTTCCAAAGACTGGCAGGCATCAGTTCTCTCCATTCAAAAAATTGAATTTTTGAAGGTTTTTTTGCAGAACTTGCTGCTTCAAGTATTTAATCTTGGAGTTTTGTCAGATGTCTGAAAAATAATGCTTTGTTTCTTGGGTTATCTGTAAGGGACATAAAGTTCTCCCAAGAAACGTGTATTTGTAAGGAGTTCTTGTGAATGAAAAGGATTTTATTGAGTGCAGAGTACGCCTCACAAAACTCCTTGAACCATTTTCTTTCTCATTCTTACTCTTCACTTATTTTCCTCATCATGTTTATGGCATCAGTGTTAAGATTCTTTGAAGAACGGTGTCTCTGACTTCTCAGGAAAGTTTTCTTTTTAAAACTTTGTCTTCTTGTCTCTTGCTGGGATTTCAGGCAAGATCGTGGTACAGTTGAGCTTATGAGAAAAAAACCCTTCAAAGAGGAGTGCACATTGCTCCCTGCCTCTCTGCATTAGTGCTGGAGATTTAGCTGGGCAGGAGCCCCTGGCCTTTTGTGTGGGTGAGAGAATTGCTGTCTTGTGATGTAGTGTTAACACAGCACTAACAAACTGCAGGACTTGCTGGGATGTGTCCCTCTCCTATTAAAAAATATATTGATATTAAGTAATATTTCTCTCCACTGCCATCTAGTGAAGTTACTATGCTCTGTAAAGGCTTTGGGACTCAGCTGAGCATTCTGATAGTGAGCTGTATCTTAGTGGCACAGAAAGTCCAGCTCCCTGCAGAGTGTCTGATATTCATTCCGGGGGGTAACAGCAAACAGCGCGAAATAAAGGAGGTACAACAAATTTAATCATGGAATTCTGTCGATGGTTATGATGATAGAGACAGTGAAAGGATTTGTGCATGTTATCAGCATTGCAGAAGCGCCTGGCAACACCCAGATCCAAGTTGTAAATAAAGCAAGCATCAAAACCTCTGCAGGCTGCTGAAATGGTTTTAAATCAGTCTTTTTTGGTAGAAAGCACACAGGGTCTCTCAGGGTCGACATCTGCTGCCTCCAGTCTGGATCTTCACACCTGCGGAGTGATGCCCACCAACATCCTCAGTGGAATTCTTCAGCCTAGAACTCGAATGACACTTTTTAAAAGGAAGTTTTTGAGATTTTCAGCAATGCCCAGGTTGTGTTGGGCCACACACGGAGGGTGTGCTCTGACAGCAGTGCTGAGATGGGTACCAGAGGGCTTGTGCTGTGAGCACGTTGCTCCTCTCCATTTCTGTTCAGCTCAATGGCATTGATTTTGCTTAAAGATCCTTGGCTATTTTTGTAACACGCAAGTAGGTCAACCCATGGCTTCCTGATAGTGGAAACAGCTAAAATAGGACATACAGATCTGAAATCATTATTCTCTTCATGTATCATTTAGTGAGCAAAATCTCTCTCTTAATATTCATGTGGAAGTCATCTTAGAACCAGAAGCTGCTCCCAATGCAAGAGACTGAAATAAAGTTGAAAAAAGACGTAGTATTAATATGATTTAGAAGAAGAAAAAAATCAGGACAAGTGCAAACCAGATCCCTTTGATGGCTGAAATGTGCATTTCCATTGCCATATAGCTGAGCAGCATCTCTGCACTCTGATTCATTTGCCATCTTTCCACTTCAGTTTTGCAGGCATGATGGAGAAGCCCAAATTCCTGCTGATGTGCAAACCTGCGCACTTCCCTCTGGAGCTGTAGTAGCAGTGTGGTGGTTTGCTTGTCTGTTTTTCACTTTCCTTCTACCAGATTTATTTACCACAGAGTCTACTGGGCAACATTTAATGGCAAATTATGTGAGTATCCCTCAGCTCTGCCTGAATTATACATTACCTTAAAACAGAAACGAAAGGTGAGTTTATATTTTAACTTGGCATTGGCTGCTGAAGTTTGTGCTTCCAGGTGGGAACAGAACATGTACAGACTTGCTGTATTTTGTAAAGTTGTGTTAAGGAAGTAAAACAAACTGGTCATCTGGCAAATAAAAGACAGGTGCTGGGTGGAGTAAGTTGCTTATTATTATTATTATTCTTAATTTATTTTGTAGCCAAACCTTTTTTAAAGTCTTTCATTGAATCATGTCATAAACTGTAAATTACAGAACACAGTTTCTTAACTTTGCTAAAATGTGTGAGAAATTCAGGAACCTTTGAAAAATCTGAAGCTTGTAATTCTGTAATTCTCTTTTCAGTAATTGGAGCCACGTTTAAAGAAAAGGAAAATCCTTTATTTTTCTGAAGAAAGGCTAAAGAGGATTGAGCTGTAGTCACTACCCCCCAGCCAAGCTGAGTGACTGAGAGAGTTGTTTTACCTGTCTCTTGAGGCAAGGAATAAATCTTAAATAATAAATAAATCTTCTAAATAATCTTTAATCACAGTCAGCCCAGGCATGTTTACAGGATGCCAGGGCAGCCAGACGATGACCATGCTGCTAATTATAAGTAAGCAAACAGTTTGGTTTGTTGGCAACTTCAACACTGATCTTTTTTTTTTTTAATTTCATTTTCTTTCCAGCCAATTTGCATTTAAGCTTCTTTGTTCAAGGAGTCCCTTTCCTAAGTTAGAAGCAATGATATTTGAACACTTAATTGCATAGTGCCATAATACTTACTCTTCATTTTTTTTTGGAAAAAAATAGAATTCGAAGTAGAAAAATTCAACCAGTGCATTTTCTTTATTTAGAGTTTCATCCCAAGTGTTGCAAGCGGATGTCATAGAGAGAATATGGTTCCTAAGCAGTCTTGTTATCAATGAGCAGCTAAGTACACTAGGAACTTAGAGATCTTAAACACATCAGGAAGAAGAAAAAAATTGCATTGCTATGGTCTTTTCAACCAGAATTTTAATTCCTGGTTTTGACATTGCCAGGTAAGGTTTTAATATTTAAAAGTTCTCTTTTGTTCTTTCCATGGTTGTTTATGTTGGACCTCACAGACTCCAAGCTTTTTTGTATTTCCCCCAAAAAGCATCAGAGCTTATGGATATCCCAGAGGGATGTAAATTGCCTTGGTGTCCCGGGCTCAGAAGCGGCGTGGCAGATGCAATGGCACATCCCCTTTGGAAAAGCAACAAGAAAGAAAAGCTGCAGGAGTGCAAGGCCACTCCTTCACTCACAGTGAGTTGGTGATGGATAGGGAGCAATAGAGGAGGGATAATACAGGGCAGCTTATTGAGACACAGGAAGGTTGAAGATGGATGACATCCCTAGTTCTGCACAGTGCTCCTTCCACACCTACTATTAAATCCAGACTGGAAAGTGAAGGTAAAATACATTGCTCAACGTGGCTTTGCACTGACTCGCAGTGCTGTCATCATTTCATTGCAGTATTGGTTTTAATTCCATCCTGTACAAATGTTGTGTTGAGAAGATGAATCAAGTTCATCAGGTGCATGAATACAGAGCTATTGCAGGACCATGGCAGTTGGATTTGATAAAGCAATGCCAAAGTTTCTCATTGTGCCAGCAAGTTGAATACTGTCCTGTTTCCACAAGAGAAAAAAAGGTTGTAAAAAATGGGACATCAGGAGTAGTCTTTAAATAGTTTTCCAGTAAAAAATGCGTGGATTTTACTTCTAGTCCAGAGTAACATAGTATCTGCAGAAGTGGCTTGTTTTGTCAAACAAAGATTTCAAAACAGGTTTTTGTTGTTTGGTTGTTGATTTTACTTTTCTTTTAAGTCATCCTGGCTGTTACATCCTCTCTTCCTGCTTTCCAGTCAGGTAGAAATTGCATTCCACCTTCTACACAGGGTTTCCATTTCATGTCAAAATGGTGCATATTAAAATTAAAACACTGGGAGAAGGGAGAAAGATGTGAGTTACAAATGTGAGTGTGATGCTGTCACGTAAGAACAGTGTCACGCCCAATATCCACCTCGGCCCTAACCCTGTATCCTAAAACCACCAGGAGTTAATATTTGGGAAGAGTGTAAGTATTCCCAAGCAAATAGTGGTAAAAGGAAAAACTCCCAGGGAAATTTATTTGCAGTCTACCTATCTTAGCCTCTCTTGGTGGATGTTACTTAAAAGTAGTAACAATCACTTCGTATTTGTAGAGAAGAGCAGAACTTGTGACCCATATGTTACTGTGCAAATTTATTCCCTGTTTTAATTTTCTTTCCATTTGCTGAAAGAGTAGGATGATGAAGTAAAATCTTTTTTTAAAAAAAAGAGTATTTTTTTTCCAAGGAGAAGGCACAGAGATATTGCTAATAAGGCTGCATTCCTTTGCTGTCAGGCCTCACGCTGCATAAACTTTATGGACCCGTCATTAGTCCTTGTCAACTCTTAGGGTCTTTTGGCTTGGAGCCAAACAATTGATATAGTGGAGAGCTTCCAGCTAAAATAACAGCCTCTGCATCTTTATCTTCCCATCCATCAGATTGTTGGTGGAAGATAGGGCTAATTTGTCACCCTACCCACTTGGAAAAGTTTGATAAATGGCTTAATTAGACTTTTTTTTCCTTTTTTTTTTTTTTTTTTGAGAAATCACGTTTCTTGAGAACTAGAGGTTGGGAAAACAAGGGCTGGGGGTTGAATTAGAAAAGGGAAAATATTTTTTCTTCAGTACAGATCAGAGGAAACACAACCATTATACAAGCAGGGGAAGAAGTGGAAAGAGTACAGTTGTTTGGAAGGATAGTCAAGGACAAAAAACCCAAACCAGCCTAACACACAAATGTTCTGTGGGCTGTGCAGCTGCCTGAAGACTGTGGCAGACCAGTTTCTCCAGAAACATTCACCTGCAGAGTGCCTTCTTAAATATGTTGCCTCCCAAATTGCAGTGCCTTTGTGTTTAGAGCTCTAGAACAGATAGCCAGGCAGCCTCGTACCTAAAATCACCTTTAAACAGATATTAACTAACTCTATGTGATGCTTTTCCTATCTTCCAGCAGGCATTCTACACCAAAGGGAGCTGTACTTTCCAGGAGGCTCCTGGGTTAGTGCCTGCACCACTCAAAGCCAGGACTTTGCTTCGAATCTCATCCTTCACTTCTGGGACAAAAAGGGGCTGCTCCAAGGCCATGGATCAAGGACTAACCAAGTCCAGGTCACAGTTTTGAATGTTCCTGCTCAGGACGTGCTAAAGGTAAGAGGACATTTGCATTTTCTTCTTTTCCTGAGGTAATTTTGTGGCTTATGGCTCAAGCAAACTACATGGATTAAAATCATTGGTTTTGATGTTTTTCAAACTAGAAGGCAGAAAAAGGGAGAGAGAAGCTGAGTAAAGTTCTTCTCTTGACTGCTGTTTCCACCACCGTGTTTGGATAATTATCCTTCCACTTTGCATAATTACGGCACGTATTGCTACATGTGGATGTGTTGGTGATGGCTGCAAATCTTAACATGTTAGAGGTGCCTGGGCTTTGTATTTCTAATCATCTTTTTATGTAACTATTTCACTTGGGTCACTGAGGGAATATATATTTCTCCTTTCTCTGGGCTGACATAAATTAACAAAGCAAGAGACAAACTGCATCCTCCTTTTTTTGATAAACTGTCCAGAAATTGGATGTAATTCAGAAATAATTTAAAAACTCTTTAACCTCTGGGCAGAAATTTATAATAGTAAGGAAAAGACAAACATTTTTCAATTAAAAAGATTTAGAATCCCTTTCTCTGTAGAACACTAATCTGAAGTGACACTGAGGGGTAATAGGCCTGGTGTTAGTGCTTCCCCAAGGAAATGTCTTATCTTTTGCACTAAATTAATTGTGTCTTTCTCACACATCCTAAAGCTGTCACTTTGGGCATTCTGTGTAAGGAAGCTCATGATTTAAAGTTTCTGAGAAGAAAGGCAAAACAAAAGTGTTTAAACAATAATGACCTCTTATGCCCCAATCTCCATGACCCATTCTGAAGAGGATAGCTATTAACAGTAAATCATTCACATTCCAGGGAAAGTCATAGGGACAAGTTGTGAGAGCAGCCTCCATGTGGGTCAAGTCCTGGAGGCGTGGTGTGCAACAGCACTGCACCAAATGCCAGGATGAAGTGGGGGTGGGTTGGGATAACATGGAGGTCTGGCAAGGGCACCATTGCAGAGTTCTGCTGGCCACCCTCCCAGCACAGTTGCTACCAGAAATGATCCCTCCTGACTCCTTGCTGGCCTCTCCAAGACCAAATAATCTCAGTGAAGATGCCACATGGGAAGGGTGCTCTGTTCCTCCATGCCAAGGTCACAGAAACGGGACCTTGGTGACGAAGTGCCAACAAGTGCTGGTGTGCTCCTGGCATGGTTTGCCAGGTGGGATGGAGCAGGGGCTCTTGAAATGGCAGTGAGCAGTGGAGCTGCTCCATCCCACCTGGCAAACCATGCCAGGAGCACAGGTTCTTGCAAGTGTGAGTGCAGATACCTCACAGCCGCTGTGACCTGGAGTTCGGTACCTTCCCTGCAGCAGTTTCCCAGCTGAGATGGTAAGAAGACCCCAGAAGCTGTTTTGGCTTGTTCTCCATTGCTGCCTTCACCCAGGCAGGAGGGCTGCACTGGCCTCCAGCTCAGCAGATGTTGTTTGCAGAGCTGCTGTTGCAGAAAGTGTCCCCTCTGCTGTTCTGCATCACCCTGCTGGTGGCATCAGTTGCAGAGTGCCCTCTATTAGAGCTGGAAGATCAGAGCTCTAAGGTTGTGCTCGTCACTGTGGACATCTTCAATGTAACAGGAGAAAAAAGGATGTAAAAAGGCATCTTATGCTCCCACGAGCTGTGTAATGGTGATGGCTGGACCAGCTGCTCTGGGTGAAGCTGTCCATGCACAGGATCTGGTCCCAAGACAGGAATTGCTTATATCCCTGGTGAAGTGAAGATAAATTGTATTTACAGCTTTAGATCTTCACTGGGAAATCTGATTTATCTAATTGCAGAATCTAAAAGTTCAGCAAAGCGGCTGCCTTTGGGACACGAAAAGTGCATTTACAGGATTATTTTTTGAATTGAAGAGAAGTGAAGCATTTTCTTCAGTATAAAGAAATGTCTTGGACATGAGGAAAAAAAGGAATATGTTAATCCCTGTGTTACTGATTTGCTATTTTAAAGTAAGTGAATATATCCAATATGTTTTACTTTATTTTAAAAGTAAGAACTGTCAGAAATAAAACTCTCTAAGTCTAGAGTGATTATTTTTGATTTGGAGCCAGTTGTGGTTATTAATATATTAAATGAATTCAATATGTTTTGAATTGCTTTGCCACTTGGTTTACTTGGAAACTAAAACCATTTGTAACAAAACAGACTGGTTTTAAGTCAGTCCAGTGTATAACAGCATGTAAAACCAATAGTGCACTTCAGACCATCAAAAAACAATCTTCTGGACTAGATAAAGGACAGTTATAAGAAACCAAACCTAAAACTCTTCAGGCACTTGGAAAAGAAAAATAATTCTCCACACTTTCATTATATGATTTGCAATTAAAAAAAACCCAAACAACTCAGTTTAAAGGAAACTCAAGGGTCAGGATGAGATTTCTGCACGCACTGAGCATCCAGGAGAACTGGCAAGAGTGGAACTGACTGGAAGTTTTGCAGCAAGTCTTCTGTAAATCCAGACAGACATGCAGATTTCAGCCTGCCTAAATGCACGTGGTGGGTGATCTCACAAGGTGTTGCTTCATTTATTGAATAGATGGTTCCCAAGAATTGAGGGAGATGAACTTGGTTTCTTCAAGCTGTCAGGTGTCCTTTCTTATTTTTTCCAGTGGTTTACTACCCATAGAACAGGCTGAGATACTTTTTTAACAGGCACACTTTCAATACCTTTTTGCAAAATGATTGTAAATCTGCCATCAGTTTGGTTGTTTATACCTGTGATTTCAGAAGAACCTGTTACATGTGAGTGGAAATGAATAAATTTTCACAGCTCCTAACCTGTGAAAATCACTGTGCAGAAATCATCTCTAGCAGTCTCTCCTAAGACATGACATGAAGCATGCTTTCAGTACTTCACCTTACAGTAGACTGAGTTTTATTCAGACCAAAGTCTTGAGAGTTTTATTTAGAGCCTGAGCTGAAATCTGTACTCTTAAACTCTTCATAAAATGCTCGGAAAAATTGAGTTTTCAATGCAGGTTTTCAAAATGATGCCTTCATTTTTATCCAGTGGAAAAGGTTAGACTGAACAGAAGTAAAGGGCCAGATTTACTGAAGTGTAAAAACCTGCCCAAATGGATCCCAGGTGGAGTTCAGTCAGGAGCAAGGATTTCAGGGTTTGTTCGTAGGGATGACCTGTGGATTGCTTAGCCATGGACCAAGCTCACTTCTGGGAAGAGAAGGTGGAATTTACCCTGGAATGACAAAGTTGCAAATCTTCCACCCTCTCATGGCACAGTGGTCGTTGAATATCAGTTTTATTTACGGGCAGCTCTGGAATTGGGATTTGTCAGATAAATGGGAGTTTTGTTTAAGCACACATGTTATTGTTAATGTTTGACCATTTGGCTGTTGTCAGAGGGGAGAAAAACAACACAATGAGTATTCAAAAACTTCAGTGCTTCATTGTCCCTCCAGTGAGAGTGACAGTAGCAGATCTTGTAGTTCCTCTGGCCTCACCTACTGACCAGTAGAGACAATTTCTGCCGGAAGGCTCTAGCCCACTACCTATTATTATAGATTAAATTAACTCCATTTTCTCTTCAGTACAGATTCCAGTTGCCCCTGGACTGACTAAGAATGTCAGAGGGAAACACAGTGACGAGGGGATATAAACCCAAGGGCAGGACATAAAGCAGAGGATATGTATGTACTCAAAATGGTTTATGTATGTTTGCTTTGATCTTTATATGTAAACCTAATGCTTATCACATGTTAGTAATTGCTTGCCAGAACCAGATTTGCCTTGCACTGTAGCATCAAACTTGAGGCAATGAGAGCAGCATGAAAAACAGCTTGGCAGAATGAAAAATAGCTTCTAAGTTGTTCGTGTCTTGGAGTTTTTTGGCTTTTCTTTGCCTGTAGAACCAGAGGTGAACATATTATCCTTTCAAATTGCTTTGATAAATCTCATTCCCTTTAGGATTAAACATTCCTGAACGTTTTTATGCCTCATTGAGCTCTTTCAGAGAAACATAAATTAATTCTTTAGCTCAACATTTATACTCATAAGACCTTATTCCCTTTGCCTCTGGTTACTGTACCCATGGCCTTTTGTGCAGTGTGACCGCAGTTACTCTCCTGCCTGCTTTGTGCACTTAGATTTTATGTGCAGAGATTTGATGTGGCTCTGACCAGTGAAAAATGACTCAGCAGTGTCCTGCAGGGGTGAGTTGGAGGGGTAGATGGCAAACGTGGATTTTGGATGCAAATCCAGGACATTTGTGTGCATTCCATGAGTGCAAAATCAGGTTTAACCACTAAGTACCTGACTTTGGGAATCTCAGCTGAATCCAGGCTAAGCTGAACACACAGAGACAAGAGTTAGCACCTCATAAGTACTAACAAATATTTGCAGAGTCATTGGCACAATGTGACTCAGCTCTCCTGGAGTAATTGGGCCACCTGATTTATACCTTTGGAGGGGACCTGACAAAGCTGAACAGGGACACAGCAGATGGGGTTTTGAATGGCTACCGTGTGGCTCCTTGGAAGGATATCTTAACCAGCCACAGTCCTTTTGGTTATCTGGCACTCTGTCCTCACAAAATGATTTTCTAAGGTGACTGGGGTCAAAAAGTAAGAATTTTGTGAACAGCTCAGGTTTTTTATGACGAGAGTTTGCTGTGAGATGGCTGATCTGAAGCCATTCTCCATTATTCCTGTTTGCCTTTCTACCAGCCAGCTAAATCAAACCTGTATATTTACATGAGGAGCATCCCAATAAACAGTTCCCGTGCAGTATTCAATATCTGTGTAGCAGCTTAGAGCAGGGAAACAGGTGACAAAGTGTGTGAACCTCATACAGACTTGACAGAAGGTGAATTTTTGTCCCAGCAAACCTTTGTAAAGAACTCAGTGCTCAGGAAGAAGGAAGGAATGATGCATCCCAGCTCACCCCAGATCCATGCCATCCCCAGACAAAGCCTGAAGCACCTATATATTAGTTTATTAATTCATCTTTTCCTATGTAATCTTAAGTGATATATCTTGATGATGTTGCAGTCCTTGAAAGAGTGAGATGGCACACCTGGTAATATGGCCAAAAAACCCCCCAAGTGAACAAGAAGAAAAGCACATTTTTTGCTTCAGATTATGACTGGTTTAGAATGAATAAGACTTTAAAAAGGCAATCTGCATTTTCTTTGCTATGTCACATAAACAGATTAGGAATTCACTGGCTGAGGAACAAGGCTTTCTATGTGATACGGTCCTGAAGTGCTGAGGTGCAACAAAAACAGTCTACAGATGTGAGATGCATCTGATTTGCCTTTTACATTGGACCTGCTGTTTGGCTGCTGAGCAGCCCTCCTGTAATCGGACGTGTGAAATTACACCCTCATTTCCTGTAGTGACAGGGAGACTGCTGAAGGAGGTCTCTGCCACACTCACTTTCATTTAGATGATCAGCCAAATGCACAGATGTTTGTTCCAGTCTCCTCTAGTGGAGGAAGTGGGACTCTATGGTCGGGCTACTGTGACATTTCCAGTACTCTGGACAGGGCAGGATCCATGCAAAAATGTTCTTCCTTGCACCGCCTAATTAGCTCTGGCAAGGAGTGCAAAAAAGGGGAAAAAGACATTAAAGTAACCTGCAATTTTTTTTTCCCCAAGTAGCATGATTTGGGAATTAAAATAAGTTTACATTGTCTGCTATTCTGTTCAAATTAATAGATATATTTCTAACTTGTGCGTTAGATTTTTGTACAGAATGAATCTAATTAAATTTGCAAGCAGATAAATAATTCCAAATGAAGTTAGACAGAGGTGACCCATAATACTTGAGTGCTTTCCTATACTGGCTGCCTATTAGATTTCATGTAGTAATTTTAGAATTTAACAGTGCCAGTGACTTTATGTTCATACTTAAGAGTTACTCACTGCCACCAGTGCTTTTTAACTAAAATAAATTCAATCACATTTTTTTTCCATCTATTATTTATGTATTGTATGGTAAAACTGACCTCCTAAACCTTCCCAGGTGAAAACCAACTAACCAAAACAAACTAAGAGCAAGTAAATGTGATTTCGATTGCAGAGTTTTCTGGCAATTTAGTTCTGTTGCTTTGAGAATTAAATCTTGGTATTATTGTCCTTTAAAAAATTGAACTAAATACTAACCAAGTTGAAAAAGCTCAGCAAAAGCAAAACTTGGAAACAAACAGGCTGTTGAAAGCTCCATAACTAAAATGGTTCAAGTGTCCTTTAAGAAACTTTGTTCTAGTGTTCACATACATCAGCCCCCTTCTTATAACTGTATTTTGGGGAAAAAAGCCTGAATCACCATTTGGGAGCTGTATTTCCTCAGGTAACGTGGGTAAGGCCCATAAAATTCCTCCTGCTTAAGCCAATGTAATCTTGTGAAATCTGTAGGCTCCCATGAAGCATTTATAAAAATGTGGTGCCTGCACAGGCCTGTGTGTGGTGAATGCCAGAAGTACCACCGTGTACAGGACCTATTTTTAATATTGATGAAAATGGAAAAAACCAAGCTCAGCCAGATTTGTGCCCCAGGCTTGGAATGTGAGCACTGAGAACCTCTCTCAGCTACATCCAGCAGCGGAGAATGGGGAGGTCAAGAAGTGCACAGGCTGTCAGTGGCTCCTGTGTGCCCCTGGCTGCCCTCATGTCTGCCTGTCATCTTCCTGACTCTTGTGTGTGGTAGGAAAGGATAAAATTTCAGTTTAACAGAGAAAAGAGCAGCACTTCCCTCCCCGGTTGGTGGAGGAGGAGCGAGTGATTCCACCCACAGCCCAGCCTTGTCTGTCTGTTCCTCTCCCTCCCCACTGAAGGCAGAGGGAGGTGGGATGGGAGGTTAAACCAGGTGCTTCTTTTTTGTATGGTTAAATTAGGAAAAATGGATCTACCTTAGCTGACTTCCCCAGCAACACACACAATGGTTAGCTGGGGCATGATTAACTATTCCATCTGCTGGTATCCTAATTACAGACATTGTAACAATGCCTTTTGTCCTGCTGTTTGACTGCAGAAGGAAAAGACAAAGAAAATTAGGCTCAGCAGACACAAACAATAAGGGGGTGTTTTTTCGTGCTTAGTTGTTTTTTCTTAACCTGTTAAAAAAGCAACGTGTTCTGCTTGTCCTGGAATGTTATCCTCAACCAAAATCTAAGTTTTGAAAATTACAAGTCATTTAGCTCTTTCTGTCTTCTAATTGCTTAATTTAGTTCAGTTGAAGCTCTAGAGTTCTTTGTGAATTGTATAAAGAAAAATAAATCTTTCAGCCCTGAATTGAAACACCCTCCCTCGGTGCTGCTTCTCTTGTGGGCAGTGGTGCCAGTTGTGCAAGAGAAGTAATGAATGGAAATGGGATCCAGACTTCAGGACTAGTGACATCTCACATTGACACAGCACCTTGAGAGAGCAGTAGGATAGGCTCCTCTAACATATTAAATTAAAATAACCAGGATAAATACCTAAAAATGCCACCATGTATTAGTATGTATCACCAATGAATGACCGCAATTCCCACCTCCATGAATTTCAGCAAAGAGCTTTGATTTTCTTCCAGAGCCTCCCTTATAATAGGGGGGCAGCTGAGATTGATAAATAAGCGAGGCAAGCCACAAGTCCAGTGGTGCCAGCCTCCATCCCTGATCTGCTGTGTGTCATCCCAGCAGCCCCTCAAGGCCAGTGGCAATTGCTGTCTGCAGCAGCAGGGCATTTCCTGGGTGCAAGGTCTGCTGCAAGCACTTCCAAGTTTGTGTGGAGCTTCCAAGTTCATCAGCAATGCAGGACAAAAGCTCAGCCTGCATATTGCAAAGTCCACATGGAGTTTGTCTGAGGATGCTGTGTAAAATGGAGAGGTTTTGTAGTTGAGACACGATTAAATCATAACTATCTTTTTCACAGAATGAACTTTTACTGCTGAAATGACTGGCTGGGCTCCAGGCACACTGCCACCAAGGAACAGGCATTCCTTAGTTCTCTGCTGGTGCTTCAGTTCTCTCTGGCCTAACAGACAGGATGGAATCTGGCCTACAAAGTTATCATTATAATGTCAATATAAATATAATTACATTTTCTCCAGCAGTGGAATTAGCACCACTAGGAAACAAAATCATTTCGGGTTTCTCCTGCTGTGTTTGTACGAGCTTGGGGTCTAACTGGCAACCAAGGAAATTTGGCCTTTGTGCTCAAATAATGCAGTGCTGTTTTTTCCATTTTGATATGAAATTACTGCTGGTGGGATTTATGCCGTAGGAAGAGAATTTGTGTTGCTAAATCTTTTGGTAGTTGAGGCTGCTTTGTCTCACCACATAAAGATAGTTATTTACATGGCCTTGCATACACAGATGCACAGCTAGAGCTTATGTGTATGTGTGAGTGCTGCTTTGGGATGTCTTTTTAGGAACATTAGTGTGATGTGAATCAGTGTAAGTGCGTTTTTTATGGAGAAGAATACGAGCCTCCTGGTACCTATTCCCTGTCTCTCCGAGTGCACTCATTTTCTGAGGTTCTGGAGGTGGATGAGGGATCTCAGCAGTAAGCCTGGGATGCTGCTCCCTACATCTCCTGATTGGAGACCCAGGCAGGCCATGCTAAGGATTTCCTGGCAGGCCATGTGTCCACATTTCCTGGTGAAAACAAGGACTGGATATAGGAAAAGAGAAGGACTCGTTTAACCATAGACTTGTATTCTATGCTTTCATGTACAAGTCAGTTGGAAAATAAATGAATCGCTATAGATTCCTGGAGCATTTCTTGTGCATCAGGAGGGTTGGCTTTTCCCTCAGCATCACAGAACACACAGAATTAGCTTAGAGTGATGGTGAAGAGCTAATTCTCCCTGTAATTGTACCTCCTGTGCCAATATTGCAGTGTTCCCAAAAACGGTCTCAAATGAGATAAAATCAACAAACTGAAGCCAATTTCTCCTACACATAGCCTTAAGCCTTTTTTCAAAGAAATCTGAAATTATACTGCAGGATAAATATTCCAGCTGCTGCTTCAGCAGTGTCCCACTGTAGTGATTTAGAGCAAAGCCTCCATGAAAGCAATGGGAAATTTGTGCTCAGTCTTGCCTGGCCAGCTGGATTCCAGGTGCAAATCAAGCCCTTGTGCTGCCCTTATTCAGGGATAACAGTACAAATAGGGTGAGGGTAGGTTGGCATTTTAGATCAGATCAGAAGGACACTTCTGAAGCAAATTTCCTGATTTCTCCCACTTACCATGCTTTTCCTTGCACCTCAGGTCAGAGCATAGGACCTGGGCTTTTAGATGAAACCAGCATCAGAAGGGTACTCCAAGAGGACAGTTCCTGTGCTCCAGCCAGTTAAGACATGGGGCCAGACTGGAAAACGCAGCCACATGTACAGTATGGATATGGGGTCCTCACTACCGGCTGTGGATCTGCTCCTGTTTAGCTTTCCAGTGTAGATAGAGTCATCTGACACCCAGGTAAAACAGCACTAGTGCATTACAGGCTCTCGTGTTCAGTAAATTGGAAATTTAAATAAGTACTAGAAACCTTAAAATAATATAAGGCTCATCCCAAGTGACTTAAACTCGAGGCTTTCAACTCCCTAGCACAGCTTCTTTTTTCTCCTCCTCAGCTGAAGAAGCAACTCTGCTTTTGAGACTCTGCACTACCGTGTGCATGTTAAACCAAACCTCTTTTTCACTATGATTTACATGCCAAATGTGCTTATTTACTCCTAGGTGGAATTAATCTTGTCTTTAATTACTTTTATAGCAATTACATGCTTTTAATCTGTGGTTTAGTGATCTATTATTTACAGCTGCAGTGAACAAAATACACATAGGCTGGGGGAAACACATCCCTTGTGTAGGTGGCTGCTGTAGGCCCTTTTTGAATTATACCAAGCCTCATGAGTTAAGGCCTAAGCAGCTTTTAGGATTTGAACAAATGAGCACATTTCAGTCAAGGACATCATTGGCAGCTCTTTCTTGAAAGTGTAAAGAGGGAAAAGCCCAAAAAACTTGTCCCAGAAAACTTAAGATCACATACTTTCAGGGTTGTGTTCAAACACTCTGTACTGGTTTTAATCTTCCTTTTGTTTTTCTGTCATTGCAAGTGGGTCAAATTACTCAAGTTAGGATAGGAGAAATTAATTCACAAACTTTTTAGGTATCTGGATTTAAAGTTTCAGTTGGACCGACTTCTAGTGTGCAAAAACTGTACACTTGTATTGCTCTTCCCTCATGAACATCTGAAGATGACAGCATTAAAGAATTAGTCCCCAGAGCATTATTATCCACTTCCAACTGACGGGGTACAAAGAGGTTTGATGGCTTCTTCAATACACTGTGGTAAAGCTAGGAAAGGAATCCAGATGTCCTGGTTCCTCATCCTGTCCCTGAACCACAAACCACACGTCCCTGCCTTATTAGCGACAATCACAGCACATGAAAACAGACTATTTATATCTAAATATTTCATCTGTTCTCACTCATTATTCCCTAACTCACCAATGTAATTATGTTGGCAGGGCGACAATCTCTTTTTTCCCAGTAAGAGCAAACAGATTGTTAGGTTTTCTGCTGAGAGACAAGCTGCACAAGAAGAACTCCTAAATAAATCAGATCAAAAGGACCATGTTCCCATTGAAACATCCTTGGTCAGGCAGCAGTGGGAGAGGAGATTTCGTAACATCTTCCTCGGCTGACTCGAACAGCTGCATTAAAAGCACTGATCAAGAAAGGTTAACTTTGGAAAGAATATTAACCCAAAATAGGTTTAGCCAAAGAGAGAGAAAAAAAAAAGCAATGAAAAGGGGCTTTGGAAAGTTTTGGTTTTTGAATGTCATGCAATATTTAACAGTCCTCAGAGTTCGCGTAAAAGCAGCTTTGGATGGAAAAATAAGATGGTCTGTGCCAAATAAATCCAAGATTCACATTTCATAAATATCATTACAAGTCGCTTAGGTGATCACATAATCTCTGATTAGCAAAAAGGTTGCTTGTTCTGGTAAAACGCTTGCTTCCATGTATGGGGAATATCAGTGCATCTTGGGCAGAACACAAAGGCCCTTGAGAACTTTGCTGCTGCAGTCAGTGACACCACATTTCACTCTGTGTAAGGCAAGCACCTCGCAGGTCTTGACACTGCTTGGGCTGCCTCATCCTGAAGTGGCAGCTACACTCTGTGTCCCAGTGATGCCTTGAGTGGCCACCTAGAAGCAGAGACTAGACAGGAATAAAGGAACGAAGGTAGATATGTATATGAAGGGCTTCAAAGGTGCACCCTGGGGAGCCAAAGGCTGCTGCCAAGATGGACCCCAAGACGCATGATGATTCACGAGTTCTTCACACTTTCATAGGTTTAGTTCATTGGCATATCAGCATAAATTCACCAATTAAAGCTTTAGCTAATGCTGTAATATCTTCAATTTCTCCCACTCTCTAGAGGCCCTCGTTTACACCTTTTGGGCCTAGGACAATCTTAAGTGTCCTTGAATAACAAGCTGGGAGAGGCTTTGTTATGTCTAGGTGACATGAGAGAACAGAAGCTAACAGGCTACGAGAAAGTTCAGAGTTACAACAAGGCAATACAGGATTTGAAGCATTTAAAAGGTAGAACTTTAGGCATCACCAGATGCAGACATTTTAGAGAGATGCTCTGCATAATCACATCCTTTTCATTTCCCAGTGACATGCAGGAGTGAGGTTGTGGTTGGTAGCGTGTACACAACATGTACGCTAGTCCTGCTCAATAGGATACCACAGTTTATTGCCATAAAACTTCAGGTTCCTAATTCCAAGCAGACTTAGAGCAAAGGCTGAGAGCATAACATGGATTCATAATGTTCAGGTTTCAAAACACAATCACCGATTAACAGGAATGTTTTGGCTGGGATTTTTTCTCTGCTGACCACGTGCTTCCAAATATAACCCTGAGAAATCTCCCCCATAGAGGAACATGACCAGTGGTATTTGAGATCACTGGAGGGAGAAGGCAGCTAAAGAGCTCTGTGTTTTCGTCTCTTACTAAGTCAGAAACTCTTCACTGTGCATGTGCTCTTCAATTCTCTCTTGGCCAGGGTTTGGTGAGTTGGTACAGTACAGTTCTGAAATCCTCTGTTGTTTAACATCACAAGTGAAATGGGCACCATAACCTCTGTGTGGCCCTGGAGCTGCACAGGAATGGTTTCCTGCTCTCTGCAAAGGAAGATGCCTTCAGATTCTGTTAAATGATAACAAATAAGGAAAAGGAGGCCTCCCCTAGTTCTAGCAATCCTATCCCTCCCACTGGGCTTTCCTAGAGGTGGCAGAGTTGAAACTCGCAGGTTTTATTTTCAGAACATGGTCATTTCTCATTTTGGTATTTTAAAGTAAACAATCCTTGGTTCCCATGTATTATTCAAGTAGAGAGAAGTGGGTATCCAGTGCACAGATAATCAAACATCCAGCCTGCACCGGACAACCTTCTCAAATCGCTTGAGAAACTTCCCTATTGCTGTTGTTATCATTCTCCCTCCACTTCCTCCAATTATCCAACACTTCAAAGATCGTATCCCATGTTTTCCCCACAGCTGTGGGGTGAAGCAAGCAAGAGCTGTGTTCCTTGCAGCTCCCCTAACAGTGCTTGCCCACAGGAGAAGAGAGGGAGCTGCACAGATGTTGCTGGTATCACGTTAATAGGGAAATAACCTGTTGAAAGTAGATTTGTTTTCAAACCTTTCAGTGAGAAAATATCAGTTTCAGAGAGAGGAATTAATGATTTTAACCTGCCTATCAAGCTCTTTCATTGCCAGCGTGTAAAATCGTTATTGGTGTTTCAAGCTGCAAGTAGTAATGTTGAGGGTATTTTCACTGCTGCCAAAACATTTACATGAAACTGCTATTCAGATCAAATTATCTTGAAACTGCAAAGCGTGCGTGGATTCCAAATTATTCAACTTGGAGAGATTGTTGCATGTTGAAATGACACAGTAGAAACCAGCAAAACACCACGATGGCTTCAAATTCACAGGGATGGCAAAAATAGCTCTTACAAGAACTCCTCTCCTTAAATGTAGTAATGGAACAGACACAGGCTTCAGCTATGTTTAAACCAGTAAGAAAAAAAGCCCTCCTTGAGGCAGGCTGGGTGGTTCTGGCTCTTGCTTCCACCACCCTTCAGACAGCTCAAAGAGAACAGTGGTGTGGAAGTGATGCATCAGGAACCTAAAGCACAGAGGGTCAAGAGCTGTGACTGTTTGAGGAATGACAGACCGAAAATATAAATTCCAAAAGTGCAGTAAACTCTCAGAGCTGCTCAGTGCTGGTAGGATCCTATTAAATATCTCACATTTACGTTTCAGGAACACACCAGTTACGGAAAAGACTCCAGAATATGACCAAAAAGAGGATTGGGCAATTTCAAGGCTTTGATGACCCATAATTCCAGGTATTTTGATGTGCTTTCCTTTGCATAATGTTCCAAACAAACTGCTGCTTTTTAGTAAGGATTCTGTGTTGCAATGAAAGAACAATGTGGCCACATTAAAGACATCCCTAAGAAAAAAGTGCTTCCCTCAAAGAACCATAAAGGTGATTTTCCAAGAATCACAGGAAGGACTGTCTAATTTAACACCAGAAGTGAGGGGTCATTTCTGTCTAGCAGAGAGGGGATGGAAAGATGAAAACACTAAATGCAGAAAAATCTTAGAGATAAAAGTAAAAACTTCTAACTGCTGTCAGAAAAGAGTTGACCAAAAAAAGTGAGGGCTGTAGAAAGAGCTCACCTGTGAGGAATATTGAGTGTGGCACTGGAGCAGGGTCCTTTGCCCTTTCAGTCACTGATAATTGGAGATTAACATCTAAAATTTGTGTGCTTTTCCCCTGCAAGTTTGTAGTTGATTTGTTCTCATTCCTTCAGCGAAATATCCTGAAAAGCAACAAAAAAAGCAATAGGGTAAGACAGGTTCCCCAGATGTGGTGGGGAGTGCTCAATGGGTGTTTGTCTGCAACAGGAAATAAGTGCCTGTGTGCTCTGTCTCTGTGGTGGGTTTTATCATGGCATAAAATCACAGTGATTTCAGCATTAGCCTGATCAGCAGATATTCTGCACTGGTGGGTGTCCTGTGCATAAGTTACAGATGAGGCATCCTGTTCAGAACAATCTGATACGCTTCTCTGGGAATGGGAAAAGGAATTAAAGAAAGAGCTGTATTGGGAGGAAAGAAATACTAATGATCTCTTCAGGGGCTGTGCTTTTTCCACTTCTCCTTCTAATGTGCACGCAGCGACAGCTCTGTGAGTAGATTATGCAGAAGAATGTCCATGAGCTTACACAGTATGCACATTTCAAAACAATCTGCAGTACCTGTTCTCTGTTGCCTTCAGATGAAGTGGGGTTTTTCCTGAAAAGACCTAAGGACTGAGGTTTGCACGTCGTAGGAAAGAGCCACTTCTGTAGTACTTCTGGCATGGTTTGTCTGGCAGTGCTCTTGATGTCACCTGGGAGAAAAGGGGCACAAGGTTTCCCACATCATCTTCTTTCTTGCCATCCCTTGAGGCTTCCAGGAGGGAGATGTCTCTTTGTTCTCCACCTTAAAGAAATCTGAATTAGTGCCTTTGGTTCAGTAGGGCATTTCAACACCTAGTTTAAAGCATCACATGGGCTCCAGTGAGTACAGGAAGTGTGGGGGCAGTCAGAATGACACAAGCACATATGTAAATATTTCCCTGGATGAGGCTTCAAGTTGCATTTGGGAGAATGTGAAGTTGTATAAAGAAAAGAACACATTCATTCCTTTCCTTTTTTTGTTTTCAACAGTACTTAACTGCATTTTTCTCCAAGTAGGGATGTGTGAAAAGCTGCACTGTTGTAGATAAAAATATATAAAATGTGGTAGATTAAAGATTTGGAGATTCATTTCTCAGGAGACCTTTTCCAGTCTAGACTCTATTGACATATCCTGCCAATTTGTTTGTCTGGTCTCCCTGTGAACATAACATTTGATACCGTAGGCAATGCAAAGATCTCTGATAAGCTTGCTGCTTCCTGCAGCACTCTGTGTTCACAAAGAACTTCTTAAATACAACTTTCAGCTTCTCTGCATCACCCCTATTCTGCATTTTTTTCACCACGTGCTTTCATGCTTCTCCTCTTTGCACCCTGTGCCTTCATCTCATGGGGGACCATGCTCAGCTTCCAAACCTCCTGTGAGGACAAAGCGTTTCTGAGCTCACACCTCCTCATCCAGCTCACCCTCTGCCTGCTGGATGCTCACTGCTGAGCTGGTAGGATTAGATTGTGATCTTGCTTGTTGCCTGCCCTCACCCTTTGGTAGTTTGTACTTGGATAGGAGCTGCTGGAGGGAAAGGTGAAGCTAAGGAATTAAAGGTGTTTCCACCAGAAAGACTCCAGAAACAAAGCTCATCTTCGGGGGGTGATGCTGACTCATTAATGGTACTTCTTGCAGTGCCTTTATTGCTTTTTAGTTAAGCACACAATGCAGCTCTGTAATTAAACCACAGGCATAATATGGGACAAAAGTCACATATGGCTTTTTTTCTGTTTTTAATTTTCTTTCTTGTAGTTATTACTGGGCCCACTAGACGTGAAGAGCAGCTGTGCTTGAATTTTGCCATTTTAGATTAATCTGTAAAATTCATGGTGTTTCCTGAAAATAGTATCTTCATTGCAAGTTAGATAAAGCGCATTTTTTCTGAATGCCTTCATTAGTCCAGATATTTTGGATTGAAAAACAAAGGCAGGAATATTTGGAATTCAAACTAAAAAATGACCTGGGAACAGGAGAAATCTACAAGCCTTGAAATTCAGGGAGACCAAGCCAGTCATCCACAAGGCAAGCCATCTCTGTTTGGAAAAGTGTCTTCACACCCTCACCTATGAGTAATGAATGGAGCTGAGTTCCAAGTCAATATCCAGGCCTGCTCAGGTTGACTTTATGTGAAGAACCTATTATAGGATGCCAGTGAACATCCAGAGGCCTACTTTAATTTTCATCATTCAAATAAGCCAGCGTTAAGAAACACCCTGCACATGCTGTCTCATCTCTGCCCCCCTGAAATTCTGTGTTCAGTCATGGTGTTCAATCATCTTAGTAACCAAAAAAAGGAAGAGCAACCGGAATAAGCTCTGTATCTTGGTGCTGCAGAATCAACTGGCTGGTTAAAATTTATTAGGCTTCATTTTTTTGCCACAGAGGCAATAAGGCATGATTCTAGCAGGCTCAGAGACCTGCCTCTTACAGAACCTGGCACTAGCCTCAAAACAAACCCCCAAACCCCCAAAGAAAAGCATTCTTTTAGGAATATGTCTTTTTGTACCTTGATCTCACCAAGGGGTAGAAAAGTTCACGTTTTCTTTAGCAAGGATGTAATGTGGCTTCCTAGGAATAACTTTTATGTATCCTTGTGTGCATCTAGCATTAAGAAATGCTTCACACCTTATGGATTTTTCTCTGGGAATCTTGCTTCCTCTGGCTGATAGCAAGTTTCCTGTAAAATCAGTTTGTACTGCAGATGCAGAGGAGTCTTTGTCAGAAAGAAATTCCTCCCAAACCATGGATAATCATTACCCACTCTGAATTACCTAATTATCTTTTGGGGGTTTTATTTGTTGTGTGGAAAAAGAAACAAGGAGTTTTCTTGCCAGCTCCCTCAGAAGTGGCCTAAATGCCCACTGTCTGAGGGAGATCACAGGCTCAGGCCGCTGTCCCATTGTCCAGCTGGGTGCCTGCAATAGCCTGGCCCCATAAAACAGACATTTAGCTGAAGAGAAGCAATTAGCCCTCCATCGTGGCCCCTGCTCACAATAGCAAAACCAGCTGATGTTCCCTTAACTTGAAACAATGGGAGGACAGGCACGGGCTGTGGAACTCTTACAAGCACAGTAACTCCTTCCAGAGGGGGACCGTGAGAAAGTGGAGCCTGTAAAGAGCCTTTCAGTGGATGAACTCCTGAGCAGTCTTTTATCCTGTGAACTCATCAGTCGGCTGTCTGTGGGTGCAGCTCTCTTTAGAAAACCCCGGTTCGACTGCAACATGCCAGTTCCTAGTGATAAACCTTTCTGCTGAATGATACTCTGTCTCAGCGCTGTGTTCACCCCGGTATGGATTTATTCAGCAGCATCTTTTCCCTCCAGCCCTCTTTCACATTCCTTACTGTGCTTGTTCCTCTTCCTAATGATCTGGGAATAGCAATGACCACCGATGTGGCAAGAACTGAATGTTGCTCCCAACAATGGCAATGAGGCTTCACTTAAGATTCGGATGCTGAGAAAATGCCAGCAAAGAAGCTGCTGAGCTCAGAAATTCAGCCCTTCTGTATGAATCCAGTAATTTACTTCCTTTTGACTACTCTCTCCTCCACCTAGTTGGAATCTTGCCACCACCCCTAATCACTGGATACCTAGAACTCAACTCTTGCTAGCAATAAGGCTGTGTTCAATAAATGACCGCTCTTTAAAGCTGTGTACAACACTGTGCCCCTTCCCACCTGGAATGTTGTCCGAGCACCTTCAGGCAGTAGTTCATCCCTTGCAAGCATGAAACACTTTGCAACCACGAGGCCTTTGCTAGTGGCAAGGCAAAGATACCATTAAGTTTGGGAAATCAGTCCGCAGTAAATAGAACCATCAACTTCATTCAGCACCTTTAGCAACAGTCCAGTGATTTGGTTTCCAGCTGATGCTGTGAGTTTTCTGTAGGCACACATTCCCTATGAGCATCGTTTGTCCTTCCCCTCGTGCTAAATTTCCCTGTAGTTCAGCCCAGTTTGGATACCACAGCTCCGGAGGTGTGACTCCTGCCTGGACTGGCAGGCCTGTTGCCAGCCAGCTGCAAATGAATGTTCTGTTGCTTTCAGAATCTCCTTCCTAAAACCCCATCTAAAACCCCATCAAAATCAAATTGAATAAGGATTTTCAGTGAATATCACAGAATGGTTTGGGTTGGAAGGGATCTTTGTTTGTTTCCTAAGTCCAACCTCCAAGATGTCTCACTTCTGCTGCTGTTACCATGGTTTGCATTAAAAAAACCTTTCCTTTGTTCAGCCCCGTCGTGGATCTGTTTCCCCATCGTGTCTACTCATTAAATCTTTTGCAAGAACTAGCAGAGAAGCCCTCCCCAGTATAGGCTGCTGAGAAGACGGGCAGGCCTTTGTGGTCATTGAAATGTAACTATGACATCTCCCCAAAAGTGCAACTGGAAGAATGAGGGGTGAAATTAAAGAAGGGCCACTACATTTATTAACAAGCAGATAGTACCAGAGAGTCCCTACCCCTGGATTATCTGTCCATCCAGGGACCTGGGTAAAACAACCAAACAGATTTACTGGTTTTATGGGCATTCTTCTCTTGCTCACCGATAGATGGGAGCAGAGGTTTCTCTGCTCATGAAATTTTCAGGCTACAGTGCTTGCAGTTTTTTGTAGACTATGAGGGGCAGAAAATAAAACCAAACAATGACAATATAGCTCATTCATGTGTCCACAGGGAGAAGGATATTGTTTTGTTTAGTAGCATACAGATGAGGTTTGTAATGGGAGACAAATGGAAACCAGGAGTCAGCACTCTTGAATTCTTTAACATTGGAATTCTCTGGTTTGGTATCTACAATTGGTCAGGGGTATTGAATAAGTTTACAACCCCTCATTGTTATTTCCCAGATTATAAGTGTGTTTTGTTTGGATCCAAGCCTTTACAAAAGCAATTAAACATGTCCTAAACTTCCATTCATTTTACTTACAAGATCAAAGAGGAAAAGCTGTCCAGATGTAAATGGCTAAGCCTCTAACGAGAGGATCGGTGAATTGTTTCTCTCTTGTGTTAGAAGCATTTAAATTACAATATTGCACTTAAAGCACTCTGCACTTCTGACTTGTATAGCAGGATCCCAGCACCTAACACAAGCCAGACAAATAACTTCAGCAATTAGCTTTCAGCATAGGTCCCTGCCCTCTGACCTCTCCTGTTCATCAGAGGAAAGCCAAATGCTTTGTTAAACAATATTAATCGGGCCTGGCACTCCTCTAGGGCCGGGCACGTCACAAACAGTTTCCAGCAGCAAGAAGCCGTTTGCAAGATGCAAAATCTCGTGTGTCTTCTGCTCAACAGGAGCCTGACAGCCATACTGGAGGTGAAGCAAAGCCTGATCTGTTTGTGTGGAAATTTGGGAATGGTAGCTCAAGTACCACCTGTGTGACACTGTCAGGACTCCTCCAAACTGCCAGCAAGGGAGAGGAGGATCAGTTTGCATAGCCTGGGGTTTGTTTGTTTGTTTGTTTGTTTGTTTGTGGTATTTTTGATTAATTCCCTCTATTCCTGCATATATATTTTGTGCAAGCATAGTAGGAATATAAATGTAAGTGCCCCTGGAGCTACCTATAAAGACAAGAGTTGGTGGGACAGAGAGTAAAGAAAACCTCTCTCCCTCCCAGCTGGTGAGTCGGTGCTTTGGGACATGGGCTGGTGTTTACAGCGTGTCAGTACAAACTGGGGGTGAGCTCACTGTGAGGTGCTGCCAAGGAATACCAGCGATGTCTGCAGAGGCAGAACATGGTGCTGAGGCAGGAAGGGAGGATTTCCTCTCTGCTGCCCCTCCTCTGCTCCTCACCCCAGACAGGGGCCCTCAGGTTGGGCAGCAGTGGGATATAACCAGGGAGATGCTTTGTCTGAACTTCTGCCTGGTTCCCAGTCAAGTCCTTAATTGCTGATTTGTTTTTCTTTCACTGATGTTCACTACCACGTTCATAATTTAGAGCTGAAACTTCCAGAGACAAGCAAAAGGTAGGAGCATCTGTAGGTTTCATGAGAGGGGCATCCAAGCTGCTGTAGAGAGCCTAAAGAAAATGTACTTACCTAAACTCATTCAATCTTTTTCTTTAAGAGATTTTTTCTTCATATTAAAAGTGAGTTTACCACCTTTCCTATGAACCCAGCTTTCCACAACATAGAAACCTTCCAGAGTCTTGATCTTGTCCCAGGGTGTGATGTTGGCTTTGAACAACATTTCTCAACTTTTTTCATGTCATTTCTTTTACTTGAGGGGAAAGATCTCTCCAGCTCCCTTTCATGGCAGGGCTTCTCTGAAGCAAGGGTCTAAAGTGATTTTTTGTTTTTAAATTCTGGCAGTAATCCTACAGATACCACTACTCTTAACTTGCACGGCTAAAGCAGAAGTTGCCAAGAGTTCTGAAAAAAAAAAAAAAGAAGAAGAAAACAAAGGCAGCCGACTGCATGCCAGCTTTGGAAGTTAAAAACTCTGATTTGTAGTTTGGGTGTGTTCCAGCTTTATCAAAGCCATGCCTTCATTCTAGTAATAAGCTCTGCTAAAAACAAAACTCCTCTACGTAAAACTGACTTTTGGCTTCCGAACTGAACAGTAACAGCAGCCTTTCTGAAATGATAGTTTCTGTTAGTGATGAGTTAAAAATTAAAATTCAAACCTTATCCTTGCAAGGGGGAGCAGTTTCACACATTTTTCGGCTGCCCATGGTAAGATGAGGGAGGAGCGCTGCAAAATCACCCAACAAAACATCAGATTAAGATGCCATTAAGGATGCCAGTGCTCCCTACCTTGTGTGCCCCTTCTGATGTGGAAGCCAGCAAAAGCCCTTGTGAAACTCGAGTGCAGAGGCTGCCCCACTGCTGTCCACAAGGATGTGAGGAGGAGCTGCCCAGGGGCCGGGCTGCCCCGCTCGCAGCACGCATTTCCCCTCCACTCCCAAGGCGTTCCTGCTGCTCTGGCAGCCAGCTGCCGCCTCCAGGGCCAGCCTGGGCTGTGCCCTCAGGGTATTTGGCTTTGACAGCCCCGTGTCATTTTGGTTTTACATAATCAGCTCTTTTTGTTATAAACCATGTGAAAAACAATTTCAAGTGGGAGCAGCACCGTAGGTACAGATCGAGACAGAAAACATTCAGAAAAACCCAATATTTCTTATTTCTTGTAATCCCCCTTTTTCACAGCAATCACCTGCTGACTGGTGTTTATGGATAACTTGCTTTGCAGGAAAGACGAAGTGAGAAAGAACAAGAAGAGAGGGGTTTTCTGCGTTTCTGATAAACCCATAGTTATGGCCTTCAGTGACAGGTTTGCCAACAGCAAAGAGTAAGACAAATGACTGCAGGCTGAAGTGTCTAGAAGCAAACTCACACATGCCTTCACTGTACTGCTTTTGTTTGCAGAACCTTTCCATCTGGATGAGTAGCAGGAACAGGAAAGCATTTGAAGCTGGGAAAACTACCATACTGCTGTCTATAAAGCACTGATAGGATTTTTATGTGGAGCCCTAAAGAGAATGACATGCGGTGCTTTTTTGTTTTTTTTCTTTTTGCCAAATCCAAGAGCTCAGATGTTTGCAAGCAAAACAAAATAAACTCAGGCATTGAAACTCCTTCCTGAAATGTGCGTGGTGGCTGGTGCCATGGCACGTCCTCCAGCACATGGATTGTGCACCCTTGGGCTGTCCTGGGCACTGCTGTGGCACTGCTAATGGCACCCACAGCACAAAAGGGGAGATAATTAGCAGAGAATGATTATTGGAGCTAGAAAGTAGATAAATAATCTTTTGGGTTTCAGTCCATTGCCTCGGTGTTTTCAGGCCAGCACCTGATCTTCCCAGACCCCACTCCGTGGCTCTTCCTTTCTTCCTTTCTTTTCTTTCCCCCGCTTTTTGCAGGGACTGTGGCTTATTCTGATTCACTCCATTTCTTTCTTCTCAGGCAGCCACAGGGCAGGCTCGCTGTTGCCAGGGATATGGTCAATGCATGTGACATCGTGCCACCACAAACAATCCCGTTTATTTCTGGTGCGATGGTGCTGAAATCGGTGCAGGCAGGCTGAGAGCAGGACACCTCAGTCAGCCACGAAATTTTGTGAAAAGAATTTTCCTTAAAGGAAGTGTTCTTAGAAAATAGCTCTCAGGGAGAAATGTGCTGGTTTTGCTTGTAAAGTGGTCGTTGGCAAAGGTTTCCTTGCCAAAGTCCAGTCAGAGTATCAATGAGGGATGGTAAACACATGCCATTTTGACAAGAAATTAGTAGGCTACGTAGCACTGTGGAAAATATTAGACTTTCCTCTTCCCCTGACCTCAGAGAGCCTGTTAGGAGATTAAGGATCTCCAGCTCTCAAAGGTATAGCTGTTTTACCAAAATTCGGTTAATGAAGAATAATATTTTGGGAACAAGAGAAAACACCTCTGCAGCATGTGGAGTGTTAGGAATGGATGGAAGGTTGCCTGTATAAACAGTTCAGCAACTCTGGGGTGAATTATAGGAGCGTTTGTATGCACGATTGCCCATCTGTGTAAAACAAGACTGTGCAGTCACACACAGGAATGATGTGCAGGGCAGGCCTGTGGGGCTGGTATTAACGTGCTCCAAGAACAAGACCTGTCCTGTCACATCTGAGTTTGACCCAAGGAAGTTGAGATAAATCTGAATAAGTAAATAAGTAGAGGAGGAGGCCTCACTGGGAGGAAACTCAAGGTATGCTATCCGCATCTGTGTTTCTGGGTTTGGGTTTTGTTTAGACTCAAGTCAGATTTTGGACTGTTACTTCTCCACTTGAAGTTTTTTTGGCAGTTCCAGGAGGGCTGAAGGCTCAGATCCAGCGGGTTCTTTGCAGCTGCACGGCCCAGTGCATGCCATGGGCACTGGCAGGGTGTGGGGAGCTGCAGGACTTCAAACCAGGGATGCTGTCAGGAACTCTGCCTTGCACAACTCCCCTCTCATGTACCAGCTGCGAAATGTCAACACCACCTTCCTCAGAGAACACAATTAATTAAACGAGGTCTAATTAATTAGTGTCAGGAAAGCAGATGTAGCAATTATGGCAGAAGTAAACAAATGTACAAATTGTAAATTGTTCTGCAAAGGATTTGTTCTGGAATCCCTGTGGCCCTTTCACTCCTCCCCACGATGCTATTGGGAAGGCCATCAGGGAAAATGTAGAGATAAACTGCAAATCGATGAGGAACTAATGTACTTTTATAAAGTTCATATCGCAGGAAAACAATCAGCAAAGTGACTCCTTTATTAACCCCTTGGGACTTGGGGGTGAAATACAATCCTGATATTTAATTTCCATATCATGCAACATCATGTGCCACAAATAAGTCAACTCTTTAAAGCCTGTTTAATGTGAATGTGAAAAAGCAAATGTGGAGCCACACCAGTCTGGTGTTTGAGTGGAGCCTTTAGACTTTGTAAAGGATCTGCAGTGAAGGAGATCCCTTGTACCTTGTAGACATGAGGCTGCTCCAAGCTCAATATAACAGACACTGGAATAGTGAAACACACTTGGAAAACTCAGATAGAAAAGTTTCTGAGTTGCCTTTCAGAATTTCTTCGAGATGATAAAGAGGACAAATTAGCCTGGTTAGGGATGTAGCTGTAGAAGCAAATGGGGCTAATGTACTGGAAGAAGCAGTTGGGATATTAAGAAACCAAGAGTACTGTGTGTGAAAGAAAATGCATTGCACAGTCAGTGCCATGCTGAGGGCAACAGCCCCATGGGCAGCCAGGCACAATCACTTTCTAGATCTCAACAGAGATTTTTACCCTTCACTCTGTGCTCTTTTTTGCTCTGCAGGTCTTGATGGCTTTGAAGATGGAAAAAAAAACCCTTGCCTTGGTGATGAATTAAAGGATTAAGGTAGGCAGCAGCATCCTGTGGCCGGGGTGCTGCGAGAGGGAAGTTGCAGTCAGAGGCCACTGCTCTCCCTGCCTGTTTGTGGTTCCTTTTCCCCCCAGATGATACTGATATAAGTCAGAAAGAGAAGCTTCCCTGGCCCATGCCAAGATACCTCCTTTATTTCTTCAGGTGACAGCATTTCCTGTGCAGAGGACTGCCATGTAAAGAGCTGCCTATGGATGCTGCTCCGGGGGTGTGGGCTGTCCCCCACCACGGTGAGTGCATTGCCCTGCTAGTGTGAGATGTTTGTGGATTTTCAGTTTTGTGTTATGGGCTTTGTGCTTATGTGACTTTCTCCTTGCTTTCAAAAGCCAAGACTTAAAGGTGAATAACTGTGTTTTATGATGGTGCAGTGAGTTGCCAACCTCATGTGGGAAGGAGTTTGGTTTCTGTTCACAGATACTCACTTCTTTAGTGCTTGTCTCAAACGATTTTTGTTCCAGTGAGTAAATGAGCAGTGAAACAAGTAGTGAGAGGAGTGGAGGTGCAAACAGAATAGCTAGAACAAAGTTTAAAAATCATTCCAACAAAACCTACCCACAGTAAGATGTGTGAGAAGAGGAAAGGCAGCCTGTTCCTGTGCCCAACCGTAGGATGGAGAATCTGTTCAGGCAGCTGACGAGGCAGATGGATAATTAGTGCCATGGGTTAGGACCTGGGCAGGCACTGCTGGTGACCTGGCAGTTGCTTTTGGCACTTTATTTGAAAATCTCTTCCTCCTGCTTTAGGTATTGGCAGAATAGCACGGGACCATCTTGAATTAGGGACTGGGGCAGCAACGAGTGTGCTTGACTTTTTTGGATGTGAAAAGGAAAAAACCTTTAAAACAATGTTTGAAATCCCCCTTTTTAATTCTCTCAAAGTCCGAATTCTCCCCTTTTTAATGGGACACAGGGCTCTTGTTCTTCCTCTTCTCTCTCATTTAAAAAATTACTTTTGTGTGCATTCTAATGCATTTTAGAGTTTTTACAAGACAGCTGTGGCAGCTGTCAGCTTCCAACTACAGCTTCTGTGATCTGAGCACCTATTCAGAGAACGGTAACTTTACTTTTAATAATCAATGACAGGTTTTACACAAACAGAAAATACAGATAATTTTCATGGACTTGATGCACTGAAAGCTAACCAGCTCTCTGTAGCATCCCAGCCTATTTTTGCACCTTGTTTTGTGTTTTCGATAACACTTAAAAGGCAGGGGGCTAATTAAGGTCGTTGAATGAAGTGCTCTGATAACAAATAACATTTTCTTGTTTGTAAAAAGTCGAGATCAGATCGTATGACCTCTACCTATGCAGGAATTCTGAGAGTGAGTCCAGCACCGTTACTGCATTACAGAGCCCAAGTACATTTGTGGACCTTGTACCACAGGCATCACTTTTCCTGCCTCTTCCGTTTGTGTGTCCTCGTGCCGCACCCACACAATGCCTTTCCAAATCCCTGTTCTTTTTCAGCAGTCAGTGAATGACAAGCCAAAAGCAAATGGTATCAAATTTGGCCAGGCAGGGCAATGTCAAAACGAGCCCCAGCAGGGTGATGTGGCTGCAGTCTTTGCTACCTGCCTGCAGCTGAACAGGTTCCATCCTCATATCCTGTACGTTCGGCTTAATTGGCCCGGCCCCTCTAAGGAGAGGCAGCAGCACTGATTTACTGCACTGTATAAATGTGTTTATAGCTTGGCACCAGCACACTTACGCTCACTATTTTCCAACATGGATTTCCAATAAGCCCTTTGCTCAAATGAGTCTATTAACTTGAAAGTGCCTGAAGCTAAAACTGAATTATGAGAGGCAAGCTTTGGGGGTTGAAGCCCAAAACAGCTGGGAAGGGCTCCTGGAGTGTTCTGTTAGTACCTGTTGTGGTTGATATTTATATTAAGGAAAAATAATCCAGAAAGTAAAAGCAAACCTGGGACACACATGGCCTCAGCCTGAGCTGCCTTTCACTTCAGCTGGCGCTCAGACCCATCCACAGCATTACTAGAGCAGCTCCTGATTTAAGCCAATGTGTAATCACAACATAACTCATTCCTTCCTCTCCTTATGAATTTAACTTGCAAGGGTCACATTTCCCTGTTTCTGCAGTGGGGTACCACGGCCTGGGGAGAAGCTCATCTGACCGTGGTGCCTCCGGCAGTGAATTTTATGGCTCTGTTTGGTCTCCGGCATTCTGCAGAGCTGGAACACGCTTCCCTCTCCTCTCCCAGCCTGGGGGGCTGCACAGAGTTGCTCTTGGAACCTCTCAGTGCTGCCCTGCTTGCTGCTGGAGGGGCTGGGATACTTCCGTGTGGAACACCAATTACCATCCCTGCAGGGACGGGAAATCAGGCAGAAAGTTTCAGCGGACCCCCGAGTACAGTCCGTAATTACCTACTTGTACCTGCTCAAGGTTACATCTCTCCAGCTAAGGAATAAGCCTGATTTCTAGTTGCTAATAGCTTGACTTTATCTGGAATAAGAAAGGAATGCCTTAAAACCATGGAGGGGAAAAAAAAAGATTTGTAGAGAATGGAATTTAAGTAGGAAAAGTAGAATTTTGGATGAATGTCAGGGGTAAAACAGCCATAGTAATGTCTTCTAAACTGTGGAATGATCTCCCAGGGTGAGTGAGTGATGGAGCCCCACAGTGTGAAGAATTGAAACAGCATCAGGCAAAGCCTCAGGAAATCAGTGTCCAAGGAGGCAGCGTGGCCTGGCCGTGGCAGCGCAGGGACTGTGCCTGTGTGGGAATGTCTGTTGTCCGTACACTGAACCTGTTCTTGTGCTGTACTAAAATCTGTTGTATTGCTCAGGGAGGTGTGATCTGCAGAGCTTCAAGTCCTGCCTCCGTTTAAACTCTTGGGAATCTTGCAGGCTAATCCAGCAGCAAGCCTTCAGAGGACACCAGTGACTCTGGCTGACACTCCCCTGTCCCATCCTCAGCACGTGATGCCTTAAAAATTCCTCAGACTTATGTGATGTAGAACACGGGTGTTACTGGGCATTTCTGCTTTAAGGAAAAGAAGTCTCCTTTTGCTTTTCACGTTTTTTTATCCCAAGTTACAGGCTGATCTGAGGAAGTGTGGCTGCTCTGTCAGTTGGGAGCTGCTCCCTTTCCACTCCAGTTACTTTAGTGCCAGTAAAATGTTTGTGTGACAAGTGAAAAAAAATCCCTGTGCACCAAGGTCAGGGTGCAGTGTCTTGCTCTCTGTGGAGATCAGCTTGTGTTGCCTTGTTCCTGGATGACAGCCATATGAAAGACCTGCTGACATAATGAGAGGGATACAGTTTTTAATTAAAAATTATGATGTGCTGGTATCACATTATTAAACAAATTGAACTTGTGAATTTTTGCAGAGTACCCAAATTTAGGAAATAGTATTTTTTGGTGCAGTATTTCTTGGACTGCTGTGATAAGTAAATACCAGATTGCACAGATAGTCATTCAGAGTAAAGACAATGGGATTAGATGAAGGAAAATTCATGAACTTGGTTTGTGGAGCACTCAGACATCTCACACCATGTACAGAGATTTTACCATCCAAACCAAAGGTGTGCACACGTGCTAGTCATGACCCTTTTAGCTGTGCTCTGGAAATTCCTGTTTCTGCAGAAAAGAAGAAGCAGGAGCAGAGAAGCACCAAGTGAGGAAATGCTCCCTCTCCAGTCTGTTTGGACTAAATGTGGGAAGCTGAGGGGGGAACAGGGCTGGCTGAACCTGACCTAGGGCTGTGCAAACAAATCCATCTCCTGTGGCTTGGCTCCCCCTGAACCTGGGGAGCAGGACCACTGTAGGTGAGCAGGATTGCTTCAAAGATACATGGTGGCAATTCCAGTTTTCCTTTGTAACACAGAATATGTGGAGCCCCTGGATTTTGTCCAGCCACTTAGACCAAGGCACTCAGTCACCTGTCTTTAGCTCCCTGGCACCAGCCGTGAGGCAGTGCTGACAGACTCTTCAAAGTCTCATGGTTTGGGTCTGTTCAGGGAAAAAAGTGCCCCTTGCCACTCACCAGATATGCTGGAGGGCTCAAAAAATAGACATGGAAAAGCAGTGGCCATGGCTACTGTCCTGGCTCTTCACAAATGTTGGCTTTCCCATTCTTCAGGTTCAACTACTGCTACTTCACAGNCATTTATTTGTCATTTGGGTTTTTTTATATATATATATATTTTTTTATATAGTCTGGAAAGCTTCTCCCCTATAATTTTTGGTTTTACTTGACTGGCTCCATTTGCATGGTAACTCCCTCCCGATATTTCCTATCATGGCTCAGAATGGCTGGGGGGCTGCACCAGGTGGGAGAGCCAGGATCTCAGTAGATCTCTGCAGCACAGGTTCACCAGAGATGTCTGATCCAGCAAAAATCTACATCAGCCTGGGACACAGGATAAATCATTGCAATGGAAATGGAATCTTTTATTTGCTCTTTGTATTTTTTGCCCTTGCTCTGAGTTTGTTTTCTTCTCTTTTCTTCCTTGCAATTGTCAAGGCAGCATCTGGGAGTTTTATGAAACAAATGTTACCCATTAAAAGCCCATTGCTGCCTGCCAGAAAGGAAAATGGCATCTTATTGGAAACAATATGTAATGGTTATTGCTGTCTTGTTGCAAGTTACGCCCTTGAAAAATGTTAGGGACTTATTTAGTAGCAACTGATGGTGAGGAAAAGACTAAATAAAGCAGAAAATTAACTGTTGCGTTATCTTTTACAGCTTCAAACACCATCATACAATGCCAGGTCTGTTGTGTTCTTAAATGTGTTTACTACAGTTTCTTCAAGGACAAGGAGCATGATGCTTTTGTTGCCTCAGTGTTGGAGGCACAAATAATTCCTGTCTGGTTTCACATGCTGGCCTTGGAGCAGCGATGGAGACTCCAGTCCTGACCAGGAGAGCACAACTCCAGCCATGTGAGTAAGAGACCCCCTGCACACAGAGCACCCCTTGGGCACTGCCTGGGGGACACTGAGCCTCCAAGGACACTTGTTACCTTAAGTTGGCACCCTCAGCACCTGTATTGCCAGGCCAAGCTGCTGATTCACTCACAGACTGTTAAATCTTTTTTAATGTTTCTATCTTAAGCTATTTTATATTGCCTTTTATTTATTTAATTTATTTTTAAGTTTATCTTGTATTAAAATTAGGATTGATAAATGAATGTTAACAGATTTTTACAAATCAAATTGGGAAACACAGACCTTTTCTCTTGGAAACACCGCACTGATTTCTGCACTCTGCAAAGCCCCTCTCTCAGCACAGACTGGAACCAAAACT
>VZRR01012721.1:0-11607 GCA_013398015.1 Oreocharis arfaki
TCCTGGCCTCCTTCACCATCTCCCGCCCCCCTTTTCCCCTCAGCTGAGGCTAAACCCGGCCCTTTGCCCCCCAAAAATCCCCTTGCCCCAGCAGGAAAGGCTCAGAAATTTGGGAGAGTTGAGCTGTCACCTAAAACTCTTCCAAAAACAACGCTCGGCAGTCACTGGGTTGCTCGGAAATGCACTTTTTTTATCCCATTTTGCAGTCTCTGCCTCCTCGAGCTCGTGTCCAAACACGACGGGATCACGGAACATTTCCCTTCCCTTAATGAGGGATGAAAATCGAGGGTCAGTTATTAATTAACAGAGCCATTAACGACTTCCCATCCTCGCTGGTGGCACAGATGGGCTCCTGCTGCGGATGGGGGAAGAGATGATTCCCCTTTCCCTCATTTCCGATGGCAATTCCCAGGAGATTTGGGACAGCCACGGGAGTCAGAGAGGTTTTCCTCAGAGAAATGCTGTTCCCGGGCGGGAAATTTCCCCTTTTCCTCACTCTCCCGTTAAAGGGATGAGACCCCGCCCTGCCCCACCCTCATTTCTTTTGTCTCCTCTGAAAATGGGGCCCCGAAGGAGTCGGATGCTGGAATTTGGGGCTGTTTGGGCACGGGTTAGCTCCCGGAGCTCGGTGTCAGGACACCCCCAGCACCTGGGCAGCCGCTTCCCCCTCCCATGGCCCAGACTCTGAATTAGAAACCCTCAGAAATGAACATTTTCCACCCAAAATCCCCTTTCCAGCTGCGTTTCTGCTGCCGTGGTTTCCCCAGGAGCGTTGGGGGCAGCTCAGAGCGGGCCGCCCTCATCCCTGACTTCTCCCGGCGCAGCTTTCCCCCCATCCCGATTTTCCAACTTCTCCTTACGGGAATCTGCCCTCGCCCGGCTCCTGCCTTTCCCAAAACGACTCCCACCCACCTGGAGCCCAACCTGGCCCCAGCAACCACACCCCACCCACGGCCCCAGCGGCACCCTGCAATTAAAGCTATTTCGGAGGCAGAGCCGCGTTCCTGCCCCGGCGAGGCCGGACCCGACAGGAAGCTCCGTGTCCCTGGGCACCGGCCGGGAGGGGGGCATTAATCACCCCCACAGCCCAAAACGTCCTCGAGAGGGGCCAGGTCTGTGGAGCTTCCATCCTCGTCCCTCCCGGCTCACCAGGGATGGAGGATCAGCCCAAAATTCCCTCGTGGCTCGCCCCGAACGCTCCCAGTGGGATTTTCCGCGGCGTTTTGGGCGTCGTGGAGCCGCGCCAGCCCCGTGCCAGGGGCTTTGACTCTTGACAAAAACCATCTGTGCTCCTGCTCCGGGAATTCAATTTCCCAGCAAGGAGAGCCCGGCTGGATTCCTCCTCCCGGCCGTTCCGGGCAAATGCGGCGATTTGGTGCCAATCCATGGGAATAAAATCATGGGTTCCTTGCTCCGCCTTTGGCATCTGCGGCTTCCAGGGACTCGCCTGGAAATGAGGGCTTCTCCCCTAAGAAGAGCTAAAACCCTGTCAAATAATCCCAATTAACCTGAGGAGCCACAGGAGGAAACTTGGGGCAGGAGATGGTGGTGGGAAAGTTCATCGGGATGTGGAGAAAACCTTGAGAAAATCCCGAGAAAGCCCAGAGAAAATCCCGAGAAAGCCCAGAGAAAAACCATTTTCAGCCAAATAAAGGCCCTGGCTCTGCCCAGGGCTGGAAGCAGCCCCAATGTCCACATGGGTGGAGAATCCAAGGTCAAAGCTGCAGATCCGGGGAAGGAAGTTGTGGGATTTGTCTTGGAAAACGGCTCCAGGGACCTGGGGACGCGCAGGGGTTTGTCAGGAGCGAATCCTTTGGAGTGGCTCCGTTTTGTGGAGGAAACTTCACTCCTGGCTTTTCTGTGCTGCCAAAGAGGAGGTGTTGGAGCTGGAGACCCCAATTATTCCCAACCCCTGGAATCAGAGGAGACCCTGGCTCTCCATCTCAACACGAGTTTCCTCGAGCAGGAGATGCCAAATCCGCTTTGGGAGAAACTCGCGAAACAGAAAGGCCTGAGATGAGATTTTTCCGAAAGAAAGGAGGGATTTGGAGCTGATCCATGCCTCGTGCCTCAATTTCCCCACTTCTGCAGCAAATTCCTTTGGGAAACACATGGATACCACTGATGGAAGTGCTGTAAAACACTCAAATTACTGCTAATGAGTTAAAATAATCTGAATTCTCAGTGACCCTGAAAACCTTGAGATTCTCCCACCCAACCTTCCAAACTCCCGGAAAAAGCCCGTGTTCCTCTCCCAACATCCCTCGCTATTGAAGATTCCTTTCCACTCAGTCAAAGGCAAATCTTGAGGAATTCCCTTTTCCCAGGAGCTGCAGCTGCCCCTCAGACCTCCAGAGCCCGGGATGGGATCGGCTTCGATATCCACGGAGATCAAAAACCCAAAACCCACCCAAACCTGGGAGCTCATCCCGGGTGGAGGATGGGGAATGTGGGAACTGCTCCCAGTCCAAACCAGCAGCAGGGTCCCAGAATCCTCATGAGCCACAGAGCCCCCAGGCTGGGAGAGCCCTCCGAGGCCATCGAGGCCAACTCGAGAATGTCCAGAGTCTGTCCCGTGGGTCAAAGTGCAGATCCATGGATTCTCCATTGGGAAGATGGGTCCTACTCCAGGTGGGCCAAAATGTGGGCCAAATATTCCGTGTGTCCCGCGGCATCCGAGGGGAAAATCTGCTGGCACAGGTCACACACTGGGGCGGCCTCACAGGCGGGGCCCGGCCCCAGCGCTCCCTCCTCCAGCGCCCAGCCTGGAGTCCAGGATGTCTGCAGGGGAAAGAGGGATTTGGGACAGAGACACCCCCAGGAGTGCCCTGGGACAGCCCCCAAAACCTGACCCCAGCTTTTTGTGCCCAAACAGGGCTGGGCTGGAGCTTGGGGGGAGCTCGAGCTGCCCCTCACTCTATCTTCCATGAATTCCACACGACAATCCCACGTCCCTGTGGTCCCCGAGCCTCCCCAGCGCTTCCAAGGAGCCAAACCAGGAGGAAAATTGGCTTTGAGCAGCAAAGTGGAGCCCATTTGTCGCCTGTCCCTGTGCCACTGCCACTTGGGTGCTGATAGGGCCCCTTGGGGGTTCCCTGGACAGACACGGCCCCACTTCCCCCTGCTTAAAACCTCCCTCCTAAATACAGCCCAAAATCCGGAGTTATCCCCGGGAATACCCAGCCCCAGAGGCCATGAAAGAATTGTTAAGGGCTTCACTTAGGAAAAGAAATGAGAGAAAATGGATTTGGCATCCCAGGGACCCTGGGTGGGAAGGCCGGGATTGGGGGGAAAGTTCGCCAGGAGGACTGAGGGGCCGGAGCTCAGGAGGTCCTTAGAGATCCTTTCAGAACTACGGGAATCATTCAGAATGATTTGGGAACGTGTTTTGGGGTGTGGAGATCGGGGGGAATGAGAGAAATACTTCAGAGCTGTTTAATTGGAAGATCCAGAGGAGGCTGAGGGAACTTTTCCCCCAGTTGACTCCTCCGAGGGATCCTCGAAGCCCCTGCGGGGATCACGGGAGGGATGTCCTGGCTGGGCAGCCGCACCCCAGGGATTTCTGCACCCAATTCCCCCGGGAACCAGAAAATTGGGTGCCCAGAGACTTTTTAAGGCAGTAACCCCACTGTGCCGCATTTCCCATGGGTCCAGGGCTGATGGAGAGGAGGATGAGGAGTCCCTGATGCTGTAACACAGCCCCAGCTCCCCGCCAGCCTCCCGAATTACCTGCATAGGCCCTCGGATCTCCACCGGAGCCTCCACAGGGAAAGCCCCGTCCCTGGGAGCATCTTCCCTCTCAAGCACTGCCGGGGCTTCGTAGAGGTCCAGAAGATTTGGGAAGGAGCCCCCAGCCCCTGGATTTGGTGTCTCCAACCACCATGGGCTGCAGGGAGCTCTCCCTCCTTCCCAGGGCACAGGGAGGATCCAGGTTCTCATCCAGGCGGGCACAAGCCCCACCTCCCCCTGGATGCTGCCAAAAGCTGCGGCGCCTCCGGTTCCGACGCCGCTCCCAGGGCTCAGGGGGAAGCTGTTGGTGCCCTGGGGCTGTTCCATGGGGTGAGCGGAGCCCTCCAGGTCGGATGCTGAGGATGTCGGAGCCCCTGGGTGCTTCTGGTGGCTCTCAGGTGACCTTTGCCCTTCCCCCGTGGCCGCGTCCTCCGTGCACTGGATGGGCAGCGACACCGGGATGTCTTTGGGAGAGAGCCGGGCAGAGGGGTCACTGCTGGGGATCTGAGGGGTTTTGTTTCCCCTTTCCACTGCCCCCTTCTCCTGCTGGGCTTGGGGAACCCCCGGGCTGGCAGAGCTCCCCCCTGTCCCCTCTGGAGCCTGGGCCAGCAGAGAGGACACTGAGGAAGACCAGGGAGGGCCGAGAGCTGGAGGAGCATCAGCTGCCTCGCGCATCCCTGTGCCCCAGGTTCATCCCAGGAAAGGCTTTGGTTTAGGTCCTGGAAGGGCACAGGTGGAAAGGAGGGAGCCCCAGGGCAGGGAGGCTGCAGTTTCCCAGCACAGCTTTGTCCAAACCGATCCCTCATGGCCACAAAATTCCCATTTTAGGGCTGGGAAAATGGTGCCAGACCCCGTGGGAGTGATGTGAGTGTTCGGGGGGGACGGGAGAGTACGGGGAGGGGGAATCCTTGGAAAACCAGAGGGTTTCGGGATGTTTCCTGGATCCTCCCCCACCGCCGGCTCCCACCCTCTCCCGGTGGCGGCCCCAGGACCAGCAGCGTCCCCGAGCGGCCACACCCAAAAGCCACGATGGGCTCCGGGCACGTTCCTGCTCAAAGCCCCTTCACATCACCCCCTTCCCGCAGGAGCTTCCTGCGGCACCGGGACGGGGGTGGGAATGACCCTGCCAGCCCAAAAGTGCCCTCTGGGGACCCCGCAAGCCCCACTCACCCAGGACCGGCCCCTTCCTGGCCCTCAGCCTCTGGAGGAGCCTCCCCTGCTCCGAGCAGAGCTCCTGCAGCCTGGCCACCTCCGCCCGGAGCTGCAGGAACAGCTCCTCCATCTCTGTCACGCCTGGGCAGGGGAGAGGAGGGGGAACGACCACCTGTTAATGGCAATAATAATTAATGATCATAATAATCGTCATCCACTGCTAGCTGGTGTCACCCAAAGGCGGTGAGGAGCTGCCAGGGCCAGCCCGGGGATCGGGTGCTGCGGGTGTGGGATGGCACAGAAAGGAGCATTCCCGGTTCTCTCAGGATTTATACAGAAAAAAAGGGAAAGAGAACTGGTTCTTCCGAAGGGGAGCCCAGCTGGGCTCTTCCACCTCTCCCCCACAGCCTCCACGAGCTCCAAACAACCCGAAAATCCCATCTAGTAAAAAAATCCACCTGGAAGAAGTTGTATTTCCAACTCAGCACCAAAGTGTCGGATTTTTCGGGCATGAGAGCAGAAACTTCCCAACTACAAACCCATCCAAGGGTGGGGACGCAATTCCCTTTTTTTTTGAGCTGCTCGGCCCCTTCTCCTCCCAAAAATACCTCGGGAAGCACCACCCAGCTCAGGCCCAGGCATCAATTAACCAAATATTGTCGTTGTGGAGGAAAGTTGTGTCCCCACGCTCTAACAGCTGTATTGGGGATTCAACTTCCCAGTTACCCCATCTTGCACCAATTAATACCGGGCGAAAAGATAATAAACAAACCCAAAGCTGGGCACAAATCCGCAAACCATCTGCGAAGGGAATCGGAAAGGTTCGTGCGATCTTAATTAGCATAATATGCAAATGAGCCTGGCTTCCTGTCAGCTCCTCCTCAGGTTTGCTGCCGCTCAGCGCCGCGAGTTTCAGCTCGGGGTTAAATTTAAGCTCTGGCTCAAATTAGGGGTTTGGCTGGAGGGTCGGACGGAGCCGCCCCCGACGCTGTGGGTTCCCCGCGAGGGATGAAGGGCAGAAATCCCGAAGGAAATGCACCTGGAGCAAGGAAAACCTCAGAGGCAGCGGTAAGGTTTGCTCCCGGCGCAGGGAATTTCGGTGCTCGCCCCACACCGAGGGGTAACTTCAGCCCAATTTTGGCTCCTTGGGTTCTTCTGCTCCTTAAAACCTTAGAAGTAAACATTTTTCACTTCCCTCCCCCCAGGCAGCCAACTCCACCTCTAATTCAAGTTTTATTTTGCCTGCGAGTTGTGTATAAAGACGCCAATTAATTATTAATTGGAGTGTGAGCCGGAGCCGTCACTCCCTAACCAGCCTGGAAAGATTTTGTTGTGGATTTCACCCCATCCCTGCTGGGGCTTTTCGGGACTCGACTCCTCCTCATCTGCCCCACACTGGTGCCACCAGGACAGAGCAGCATCAGGAGATTTTTCACGCCCCGAAAAAGCCTCTCCCGAACTGCGATTTAAAGCAGCGATTTGGGAGCACAAAACTCCCAGTTTCGGGGTTGGAGGAGCGGCTCCGAGGGGCGGAACCCGGCGGGGGGAGGGGGAACGGGGCGGGTTCAGGGCACCCAAAATCCCATCCCCACGGCCCAGCCGGGTGTGGACCCCAAAACCCTTCTATTTCCCCCAAAACCGACTTACCGTGCTGGGGACGGTCCTGGCCCTGCCCGGCGGCCGCGGTGACATCGAGCTGAGCGTGGCGGCCGCCCCGAAAGTCGAGCGGCAGCAAATTTGGGGGAGGGAATTTCCCCTTCGGGTTTTGAGCGAAGAGCGAAACCTCCGAAGCAGGAAACGAAATGGGCGAGAGCGACGGCTCCGAAGCGAGCTCGGAAAAGCCCCGGGGAGGGCGATGGAGGCCCCGGGGGGCTCGTGGGGGCCGAGGGTTGGCTCCAGTCGGTGCCTCAGTTTCCCCTCACGCCTTATTCCAGCTCATTAGCGCTGTGATTTAGGGCTGAGGGATGTTTGTGCCTCGGAGACCTCATCCCCTGTAAACCGGTTCATATTCCAGCTAATATCCCAAAAATCCCGATTAATCCTCGCTCTGCTCCAGCTCAAATCTCCCAAATCCCCCACGCAGCGCCGGAGCCAAAGGAAAATCCTCGGCTGGGTGATGGAGCCCACCCGGGCCCGCCCCTCCGGGCCTTTTCCCGGGCCCATCCTGCTTCTCCCATCACCCCCAGTGCCGGTCCCTTACTGGTCCCAGCACACGTGGGGTCCTACCCATGCGGCTCCCAGTGTCCCCAGTGCCAGGCCCTTACCGGTCCCAGCACTCCTGGGCTCACAGCCTGTGCCCTCCACAGATCCCTGAGTTTCCCAGTGTCCCCAGTGCCGGGCCTTTACTGGTCCCCAGAGCGGTACCCTCATTTCAGGCGCGGGGCCGGCGGGCAGCTCCAGATCCAGGCGTTATTCCCTGACCAGCACCTCCATATCCCGGCGTTTCTCCCTGGACAGGCGGCTTTAGGACCTGGCATTATTCTCTAACCAGCGGCTTTAGGACCTGGCGTTATTCCCTGACCAGCACCTCCATATCCCGGCGTTTCTCCCGGGACCTGGCATTTTTCCCGGGACAGGTGGCTCCGGGACCTGGCATTTTTCCCGGGACAGGCGGCTCCAGATCCCAGCGTTATTCCCGGGACAGGCGGCTTTAGGACCCGCCGTTATTCCCTGACCGGCGGCTTTAGGACCGCGGCGGCCCCGCCCCGTGCACCTGTCCCGGGGGCGGGGAACGGGGAGCGCAGGTGGCCCCGCCCGGCCCGGCCGCACCTGCGGCCCCGCAGCCGCCGTGGAGCCGGTGAGAGGGGACGGGGTGGGACCGGAGGGGTCCCGCTGCTGAGCACCCCTCAGCCGTAAGCGGGTCTGGGGGTGCCGGGGCCGAGTCCTCGCTGAGGGAAGGGGGTCCCGGGGTCCCGGTGCGCGGCCCGAGCCCCAGGGGAAGGGGGGCCGGTGTTCCCGGGGATCTCGGTGTGGAGCCCCCCTCTGCGGTGAGGGGGCCTGGGGGTCCCTGTGTGCAGTCCTTGCCCCGGGGAAGAGGTCCGGGGATCCCGGTGGTCCCGGTGCGGCGCCCCCCACCACGGCGAGGGGGTCTGGGGGTCCTGGCGTGGACCCCCCGTCCAGGACAAGGGAGAGAGGAGGTTCCCGGTGAGGAGCCCCCGCCCCGGGGAAGGGGGAGCGGGGTGCTCCTGGTGAGGGCCCCTCCTGGGGGTTGGGTGCTCGGGGGTCCCGGGGCAGAGGCCCCTCCGTGGAAGGGGGTTCGGGTGGTCCTGGGATGGAGCGCCCCGGGGCGGGGGGGTCCGGATGGAGCCCCCGGGGCAGCCCAGGGGCTCCAGGGGCTGTGGCAGTTCCGGGCAGGGCAGTGGGAGGTGCCCCCGTCACCCCCACGGGGCACCCCAGAGCCCCCGGCAGGGCAGAGACCCTCACATCCCACCCCCATCTCCCGGGGATCTGGTCCCACCACCAGGAGCGGCTCCAGGACCCCCGGGGCTCTTCCTAAGGGATGAGGGCAGCCCCTGGACGGGGGGATCCCGACAGGATCCTGCTTCCCGTGAGCTCCTGCCCCTCGCGCTCTCCAGCACATCCAGCTCCTCGCTCTGGAGCTGAATCCCACCGGGAACAATCCCGGTTTTCCCTGTCGCACCCCACTTGCAGCTCTTGGCTTGTCCCGGTCCCTGCCGCTCCCGATGTCACCGTGGCTCGCTGCCACGTGGAACCCGCGGCCGCCCCGCCTGCGGCAGAGTCGGTGTCACTCCCTTGTATTTTATTTGTTTTCCCGTTCTTCCTCCACGAGGACTTCTCGCTTTCCGCCTCTTCCCACCATCCCTCCCTCCCACACCACGGGGGATGCTCCTGGAATTCCAATCAAGCCCCTTTTTCCCCTTTTCTGACCCCACTGGGTCATTTTGGTGCTGTTTTTGCAGGGTGCAGGGTCAGCACGCGGGGTTTTCGGGATGGGCTGGATGGGATGGGGCAGAATCCAGCCGGGAGTTTGCGGGGCAAGGAGCGGAGAGCGCGGGTGCACCGGGAGCTCACGCTGGGGCTCTGTGCCAAATCCACCCCTGTCTTTTAGAGGGGAATTTTCAGTTGTATTTGGCTTTTTGGTCCTTTTGGGGAAGGGATTGGGAAGGGGGTCGGACCCGCCGGGAGCGGCCGCTCTTGTTGTGCACAACCCCGCACACCTGAGTGTCCCTCTGGGCTTAATTAGCACCGACACCTAACGAGCTTCGTTAGCGACGCGGCAGGAAGGAAACTCCGAGAGATGCGGGGTTGATGGAAACGCGGATTTTTTTCCCCCGAAATCCGTTGCTTTTCCCTCTCCCCCCTTGCACGGCAGCGCCGTGCGATGAAAACCTCGGTGCTCGGGGGCGCCTTCGCTCAGCTACGGGCGGGAATTCCGAGGAGGCGGCAGAAAACGCGAGGGGTTTGAGGGTTTTTTCCCTGATTCTGCTTTTCTGCGGAGCCGCTGGATGGGCCCGGGCGCCCTTGGCAGTGAAGCGTGGTCCGGCTTTGATCCCGCGGCGCTCAAAGCGGGGACCCCGGGGACCCTCCTCCTTCTCGAGCCAAACTTCCTCGCCCTTGAAGTTGCGGCAGGTGCCCTGACCCGCCCCTTTTCCAAGAGAATGAAAAGAAAAGGGGAAAAAAGGAATCAGGGGAAGGCGGGGGACCCCAAAGTGGAGGAGGAGGAGATGGCGGTGAATGGATCCCGCCGGGCTCGTCCATGCTCCGGCGGCCGCGGCTCACAAAGAGGAGCCGCGGGACGTTTGGGGGTGGTGGGAGGCTCAGAGCCTCCGACGGATCCCGGGGGAAATTCGGGAGCTGGCGCCGAGCTCCCGGTGGCCGCAGAGCCGGACACGGCAGCGGACACCGAACGTGCTGCTCCAGCCCGGCCGGACTCCGCAGGGTCTGCGCGAGTTTTCCTTCGCAGGCAGGAAGATGCCCAGGAAAAGGCTTTTTCCCAGCGGCCAAAAATACTTTGGCGAACTCTGGGCTCTATTTTAACTTCGGCGTGCGAGGGGCGGTGGCGGGGGGAGGCTGCAGCCCCCGGATCAGTCCCAGGAGAAACTTTTGGGGGTTCCCGTGTATGGTGGGGGGGGTCCTGCACATCCTCCGGCGTTTATTAGCCCGCACTTTGCCTGCTGTTTTAATTTTGGGATGGGTTTAGGGGCTGGGGGGGGAATGAATTTTACAGGTGTCTCTTGTGCCCAACTTTATATGAATATATTGCTAATATTATATTACTATATTAATGTATTATTAATATTCTATTGCAATATCGACGTGTTAATGTTACTGATACCACATTACTGTGTAGGTATATTAATTATTATACTGCTATTTTATATAATAATTATGTTATTATTCGTTATTAACCCGGTCTAGCGGGAGGTCCCTGCCCCTGGCAGGGGGTTGGACTGGATGATCTTTAGGGTCCTTTCCAACCCAAACCATTCCATGCCTTGATTATATTCCTGTATTCTGCTTTAGGTACGATAGAATATATTTTAAGTACAATATATCGTATCTCACGTGCAATAGATTCTGTTTTGACATCGGGGGGATGCACCCGAGGCAGGAATTAACCGCGGGTGTTTCTCCTCCCCCCAGGTCACTGGAGCAGAGCAGGACACCGTGATGCTCCCCGAGCCCCCACATCCCTGAACCCCCCATCTCAGCCCGGAGAACCCTCCAAAAAACCCCAAAATGAGGCTGTTCCGCCGCCGCTACAGCCCCTTGAAGGTGGCCTTGGCGGGCGCCGTCTTCGTCCTGTTCCTCTTCATCCTGCAGAAGGACGTGGGGCGCAAGGAGCCGGGCGAGGAGCCGTGGCTGAGGAACATCGTGCAGGGCAAGGGCCAGGTGCTGGACCTGATGCTGGGCGCCGTGCGGGACCTGCGGGACTCGATGCCGCGGCTGCAGATCGGGGCCCCGGAGCCGCCGCCGGAGCCGCTGCCCAGCGCCCGCTCCTGCCTGCCCGGCGTCTACACCGCGGCCGAGCTGCGGCCGCTCATGGAGAGGCCGCCCCAGGACCCCGCCAGCCCCGGGGCCGACGGAAAAGCCTTCAAGAAGGATCGCTGGACGCCCGAGGAGACGAAGGAGAAGGAGCGGGGCTACGAGAAGCATTGCTTCAACGCCTTCGCCAGCGACCGCATCTCCCTGCAGCGCGCGCTGGGCCCCGACAGCCGCCCCCCAGAGTGAGAGCCGGGCCCAAAACCCCCCGGGGCCGCTTATTCCCTTAAAAATGGGCACTTTCTCCCTTAAAAATGGGCACTTTCTCCCTTAAAAATGGCACTTTACTCCCTGAAATCCGGCCACTTACTCCCTTAAATTAAAAAGGAAATTAAAGCAGATTGGGGCCAGGATGTCACCCAGCACTGGCAGGAGATTGAATGCAGACAGAGCTGAAAACAAAATGCGTTTATTTATTATTGTTTTTCCCTAATTTTGGCCCCTCGGGGGCGGGTTTAGCGGCAAGAGGCTCTTTGTGTCTCCCTGTACCTGCTCGGTGGCTCCGGCCCCTCCCCGCCTCTCCCTCCTCTCCCTCCTTTATTCCGGCGGCTCCAGCGCTCGGACTTTTTCTTTTCTCAGCCGAGTGGAACAGCCTCGGACCCCGCTGGGGCGGGGGGGGAGGGAAATGGGGAAACTCCAGAGATTTCACCGCCCGCCCTCGGCCGGGGGCTGCCGGATTAAAGCGGGGCCCCCCCAGCCCCGCCCGCGAGGGAGGGGGGGTGG
>VZRR01012723.1:0-40056 GCA_013398015.1 Oreocharis arfaki
TGAATTGCTAGAAAATGCTCATGTGACAGAGAATTAATCCAAACAGCCATTAACAGAAACATTCAAGCTTGTAGAAAAATTATACTGAAAACAGCATTTGTTACAAATCCTATTTCATTTAATAGAATGTAAAATTAGTTACTGCTCCAATCACATACGCAGGAAGTTATATTTCTGATCCAAATCACTGGCCAGAACAGTAATTCCTGTCCCTCCTGCCAAACTTACCGATTCTCCTTTCTTCTTTGTCTGGCCAGAGTAAGGCTCAATGACACCAAGGTGGTAGAGCTGTCTGACCAGGGAAAGGGCACAGGACTGTGCTGCCAGCTTTTTGTTTGATCCGTGCTCACGACTGCAAATCCCTGCAGCACATAGAGGTCAGAGCTGTAGCAGCGGAGGAGCCAAGCAGCTTCCACAAAAGACACTACTCTGAACTGGGCTCTCTGACTGTACGCTTAGACCAGGTTTCACGGACAGTCTCAAATCTTGATAAATCCAGAATTCCAACATAAAATCCAACCAGCCCCCTCCATCGGCCAGCTCACACTGGCTGTGTGATGTTACTTTACTGCTAAGTCCTTTGAAGTTTTTCTGCATTCAGTGCCTAAGGAAGTTTGATTATCCAATAACTCCCAGCAACACCCCACAAATAATCCTTTACCTCTGGAAGTAGCTCCAACACATAGCTATAATAGACTCTGTAACCACACATGTTCTTCTATACCAACACCCATCTCTTGCCAAGTTAAAAAATAAATAGGAGCACTTACTTCTGCCCAGCTGCTTCACATAAATGTTCATTTCTGCATTAAAGCTCCTGCAAGAGAAAGAAAGAACACAAATATTACTCTTTCCAATACTTCTAGGCAAAGATCTCTGTCCTCAGTCAGAAACTCTCAATTCATAAATGACCAAGGTAAAATATTACTGCTTTTAGTCCCTTTAACCCTGAGTCAGTAGGTAACAGACCTGCCAGCAACAGAACCACTAGATTTGATAAGAAGAGTTCTGAAAATGCCACTGTTCAGCAGTGAAATTTAAAGCCACATTATTAGGAAATATGCTCTGAGCTGTCCAAGTTTAAGGGAACAGTTATAAAGCAGGTTAATGTAACATTAACGTGCATGCCAATGTACCATTAACTGTATCCCAGATTAGTATTGGTGTAACACTAATGCAACCCACTAATAGCATGGGTTTAATGACTAGATACAATATTTAATACAGTTACTCTGCTTTTTGCCACACATTTGATCAGCTCAGAGCATAAATAAAACCACACCAGGCCATTTAGTCAAAAACACTGAACTTATCTGAATAGGAGACAGAACATTTGAATTTGCATGAATTTCCATTCCCTTATGCCATGCGTGGGAAACAGCACAACTTGAGTAACAGAGTTACTCAAGGATAACTCCGGTAGCAAACCCAACAGTTTGCTTAGTGGACATGTAACCAGTTCAGTTAAACGTTAACTGGCATATTAATCACAGTATCATAGGATCATGGAATGGTTTAGGTTGGAAGGGATCTTAAACACCATCTCATTCCAATCCCCTGTCAGAGGCAGGGATACCTTCCACTATCCCAACTTGCTCCAAGCCCCGTCCAATCTGGCCTTGGACACTTCCAGGGATCCAGGGGCAGCCACAGCTGCTCTGGAAACCTGTGCTAGGTCCTCACCACCCTAACAGAGAAAAAATCAGGCTTAAAAACCAAAAAATCCTCAACAGAGGATGACAGAAATCATGATCCATGTTTTCAAGAATCCCAAACCTAAGCCTGTATTTGCCACATGAACTATTAATGCCAAATTCTTGTAAGACAGGATTTAAACTGGCAAATGTGACTCAAGGCACATGACTGGAGTTTATTGGACTGAGATCCTCTTTGGAAACTAGGCCTTGGCATTTGCACAGCTGGAGGCTGTGACTTGCACCTGTGTCCTTCATTTTTTTGCTGCAAACAAACAATAAAAAAGGTTAAATGAGTGATTTAAATTTCAGGTTAGACTTCCTTCCTGTGCTACCAGTGAACTGACCTTCAGGCACAGTGGCTTCAGGGGTCGAAGGCCACTGGCTCTCAGGGACACAACAGCCACCTAAGACACCGATGACAGTATGTTTCTCAGCCAGGCCTACAGTCAGCATTCAATCTCATTCTCCACCACCTGAGGGGAGAACAGCAACACCAGAAATCAGTTTGCAGCAGAATCACACATGATTCCCTAGTCCAGCCTCAGCAGCCCGTGTGTGAGCAAGCACAGGTCTGTGGTGTCACTCTTCAGCAGGTAAAGGAGGCACAGGCATCCCAAAACAGAAAAGCCACATCCCATCCCTTAATATGAGCTCATGCTTCGTGTTTTAGGAGAGCCATCTTTATATTTACAACTTACACCCTCCTGTCATAATTAAAGTTTCCAAATTCAAATTTTCCAGCTATTACTAAGCTCTTAGACCATGAGTATGATTAATTGACCACAAACCTCTGAGAGTACGGCTGACATATCTGTTATAATCTATATCTCTGATCATTATCTCAAAAAAAACCCCCAAAACAGATCGGCAAGATGCACAACCACTGGTATTTCTTTAAAAAACCCCAATAACCTAAACTATATTATGTCCTCAAAACTCCAAAAACATCCCTCTCCTGTTACACACACCAAAAGGATTAAATCCAACAGTCTCTCAGCAGTCCCTAAATGAGCACTACAACACATTAGGATTGTTTCATGCCTCTTTGATCTGTTGCAGCAGGTAGTGAATAGCCCATTCTGCCATTCCATCCACAGCAATCCACACAAGCTTCCCTGAACAAAGAGTATATAGGAAACTCTGAAATGCGCTCCAGAAGAACAATAACCAGGCTGAGAAACATACTGTCATCTGTATAATCTCCTTCTGCTCATGACTAGATAAATTTAAATACATGCGGTTTAATGCTGCAGAAAGTGTAACAAAAAATGAGCTATACAAATATTCCCTAAGCTACAAGATAAAAGAAATGCTCAGAAGCTACACCTGCAGCAAGCATAATTTAAATTCCTAACACTGTACAAACTAACTTTTTATGTCACTCACTTAAGTGAAGGAAACAGCCTCGCCTGAGAGACATAAATTGAGATGAAATTACTTGAAGACAGGTTTTAAATGAGAATTTACAACTTTCTGTGCCAATACACATCTTTTAGATGTTCCAAATGATTGGAAGATTCAATAACAAAAGAATACTGTAAGTCCTGCAAGCAAGACTCTCATGAAAGGCTGTAACAAGAAAATTCTCTTGTCTTTCTAAAAATATTAACTCTTATAGAACACAAGTTTATACAATGTAAAAATGCCCAACCCCAAATCCAATCAGGAGAATCCAGCAGCAGCAGCACGCCATTGTTTCTGGCCACAAGACATCACTATATTTTACCAGAAATAATACAATTCCTAATGTCTGGATGATTTGTAAAGACTGTTCCTAATAGCGATAAAATAATAAAAACCATCTATTCTTTATGCACAATCTGTTATGAGCTACTTTCATTTGAGAGAAGCACATGCAAATTCTCTGGTGGAATGGCTAAAAGTCAAAAAAGAGTAATATCCAGCTGGTCTTAACTGAAACTTAAGACTGTCAGAACTCCTTTGGGAAGATTTTGCCAAACTAGTTTTTTCAAAAGAAGATTCCATGGCCAAAAAAGTTAATTATAATAAATACATATAATATATTAATAATAACATTTAAAAAATACAGTTAAAAAAAAGAAATAAAAATTCCTTAAAGCACATTGCTACATAAGCAAATTTAAGATCTACTTAAAACGCACAAAGACAACAACAGTCACAGAACAATTACCACAAGCAATTGAGCTCTCTTTTCATTCAAACTGATACCCCAGAAGCTGACTAGAGGACAGAAATCAGTTTAAAAGCTGCATATCCAAAATTTCTCAGAAATTTCTTCAATCCCTCAGATCTTGGCACTGAGATCCCTCACTCCCATATCAATATTTAGGGATGTTGTTGGTCCTGGCAAAGAACGCTATGGCTCTATGGAGCACAGCAAGTAAGGGCGAACAGCCACTGTCACCAGAAATATTTTGAACCCTTCAGATACAGATGGTGACTAAAATTACCAAACCTGTTGTGATCGGGCCCCATTTCAATGTATTTATATTCTTCCTGGATCTTCTCCTTTTGGAAGAACTGGTTCAGACGTGCCTTGGCGTTTTCCAAGGTCCAACCCCCGTGAAGATCTACATTTAAATCCACTTCTGACTCTGAGGTCTAATATGGAAAAAAAGAGTATCATTTACCAGTTTAAAGATTCTTACAAGTCTTTAAAGTAACTCACTTACATGCTATAAAATAATTAAGACATCACAGAAAATGCTAAAAAGTCCCCAGTAATTCCTTATTTTCAGAATAAAATGTCTGTACAAAGTCCTGGATGTTCAGACTATCCAGAGCAATTTATTTGCTCCTAGTGTAAACAAATTACCTTTATTAAAAGTCAACAAGTAAATCTGCAGCTTTAAATCTGCAGCTTAAACTAACAGCAAAATATCAAAAGAAAACTGCAGGCTTGGTTATAAATGCAAATAAAAAATTAAAAGGGATGAAAGATACTTATTTAAGAACTAAAGGAGAATTCCACTGCATGACTTACCTCCTGTACTTCTTGTTCCTCCTTCCTTGAATAATAATCTTCCAAGTTTGCACCCCGATCCCACTGAGCTCCATGACTGCCACAATTTCCAGGTGCTGCACTTGGTCCATTGCCTACCACACAGAAAAAAAATTAACAGAATAACTCCCCGAAACATGTGCTTAGCAACAGAGAGGCATTGCCTGGCCATTTTGACAGGCCATGACCAGACCCTCAGATCTCATGCAGTCATCCACACCTCTGCCCCAAAACTACAACTTCGGTGCCCTGTCTGCAGAGTGATGCAATCTGGGGGAGAAATTGCCACCAAAATACATTCAAATACACAGAAATTAGTTTTCAGTCTTACCTACGTCACCTTTTAAAAGCAAATGTGGAGGAAGGGGTCCCCCCAGAGATGAACTGGAACCAGTGACATCTCTAGCTGCTTCCAGTCCTCCAGCGGGGATATCATCTGCTGCTGGCTAGGGAAGGGAATGAAGGAAAACCTCAGCACACCACTATAGAATAGGTCACTTTACTATTCAGCTAGAAACTATTCAGGCAGTTTAAAGACCTCAGGCAACATTATACAACAGTTATCCTCAGTAAATACGAAATAGTTACTACCCAGTAGCAACTCCAATAGCAACACAACTGTGAATATTTGAACACTGAACTGCCATGAAACTAACTGGCACAACAAAACCAAAAGAGCAGTCCTGTTCCCATTGGGTTCCTCCCTGCTGATGAGGCAGGGAGGCTGCTTCCACTGAGAAAACTCATATATCCTTAATGGAGCACTACAAGAAGACTCTTCCCTCTCAACAGGTAACACATGACTTCATGCTTTATTTATTTTTCATCTCTTAATCTTTTTTTTATCTTAACTTGCTGTAATGAGAGAGCTAACCTCTATTCCTCAGCCTTTAAGTGATAGCCACTGCTGAGTGTTCACAAAACATCATAAAAAGCAGTGATCCTGTTACACAGCTGAAGCAATTATGGTTTAAAAAATGCCAGATTTTCAATGTCTGGTTTGATATATCTGTGATTATTATTTTTGGGTTAGGTTTTGGTTGTTTTTTTTTTAAAGCACACAGGATTATATATATTATATATATATATTATAACATGGCTCTAAAGCTTCACAGTGTCAGGTGTGAGTACTCAGCACTTTTAAAGCCAGGCTGCACCTCACAGGGACTCTGAATTCTTTCCAGCCTCATCAGCTTTGCAGCCCAACACGCAGCCGTATTTCCCAGATCATCTTACAACATTCAGTTGGAGTTGATAATCTCAAAGGTCTTTTCCAACCTAAATGATTCCACAACTCCATGATATTCTGTATGGGCACCAACCTTCCAGCAGTGCAAGAAGTCCCGCACATTCATCACTGCAGAGGGGCACCAGACTGAACTCCAGGGATGAAACACAACCGGGAGCATGGCACCACAATGACAGAGGAGTATTTGGTAATGAGAAAGAGCAGCTTACTCCAAAAGCAGGAATTTCATCCTTCTTCATTTCATTCACCCGCACTAAGTAGTTGATGAAGTCTCGGGCAGCGTTGCTCTGTGCATCCTTCTTGTTGGTAGAGTTGCCCATGCCGACGTAGTTGAAGCCTTCCACTCGGACCTGCAAGGAACAACACACAGCTCTGGCACGTGCGGCTGAAAGGGGCTTGGAGACCAGGAACACCAACTGGAACACCAAATCCTGGCTGCTAATAAGTACAAGAGAAATAATATTACTAAGTACTGTTACATAATATTATATATAGGTATATATTTCTGTAGGTTTTGAAAAGCAAATCCCCACATTCTAAGAACTTCTTCTCTCAGAGCACGAGTGCTTCCCAAAACCTCGTGGAAGAAGAAAAATCACACAACACACAGCAGCAAACTCTGCCCAAAATCACTTTCCTCAACCTAAATACCAAACCCTTGGATAACAAGGACAGGAGTGACCTCGGGTCCACTCAGCCATAGCTCCATGTTCTTACAACATAGATGTGATTTATTCCTAATTTTTTTTTTCACTTTAGCACAGCAATTCTATACTCTGGACAATGGTACCTCCAACCATACAACAGCCATACCAGATTCACAGCCATCCCACCAGGCTGCAAAAATCAGCAAGAGAGATGTTTCAATGACACTGATCCTTTCACCTGTTAAGCTTCCATGGATAATCACAGGGCATCAACATATTAAAACCAGTACAACAATACCTATATATTGCATAATATACAATATATGTGTATAGTGTGACTTCTTACAAAAGGCATGGAGTGACAGAACAAGGGGGAACGGCTTCACACCGACAGAGGGCAGGGTTAGATGGAATATTAGGAAGAAACTGTTCCCTGTGAGTTTGGTGAGGCCCTGGCACAGGCTGCCCAGAAAAGCTGTGGCTGCCCCTGGATCCTCGGAAGTGCCCAAGACCAGGCTGGATGGGGCTTGGAGCCCCAATGTGGGATAGTGGAAAGTATCTGCCCATGGCAGGGGGTGGAACCGGATGAGCTTTAAGGTCCATTCCAACTCAAACCATTACATGATTCAGTGAATATATCTATTCATACAACCATTCCATCCGAGTATTGCTCAACCAGTTATAGTACCTTGAAAACAGCTTTAATGCCACTGTGTTTCTTAGTTTTCTTATTGACATGGAAGGCAAACAGGGGAGGGAAGGGTAAAATGACAAATTTAAGGTGCAAATCCATGGCATCACTCATGAACTGATCTGTTCTGCACATGGCCTCACACTTAGTGCCAGCCAGTTGTCAGAGCCAACCTGAATTCACAGCTCCCACATCCCCAATATCTAGAGGCAGGAGTAAAGGAGTATTAGAGCAGTGCAGAGTAGCAACCATTCCAACAAGAATTCTTTAATACATTTCACCTCTAGTTCAAGAGTGGGCCAAAGCTCTTGGCAAACGTGACATACAGCACCCCTCACCAACTATTTTAACTGCAAGAAGGGTCACACACGGTGGAGACACACACCACCCTTAAATAAACCAATCCATTTTCCCTGTAAAAACATCGTTCCGACTTCTTTCCTCATTTCATACTGCGCACACACAGCCAGGACACTCTGGCTCAAAGCAACCCAGCCCTCCCTGAGCCCTCGGCTTCCAGTGACTCCCACTCAGGCCGGGCAGGGCCCAGACCCCGGGCAGGACCCCAGACCCCCGGTGCTGACCCCAGGTTCCTTCTGGCAGAAGAACCCGGCAGCAACCCCAACAGGGCCTCAGGTTCCCTGTGACAGAGCCGCTAGACCTGCTCCCAGACGCCCGGCACTGACCCCACGTTCCCAGCGGCAAAGCCCCGGGTCCGGCCCGGCAGGGTCCTCGGCAGCACCCCGAGACCCCCAGCAAAGCCCAGACCCCACCGCAAACCTCAGACCCCCGGCAGGGCCCCACATTCCCTTTGACAGGGTCCTCAGACCCCCGGCAGAGCTCCAGGTCCCTCCCGGCAGCGACCCCAGACTCGCGGCACGGTCCAAGTTCCCTCTGGCAGAGCCCAGGCTCTCGTCAGGGCCTCCAACCCCCCAGCACAGCCTCCACACGCCCGGCAGGGCTCCGGCAGAGCCCCAGACCCATTCAGGGCTCTCAGATCCCCGACAGAGCCCCGGCAACACGCCCAGAGCTCGGCAGGGTCCGTCCAGGGCCCTGGAGGGCCCTAGTCCCCCTCTGTGTCCCCAAACGCGCAGCACAGCTTTAAGTCCACCTCATGGCTCCCAGGCCACCACAGGGCGCCCAGCCCGCTCTCCCGACGGGGTAGGCCCGCACCTCGCAGAGGAAGGTCTGCCGGCCGCGGCCGCCGGCGGCCCGGATCTCGTAGGCCGGCATCACCCTCCTCCTGCCGCACCAGGCGTACAGGTAGTTCTTCACGTCCCCCATGGCCGGACCGCGGGCACCGGGGGAGGACCGCCCACTCCAGCCGGCGCCGGGCCCGCGGCAGCACCTCCCGGCAGCGCCTGCGCGTGACCGGACGGCGGCCGGGAGGTGCCGAGCGCGTTCCCTCCGCCCTCCCTCCAGCGCCCCGCGACCTCGCTCCTGTCCGAACCACCATTTTGTTGGCTTCCTGCCAACTTCAAGCAGTCAAAGTGTTCATATTTAAACAGTCGTTCTTCTTCAGTGTTTTCAGTCTTTCTGACATACTTCTTTGGAGAGGGGTGTTTAATACACTGGAATGAATGAAATAAAACAGCTCAGAGGCATAACCGATTTCAGGGAGTTATGTAGGAAACCATCCTTTATGGATATTTGGGATCATGATGTTGGTGTGACTGATCTGATACTGAAGTTATGATGTAGATAAGAAGAGGGGTCAAAAAGCTTCCAAGTAATGTCTTACACTTCCAGCTCACTCCGGAGCAAATAAGCATGGATCTGAAAAGTGATTTCATGTACCGTCTGGAGCAGGATCAGGAATTACAGAGGGTAAGTGTGCTTCCTGTGACCTGTCATCCTTGCACTAGGCTCCTTATTTTCCAGAAAGGGTTGACTGTAACACAAGGTGTATAAGGCAGGATTTCAGCACAAATCCACACCACGGTTTCAGAAGTGCTGGATATTCCACTGGGGTGGATGTGGGGACGAGTTGTGCTGTGCCAGGAAAAAATACAAACTATGATGTGTTCTTTGGCAGTTTTTCCTTTGGGTAAGGGAAAAGTGTAGAAAAGTGAGGCAAAGTAGAGATGTGGAGCAGAACAGGCTGGTTTTTGGAGATTTTGGAAATGTCCTGGACTTTTTTTTCCAGATCCAAGAAGAGAGAGAGAGGCCTTACCTCTGAAGAATTTTGAAAGTGAAATTCTGGATGCCATCCATCACAATTCTGTTGTTGTGATCCGTGGTGCCACTGGTTGTGGCAAAACCACCCAAGTGCCCCAGTACATCCTGGGTCTCTCTTCCCTCCTTCCAGCCCCCCTGCAATCATTCTTTTCATGAGTAGCAGTCAGGGCACCAGACCCCTCATATGTCAGCCACAGGGACCATCAGCCAGCAAGAGGTTCAGCCCAGGACACAAAAAAAATGCACCTTTTAATCTGACAGCAGGTTACTTGCTCTGGTGAGACCCCACCTGCAGAGCTGCCTCCAGCTCTGTGGCCCCCAATATCAGGACACAGAGCTGCTGGACTGAGTCCAGAGAAGACCTTGAGGATACTTCAAAGGCTGGAGCCCCTCTGCTCTGGAGACAAGACTGGGAGAGCTGGGGGTATTGAGCTTGGAGAAGAGAAGGCTCAGGGGAGACTTAGAGCCCCTTCCAGTGCCTAAAGGGGCTCCAAGAGAGCTGGAGAGGTACCTGGGACAAGGCCTGAAGTGACAGGACAAGGGGGAATGGCTTCCCATTGCCAGAGGGCAGAGTCAGATGGGATATTGAGAAGAAGTTCTTCCCTATGAGGGTGGTGAGGTACTGGCATGGGTTGCCCAGAGAAGCTGTGGCTGCCCCATCCCTGAAGTATCCAAGACCAAGTATTGGACGGGGCTTGGAGCAACCTGGGATAGGGCAAGGTGTCCCTGCCCATGGCAGGGGATGGAATGGGATGATTTTAAGGTCTAAACCATTCTAGGTTTCTATGATTCTATGCCTTCCTAACCTGCATGACAGCATTCTGCACTGCCACATGGAGGTACATAACTCAATCGTGGCTTTGTTTCTGTTATAAGGGAAAAAATGGAGAAATACCTGATTATTAGTGATCCAAAGCTTGCTGTTACAAAAGTGATTTCTTTTTTTAATTTTGCATTACGGTGTATAAACACAGAGATCAGACAGAAGCAGGATTTTACATGCAGACAATGTCCCAGTGATTCTGATGAACAGATACCAGCCTGAGCAACCTGATGGTGTCATACTGTTGTTTAAACCCACAATGTAGTGTCCTCATGGAGAGAACAACATCACATCCAGCTGAAAGGGGGTAGAGACAGATCTTCCTCCTTTCTAGGCAAAAGTCATCAGCCCTCTCTTCCAACTGCAAAAAATTTGCTATTTTTTAATTCAACAATCCCAGTCAGTCCTGGAATGTGCAGTACTCCAGGGGAGCAGTGTAAAATGTCAGGCTACATGTGCCCCAGCAAAGCCAGCCCTAACAGGAAGGGGCTTGGACACATTGCTAGTTCCCTGAAAGAAATCCTAGCCCATCATGTGGGGGATGTGCCACATGGCAGAGAATCCCAGAAAAGGAACCTCCAAATTGACATGAAAGTGAACATCATAGATGTGGCACTTGGGGATGTGGCTTAGTGGTGAACCGGGGAGTGTCAGGTTAATGGTTGGACCTGATGATCCTAGAGGTCTTTCTCAACCTTAATGATTCCATGACTCTATGATCAGTCACCATCAGGCCACACAATGCTGTCCAGCTTGGCTTTGGCCTTGACGATGAACTCACTGGAGGCATCAACAAGCGGAAGCCGTGGAGGTCCCATGGGAATACCAGAAACAAAACTCATTACAGCTTTAGTCTGTGCAACACCAAAACCTGGGCAGACAAAAGTAAGATCAGGACATTTGCAGACCACTTTCCTTAAAGCAGTCTCAATACGGGTGTCCAAAACAGCAGCAGCATAGATTTTCTGTGTAATCTGGCATCAACCAGGCTTCAAGCACTTCTTGGAAGTGAGAACAGTGTAACTGAAAAGAGGTAACTGTGCTTGCAGACAGGAACAACACTGCAGTAAAAATTACACCTACTTACTACATTTATTCCTATGTAGGCATACCCCAATGCAGACTCACACAGAGCCAAGCCTTGGGAGTAATGACATCCTGCTCTCTGTCCATAGCTCATGACTCCTTATGTACCTCTGGAAATTTAGTGTTTGCCTCTTTATCTGTAAGGCTTAAAAAAAAATGCAATTCCTCTGACTTTGAACCCAAGAAATACAACCAAGCCCTACAGCTTGGCAAGATTCATCAGGTCTTGCATATGTACAGAAAACCCACAGTAAACAGTTCTCTTCATTAAATGTCTGATATAATTTAATTTAAACATTTCCTGTCTGTTTCAGTTTCCTACACCACTCCACTGGTTTTAATTGCTTTTTATATTTAAACTTGATTTTGTTTCTAGAAATCATTCAATTTTAGAATGTTTTGGCTTTGTACAGCCTTCAACAAAATTCCTGTTAAATTACAGCAAGGCAGGAGAGGGAAGAATCAGAGCTCTTCTTCTACTTGGGCACCACCATTTCAGAAAAATTACTGTAGAAATAAAGCTAGAAATGAGCTTTTGGAGATGGAAGGAAAAAAAAACTAACAAAAAAACCAACCCACAGAAAGAGTCAGGATAAGAACAAGGGTAAATCACAAAGTCACAGCTTTAAATCTGTGAGATTTCACAGCAGAAGGAAGGAAGGGAGAGTGGAATCTGTCAGGAATGCTTGGTCAGCTGTCTTTGTTGAGCTCCCAACTGCTACTAAATTGGGAAACAGCCGATGCAACAGTTTTTCACTGCAAAATCTTTCAGGAAGGAAGTTCTGAGAGTACAGCAACATGACAGTTTGAGGAGCAAAAAGCTTGCACTTTTAGACATAACGAGGGAAACAGGCAGTGTTTCCCCAATTTACTTACCCAGTTTGTTGACAAAGTTGAGAAATTCTCCAGTGAGAAACTAGAAAAGACCAACAGTAATTTATTAACACCCTCAAATTTGAAGGTATAAAAGTATCTAAAGCTACTATATTTATATCTTATATAACTGTTGCACAGCTTTGAGAAAAGCCCTTGGCCACCTAGCCAGTCTCTGGGAAATACTAATTGAATTCCAGTGGAATAAGGGGAGAGATACCACAAATGTTCCATAAAAACATTGGTTACAGATTGTATACTGATGTCTCAGAACTCCTCACAAATCTTCAAACTGCCCAAGACCAAAAGGAGTGAAGGCAGAGCTGATTTGGGACAGCTTTCTGCCCTACATCGTGTAGGCTATCCCCAGAATATTCCTAGTCAAGGGACTTGGCCGCTGTAGGTTTGTTCAAGGAAAAAGGCCAGACCATTTCTCACTTGCCTGGATGAGATTAGAATTGAAAGGTAAGTGACGCAAGTCTTGGTTAAAAGGCAGTAAGGAATGCTTCAAAAAAGTGAGGAGGGATGAATAACAAAAAGGTGGGTTGGAGACGGAAGAATTTCTCTTTAATAAAACTGCCTCAGTATGGATGAGAGAACCACATGGAGAACAGCCACAGTAATGCTCGAAGAGAAAGAAGGTTGCTCCCAGTGAGGCCCAGGAAGATGCTGTACCTGATACTTCTGTGCCAAGGCAAGGTCTGGCTTTGCAAAGGCTTGCAACATCAGATTGGTTTGTCGGCCCAAATAGTTGTATGTACTGTCAAAAAAACCCCCAAAAATAGAATTGGTAAATGCAAAGGAGGAACTTAAAACCAGTGAAATAAAAGAAGTAACCACAGGCTTTTGCTGTTGACATTGTCATTATTATGAGAGAATCTACAATGAGAGAATCTGCAATCTACATGTGGTGCAATCTTCTGTCAAACATCTGAAGTATGGCAAGCTCCATGGAAGAATTAGAGAGCAGATTTCTCTTCCCAGTTCTTTCCAAATGGAACTGCTTTTCAAAATTAAAAATAAAAAGACATCATTGGGCAATAAGGAAAGTCAATCACTTAATTTTCCAGCTGTTTATTTAATGGATTGCCTAGATGGGAACACAGATATCACACAGTAATTCATCCAGTCAGCCTGATATGAGGGCAGAGGATAAATTAGAAATTAAACTCAGCACAGCCCTTTTGCTCACAGACTGCTTATGTGAACTAACAATTTTAACCTCTCTGGGTTTTGGTCCCTTACCCAATGAAGACAGAAGTGATTACCATGCCATGAGGATAAAAAGTACCTTGAAACCTTTGGGTCACCTTAGAAACCACAGCAACTAATCACCCAAAGGAACATAATCTGGGATCCTGGGTTATATAAGTGTCCCATCACTAGGACTAGGGCTAGATTATGTGTCTGTTTGCCTCTGTACATCCCTATCCTGCAAAATCCTCCATTGCTGTGACTGAAGGCAGTCAGGGAAATACTATGCAGATAGTGGAAGATAAAACAGCACATTCTATGTGTGAGGGGAAGGAGTCCAAGCCATACTGACCTTCCAACTGCTCCATTTGCTCCTACTGCCAGTGCACCCAACAGTTGCTAGTTTGGGGTGGAGGGAGAAAAAAAAGTTAAAAAAAAATTGCTTCATGTAATAAAATCAAGGGAAAAAAGGGGTGGTGGGAGGCAGCAGTGAAACTGCCTTGCACTGAGTGTCCAGGGTTACTTCTTCCCCAAGGCTGAAGCAAGAGAGTGCCTTAGAAGAAATTACTTTTAAGAGAAGCCTCTTACCTCATCCACCCCATAAAGAAATTCAAACTCCCCTGTTTCATTCTTGTTTATGCACTGTGCCAGATCCAAGAGGTCCGTGTCACTGAACTTCACACCCTGGAAGGTGGGGATCTGTGCTTTTATCCCATCCAGCAACTCTTCCACACGAACTGTGCAGAACAGCAATCTCATATGAGGGAACACAGACCTGTTCTGGGAGAGTTCCCTGCCTTGTACCCAAGAGAAAGACTTCATATTTTACAAGTTGTTCACTTTCAGCCTAAGCCTAGTAAACTATGCAGCTCTAAAACGACGAGTAAGACAGCAAAGAGTAAGACTCTTTTACCAGATCAGAAAAATTTTAGGAATGAACCGGTAACACCACATTTAAGACTAATTATAAATCCATGCATTCAGAAACACCATACAACCTGCTGTCCAGAGCAAATAACCAAAGATCTGTACTCTGTACTTACTCTTCACACCCGTCAGAGGAGGAATGTGATAGTAATAAAATGGAACCTCAGGGGCTTCAGATGCAACCTTCTGTAAGAAAGCAACCAGCTCATCTAGAAGGAAACCATCAGGTATCCCGTAAGAGAAGGAGGCTATCCATAGGGAGACACAGTTGAGATTCACAGCACAAGGGCTGTGGAGAGGCCTCAGCTTGTGCACCACACACAGCAAGTCATACAAAACCCTTCACATGTCATAAAACATTAAATGTTTTACGTTTCCCATAAATCATGGGAAGACCTTAAGAAAGGCAAAGACAATACTTCTTTTAAACCAAACCAGTTGCAGTAGCTCACACTCATTCTCTTACAGGTTTAACTCAGACATGCTCTCGCATGTGCCAGACCTGTGTGCCGAGTAGTCTCAGCAAGATCACTTGTGTACAACAGAGGACAAGGGATCAAGCTCATGTTCATCTCCGTGGGTTATTGCTTGGTGAGGATGATGAACAGGGTTTTGGACAACTTTTTTTGCACCATTTTAGGAATCAAAGCGTTGTTATGGTTGACATTCTTCCTGAGAATCTTGCTCATTGGATCCTTCACAGATCTTAGACAATTTTCTCATTGACACAGAAAGAAGAAGAATGGCAAAAACAAGTGCTGAACCCTCACTGCCATCCTAATCTCAGCGAGGTTTCTGCTGACTTTTATGCTGTTCCTCTGTGAGTACCAGTCTGATTGCTACTGACTGTGTCCTGCCTGTCACTAGCAGCAATTCTGGAAACTTACTCTGGTTTCTTCTGGTGCTTTCATAGGAACATTTCCATTCAGAATTCATTCAGACAGCTTTTAATATTTCTTTTACGAACCTCTACTTCATGTGGTTCTTTTATGTTATTGTCAGGATCTCAAGGACAAAATACTACGTTTGCAGTTTTGAGGTAACCTTAGACAGATAGAACCAAACCTGATCACCTCAGTAACAAGAGGCACACCTGTGTATTGGCAGTTCCTCAACTTGGTCAATGCCCCGCAAGGGTCACCATGGAACCAGCTGCTTCCTAGTGTGGCCCAGATCAAGCATGAAACCCAAACTATCGATTCAGAACACAGACTAGTTAACTAGACTATTCTTTCCAAAAGCAACTCTTCCTTTTCACAAAAGGCCAAAAAAATATATCCCAAAAGACATCCTTCCCACTTCTTACCAGGACAATTCTGCTATCTCTCATCTTTAAAAAATGGTTCTTGCAGGTTTTGCTTTTCCATTACAGTTGTGCAAACATTATCATAAGAATATTTTCCAAAGAAAGTAGATAGCATTAATCCTTTATCTATGATGAAAGTTGGAAGGGCAATAAAAAGGCCTCAGCAATCACATCTACTCACCTTTGCTTATGGGTTTGAAGAAAAAGGGGGCTATGACAGCAATGCCACCAGCACCTATGGCTGCTGCATGTCTTGCCTATAAAAGACAGTATGGAAAGCATCTGAGAGTACATCTGCTTCTATTTATCACACACAGAGTGAAAAATATAATATACACACCAGCTCCTGGCACTCTGGCAGATTCAGTGCTCCCACATGAATGATCACATGGTCCAATCTGCACAAAAAAACAAATTCAGAAGATTTTGGGGAGGTTTCAGTGATGGTGGAAAAACTACCAGGCTGCCAAAATGACTCACTTTAGCCCAGGCAACCATAGAACAAGAACCTAAAAAAAGAGTTGAGCCTGTGTTGACCTGATGAGCCAAAACATAGGGAAAATGCTGACAAGTGACAAGCAGCCGGCAGTGGAAGAAAGAAAACACATTTGTAAAAATGAATCTCATATGACTTCTTGCTGTTGTACTTGCAAGGCTGTCAGGAGGGATGAATCTTAGCATTTTATTAGGAAATTGAAATTCAGATATTGAGGATTTAAGGAGAGGCTGGGAAGAGTAAACGGAATCAAAGTGTATTTTTACTTTCTAAACCTATTTCTCTGCAAACCTACCAGAAGAGTTCAACCTCACAGCAGCACTTTTAACTGCTTCTCTGCTCCTGCCAAGGGAATCTCCATGTTCCAGGCCATCAATCCCATTGCTGTTTTTCTCCTTTAAATCCACAGGAGATATGGTTATAAAATCTGTGGATCTGGAGGCTGTGATCCTTCACACCAGTTTATTTCTGCTCATTATCCTTCTCCCCCAAAACACCTCCTCCTTTGCACATCTTCTGACCCAGCATCCAAGAGAAAGGCAGCAGTGAGGGGTACAAGGCTATGACAGGTACAAGAAAGGGAGAATGAAGCTGCAATTGGATACACAGCTGCAGATCCAGATGGAATTCTTTCTTCTGTCACTAATTTTGCACCTTTAGGGAAGCAGTTAAGCACTTGACACCTCAGCTTCAGTCACACCAAATAATGCAATACATTAAAAGGTTCAGAAATGCTCTTTATTTGCATTTGTTCTCAAGACTAAGCAAAGGGCACAGCCCTTCATTTCCAAGCCCTTTCTCGTTCTCCCACCTCTCAGTGTACCAAAGAGAAGGACTCCCACAAGCTCTCTAAGCAGCAGAAACAGACACCAGCTAACTGGCAGTGACAAAAACATACTTCTGTGATAAAGGAGCTGGGGAACAGAGCCCAGCAACACAATACTAAAAAAAAAAAAGGCATCAGCAAACTTGGTTTTGCAATCAGGCATTATTATAACACAAGATCTGGAATCCCCCATTCCTTCTCACTTACTTATCTTTTCCCTGGCACATCCATTCTTCTGCCAACTGCTTCCTCTCCTGGATGCTAAGGGACAGGCCTTCTCCTGTTGTGCCATTCACTGTTTCAACACAACAAAACACAACACACTGGCTGAGGCCTCACCTGCACACATCAGTTTCACTGAAGACAAGAAATAACATTTTTGAGTTGGGAAGAATCATTCAGATCAGTCTTCTCTGCCACACAACATTATCCATTCATCTCTGGGAATGTCACCTTATGAATGCACCTTATTTTATCCCTCACAGAAATGGGGTGTGGGCAAAACCAGATGCCTTAAGTACCTCTTGCACTCTCTCCACTGGTGAATATAAATGGCCAGGATGATCCCTCATCCACATTTCCTCCAACTACAGCTCCTATCAGGTAAGATATCACAGGATTCCCATCCAGGCAAAAGGGCCGTAACAAAGTTTCTGTCAAGAAACACTTACCAAAAACGTTCTTCACATTCTGCTCATTTACCAGATAATCTACATACTGATGAACCACTGGAAGGTTAATTTGTCTGCAATAAAAGGAACCACAGCAACCATTAACTCACCACCCACAGTTATTTTAAACTTAGTGATGAAGAAACCAAAAAAAAAAAATCCCATTATTTTGAAGCCTTGCATTTGTACACACACAGATTACCCAGAGGTAAGAAACCTTCGACATCTATTTAACATCTGAGGTAGCAGCTCAGCCTTGAATTCTCTCTTCCAGCTTCTCTTCCGCCTGACGAGTAGTTTGCTGTTCCAAACTTTTTTTGGGAATTGCTGCAGGCTTGCCACAGCCAAGAACTTTTTGGGGAGATATGAGAGAACAGGAAGAACTAAAACCTTTTCCTCTTTTGAGAGAAACAGGAGTCCTCCTGAGAGCACAAAGTTATTTGTGCAAGTGCTGGCAAATGGTTAACTCATGCATGATTGTAACTGCTGGGTACAGAGAGTGAAACGGCATCCGCTGGATGTGACTTTGACCTCTCTCTCATTAAAGGATGAGAAGAGTGTTGGGGTTTAGGAGTTCTCCTTTTGTTTCTTTCTCTTAAAGTATTTTCTCCCATTTTTTGTTGCTAAAAAACTATAACGACCGGGTACTTAGGAGAGACAAAAGAAGTTTCCCGGGAAGGGTGCGGGTGGCTGCTCTTTTAGCTGGGGGGTTTCTCGTGGAGGGGCAGAGATACCGAGAGATTTGGGCTGGAGAAAAGGGGTTGGGTGCACCTCCTAACTCTCTCCTTCCTCTCTCAGCATTCGGAGGGGAAGGAGGCCGTGGGGAGAATTCACCGCCACTGCGGGGTTCTATCTTCTGCTGCCTTCTACTGTGAGTGGAGTTCTGCTCGTGGGAACGGCCGTGTCACTGGGACCTTGTTAACACCCTACCTCACCAAACAAAGGACCGGTCATCATCTGCTCGGGTGTCTCAGGGGAAACCCCCGGGTCCCCGAGCCCTTTTCCCCTCCCAGGGAGTCTCTCTCTCTCTCTGCCCTGTTCAGGAGCCGGGCTGCCGCTGCCCAGCCCCCTCCTCGTCCCTCGCCGTTCCTCTGCCACTGTTCCGGGTTTTTCGCTACACTGTAGTCTGCACCCCCTGCCTGCCGGGACACATCGCGGTTCCAGCTACAGCTGCCGAGTTTCTGCTGTCTCTTGCTTGCTATCTCGGGTGAGCTCACCCTGCCGTTCCAGCTTGCTGCCTCCCAGGTCCCTGCTACAGCTCGTTTTGCTGTCCAGAGGGGGCACTCGGCTCGGCTGCCCCTGGGGGCTCGTAAGGGAAGCCCCTTTTCCATCCCTTTTTGCCGGCTGCGTCCGCCATTACCGCGCGGAGGGAGACGGCCGGGCTCGCGCCACAGCGCCCCCTGCAGCCGATGGGGAATCATCGCGCCTGCCCTGCCCGGCCGGGAGCCACCAGCGCCCCTGCCGGCTGTGCCCGGAACTGCACCGAAGGGGAAAGTGCTTCAAGAGCGGGAAGAGACTGTTCCTTGGGTTTGCTGGTTTTGTTTGTTGTTGTTACCATTGTTGCTGTTTGTTTGCCTTGTTATACATATATACTGCTAAACAACTGTTATACCTTTTCCCATATCTTTGCCTTAATTTCAAAATTATAGCAATTTGGAGAGAACGGAGTCATATTTTCCATTCCAAGGGAGGCTCCTGCTTTCTTTAGCAGATACCTGTCTTTCAAACCAAGAAAGAGAGCAACAGAATTCCCTGGCAAACAGGGGAAATAGAATTCTTGGGTTATCTTCTCTGCATGACAAACTTATTTTGTTTACTAGTTTATAATATTTCACTGTTTTCATTTGTCAAAAATACAGACCAACCCTCTGGTTTGGAAGTCAATTCTGATGCCTTAGTTAGTTTTACACAACACTCAAAAATCCATAGATGCCATTCCAGAATGTATCTGACAAGGACGATGCAGTCCAGGCAGAGGGTCACTCTCTAAATACCATCTTGCAATAAATATGAGTTGTAATAAAATCAGAAATACATTTCCTTTAAAGCAAGAATCAAAGCAGTGACTGCAATGGAATGAGTTATCTGACTGGGACGGAGCCACGTTTTTCAGCACTTAGAGTAAATTTCACTTTTGGAGATCTGTACTAGCAAATCTCCACTGTCTCTCTCAACAGCATTTACAGATCCTAACACATCCCCCACAAGAACTCAGGGTTCTCTGCTGACTCCACACAACTCAGTCTTGCAACATCAAAATGCAGTGACGAGGCTTCTGTTTGCCACCCCTGCTCTGAAGAAAGCTGAATTTCAAGTTTCAATTTGATGCTATTTTCAAAACTCTGCTGTCCTTGCAGTATTTTCTTCAAGTTTAGACTAATTCCATACACACATACACACACGTGACTGCATGCATGACTTAGCTAAGGTAGAGACAAGTCTAAAAGGCCTTCAGATTCTGGCAATTATTTCCTAGCTCTCAAGAGCTCTTTTTAACTAGGACTGCAATTTTCCTTAACAAACATTAAAACGCTGCAATGTTCTACACATGTAACTGTACTATGATTTAATTCGCACCTACAAAGCAACAGAAAAGGAGATATGAGGCTGATCCAAACTCTCCAAACCTAGACCCACAGCACTTGCTGGCAACAGAAGGAAGCAGAGACAAGGGAATCTCACTCTAGTCCTAGTGGGACCAATTTAATAGTTCCTCCAATCCTATCAAAGATCTGATTAAAAAAAAAAAAGGCAAAAAAAAAAAAGGCAAGCAGAACAGTTCCAAATAAGATAGAAGGAAAATAGGGGTGAAAGGAAACAGTAATCAGTGAAATTTTCACAGCTCACCCATCCGGAGTCATTGGAGTGATGGTAGCAGCTACAAGACCCTCTAACTTCTTTCGGGGTGTCATTGAGCTGTTTGGGAAAAAAGGTATAAAAGCGATTACCATCTCTGTTCGAGTGCTTCTGTGAAAGGGTAAAAACCTCGCGGGCTGTGCATCCGAGCCCGCCGGGCAGGGAGGGCGGTTCTACAGAGACGCGGGCTCCTAGCCATTCCCCAGGGAACGGACGGGGGGGGGGGGGGGGGGGGGGTCCCCCNCTAACGACTCTGCACAGCCAGCTCTCCTCAGCCCAGCCTTCTCTCGCCCAGGCCAGCCACACCCTCCTCATCAGCCTCCCCATGTCCACCCCATCTCCACCCAGCCTGCCCTTGCCCAGCCCATCTTCTGCCTGCCCCGCAGCCTCCCATGGGCCGTCAGCACAGCCGCGACCTCCGCGGGCTCCTACTGCCCACGCTTTGTGCAAGAGATAAGGCTGGTTTGGGTTATTCATCATTATCTGCAAACTTCAAGATAAAAATAAATAAATGAATCTTTAAATGTTAATAAATTGGAGACAAACATAAAATCTTGGAATGATTTGGGTTGGAAGGGACCTTAAAATGTCACCCATTGCCACCCCCTGCCATGGGCAGGGACCCCTTCCACTAGCCCAGGTTGCTCCAAGCCCCATCCAACCTGGCCTTGGGACACTTCCAGGGATCCAGGGGTAGCCACAGCTTCCCTGGGCAACCTGTGCCAGGGCCTGCCAACCCTCACAGGCAGGAATCTCTTCCAAATATCTCACCTAATGTTGTCCTCTCAGCCCTGCTGAAGTGCTGGAAGCAACCCCAATAGTAGTGCAGTGTCCCTGCTCTGGGACACATGGACGGATCCATGTCCCTGTGCAAGAAAGGCAAACGGAGCTCAGGCTTTCTGCTCCTCACATGCAGCCCAACATGTGGTTTGTGGTTTTACCAGATGTGTACCATGTCCAGTGTGGAGTGTGGGCTCCATGACAGTCATGCACAGCACAATCCTCTCCATCCCACTAGAACCACAGCTGGGCCAGGATTCAAATCTGCTCCCAGTAGATCTGACTGACAGACTACTAGCATCCCATAAGACAAGGTACTGCCCTGAACAGATTTATAGCAACAAACTTTCAAAAAATATTAAAAAAACCTGTCTTCAATGTGCACTTTCAGATCTTCCATTAGAGGGTGTTTTGAGAGCACCCAGTGCCTGCAGAGAGAACAACCTCCTGTTGTGTGACCCAGGAGCGCATTTTTCATGTATTCACATAATAACCTCAAGCATTTGGAGCTGTGGCATTCCTCCTCCACTCCAAAATATGCTCACTGTGAGCTGTTTGCATGACCCACTTTCTCTGGGGTTTGGCCGTATTAGCAGCTCCTTACAAAACATGTGTATTTCCCTTTCCTTAGAGGGTCATCTTGTTCTTCCAGAAATCCCATTTCTCTATGCTCATCCATTCCCACAGGTAACTTCTCTTTCTCCAGGCTCAGTAGTTCCAGCTCTTGCAACCTCTTCCAAATCTCCAAAGCACCAGCGTATTTCTGGAAGTTCACAGACAATTCAGTGCTCTATAGAGCCATTTAGAGGAAGTACACAAAATTTTCTTAGTACTTCAAGGCAGTTTAAACATTTCTTCATGGTGTTGACAGCACAGAAGAGAAGCTTTACAGTAGCCTGGAGAGGTTGAGAGCTACTCAGAACTCTGTAGGAATCACAGATTGGCATAAAAGGGTTTTAGAGCTGCTTTGAGCTCTTCAGAGGAATTTTAAAGCTGCCTGGAGGAGTTGAGAGTTGTACAGTAGAGATTTAGAGGCATTTTAGATGCATTTAGAGACATATTAGTGCTGCTTACAGCAACATAGAGCAGCTTTAGATTAGTTTAGGGGAGCTCTGAGGTGTTAAGGTTTAGAAGAGTTAAAGGAGTTTAGTACTTTACAGGAGTTCTGGCAGACTTCACAGGACTTCAGGGCTGCTTAGAACTGTTTATAGGACGTTTCGATCAACTTAGAGCAGTTCAGAGTGGTTTTAGAGGGCTTCAGAAGAGTTTTAGCACTGTGTCTAAGCAGGAATTCCAGATCTGCAGAAAAGAGTTCTAGAGCAGTTGCAAGGAAACCGAGAAGGGCTTGAGATCTATTTTGAAGCATTTTACTGCTACTTTAAGCATAGTGGTAGGAGTGTTGTTTAGAGGATTTTCAGAGTAGAGATTTTAAAGGAATTTATAACTTCTCACTGTTGTTTGTAGCCAATTAGAATAGTTTTAGAGCTGTTGAGATGGTTTGTAAAGCAGTGTGGTGCATTTTAGAGCTCTTTAAGCTTTCTAGAGTATTGTTGAGCTCTTTAAAGAAATCCACACTGATTTAGCACTCTGGAATGTTTTAGAATCAGATTTTAGACTTAGGGGGTGTAATAATAGCTCTTTCAGAGCTCATCAGAGATGTTTTGTAGCTATGCAGTGGTATTTTAGAGGGGTTTAGAGCACCTCACAGCATATTCAAGGAGATCCTTAGAGGAGTTTAAGAGCCCCAGAGGAAATTCAGAGATCTTCAAATCAATGTAGAGGACTTCTAGATACCATCAGAAAAAAACTCCTTAGAGGAGGTTTAGAAAGATGCTAATGAAGTTTAGAGGACTCAAGCACTCTACAAAGGGATATTACAGCTCCTCAGAACTACTTAGTATGCCTCTGAGGAGTTCTGGAGGAATTTGGAGCTATTTTTCAGATCTTTAGAGCTGTTTCAGGAAGTGTAAAGGTATTTTAAAAGTGGCAACGAAGTGTTAGAGATGTTTAACACAATTTAGTGTCAGTCTAGAGTTGATTAGAAGAGTTTTATAGTGCTTTAGAGACTGCTTAGAGTTGTGTAAATTACACCTGGTTTCAGGCAATTACCTCATTTGAGAAATACGGAGTTCCCTACAGCTCTATAGAGCTGATTAAAGGATTTTAGAGCAATTTAGAAGATGTACACAGTAGTTTAGAGATGCCTAGAGGTGTTTAATATCTTACAGTAGTTCAGAGACCTTTTGAGAAATTTTAGAGTTGGTCCAGCCAATCACCTCCTCAGTTCAGGGTCGGGACTGTCTTCCCACATCTGGTCACTGTTTCTGACTCCCCTCAGTGCCCCTGTCCCTCCTCCCCACTGTCACACACTAAGGGTTTCCTGTTTCAGGGCAGTCATTGCTAAACTGTGGAAGGAATGCAATTAAGAAAATGATGGTAAAAATTCTAAGACTCTCTGAATTACCAGAAGGAAAAAGAACTGTGCTTTAGCCAAAAGGAATGCTTCAATGGTTGGGGGAATTTACGTTCAGGAGAACCTGAATACATGAACTGACATTCGGGTTCCAAAATTTGACCTGTAAATTCTAGGCAAGGCAGAAGAGGAATTCAGGCTGTCTGCAGCTGCAGCATCTTGTGCAGTGACTGGAAAAGTGTCTTCCCAATTGCCACAAAATAAGCAGTACAGTGCCAGTGGTGCCAAGACTCAGAGGTTAATATGGACACCAGTGAAAGCAGCAACAATCAGCTGCTATTTTTCCAAAATAAGTATAGCAATAAAAATACAGTTTTTAATAGATTTCAGCAGTTTTTCTGTAAGGAAAAGCACATGAACATCAAAGGCTCATCCAAATAACTTTGCAAGGGAATTTCAAATAGGGGAGTTGTAAACTTCTTTTACTGCCATGTGCCAATGAGGTGGATTCATATATTTAATAAGAACTCCATTATTCAAGTAACTAAAGGAGCTTAATTACTAAAGCCAAAGGCCCTGCAAGTTCCCTTCAGACTTTTTGTTGCTGCTGTATTAACTTTTCCATTACTTTCCAATACACTGACTACAACTTACCACCCCTGTCATTTACTTCTACTTTCCCCAAATCCCAGTTCTCTCTACATATATACAGTTTTGACATCCGAGCTTTCATATTTCTCAAGGAGACTTCTGGTTTGGCATAATTACACTATAGTCTTGCCTCCTTTTCTCTGCAATAAACAAATGTATCCAGACGTAATTTTCTTTCAAAGACAGACCCAAGTCCGTTTTCAGAAAAATATGAAGTACTGAAGCCTAAATGAATATTCGGAAAGACAGTACCTGTGAAAGTGATGAAATTCTGTTAAATACCATCATGGCTGGCTGGTATTCAGAAGTACGTCATGCGGGGAGTTGATGTGATGTCATTATCTATCTATCTACCTATCTATCTATCTATCTATCCCTACCTACCTACCCACCTATCTACCTACATTTATTCTGCTCTAAATCTAAAGGTGCAAAAATCAAAATAAATACTGACTTCTCAGATATTAAATTTCCATTTTAAACTATTAAATTTACTGTTGATTCTACCTGAAAACTTGCCAGTTTAACTGTTCTAGAGCTAAGCATAACCTGGAGGATTTTCCTAACTTAGCATTTTCTTACTGTCTTACACAGACATTCTCTGACAGGGAGTTGGAACTATAACCTCTTTAAAGTCCCTTCCAACACAAACCATTCTGTGGTTCTCTGATTCAGGCTTCTGCGTCTGCTGCATAAAAGATGTTTAACATGCCAAGTTTTTTATGTTTTAGATGTTAAGATGCTTTCCCGTTAGCAGTCAACAAGAGTATAATCAAATTTATGTCTCTGGAAAGAGCTATCAGGGTGCACTGGAGCCAAAGTGACCACTGACAACCAAGAGACTGTGACAGATGTTACTCTTCAAGTAAAGCTCACCTCTGAACACAGTCAACGGTGCCATCTGCTGCAGAGTGCAGCATTGTCTCATTCTGGGGACAGGAAGAGAGACCAGGTTCTTGAAGAATCCATCTCTGGAGGCCTTACATCATCTAAAGAACAGAAGTGCCCACCAAAACCCCACACCCACTACCAATACCCGCACTGTTAGAAGATGGGAGAGTTCTGATATGATCCACTCTCATGCCAGTAAGATGAGGAAGAAGCTTAGGACATAAACCCTCAGCTCCAGATACCTCTTCATGCCTTTTAGGAAGAAGTGGAAAATATTATTTTAAGGAAAATATTTTCGTTAACATTTTAATCCCCACTCTCTGCACCTGTTTCCATCATCTCTGGACATGTTCTCAGGTTCTTGGGACTACACAGGGAAACCCTGAGCTCTCTAGGGCAGGATCTTTTTCAGACTTGTGAGGCTGTTCCCACCATTTCAGGACAACCCTTCAGCAGAGTCAGGAGCTTAACCTAGGTCCTAGACAGAGGAGCTACCAGGTGGTCTCACTCCATGCAGCACATAGACTGGAGTAGGCTAGGAATGAGAGGAAGGGAGGGAGGAAGGGAAGGAGGGGGCTAAAGCAGGTGAAGAAAAAGAAGGAAAATATCGCTTTAAAACTCTGGGAAGGGGGATCAAAAAAAGAAAATGCAGAGCCCACTGTGTTTCTGCCCAGAAAGCTGTTGCCTCTTCAGAGTTATGTTTGCAAAAAAAAGGTGTATTCTCTCACACTTTAGGCTTAAGTCTCTGCTAAACACCATTTAAAAGAAGCAAAACCAACAATGCAATAAATTTGCAATTTTTTTTCTAGCAAGCACTGTTACCTCTTCTGCTTAATGAGACATTCCTATCTTGAAGATAAAAATTTACCTTGTTTCATGTTCGTTTCTGAGAAGAATCTGTCAATAGCAGAATGTGGATGAATTTGTAGGGGAAGATGAACTCGTTTCCTCTGAGCACTCAGAGGACTGGAAGTTTCTGTGGATCTAGGTCACTTCTTCCACCGGCTAAAGTTTGCTGAGACAACTGCTTGTAGAGTCCAGTTTCTAGCTAGATCCCAGAACAGATCCATACTAAAAATAAGCCTTATTGTGGAAATAAACCAGTGAATATAGCAGTATATAAAGCTAGATAGCTTCTCTCAGGGCTCCATGCACAGAAGACAGGAAGGTTTTGGAATGTGTTTCATGGCAGCTGGAAGGAAGCATTTATTTAGGATTAATTCCTCAAACCTGGAATAGTTTCAAAATGTGAGGTTTAGCAGAGAAATCTTTGAAAATGCCAAGTCAGGAGTACTCTGGAGTGGCGTTGGGTGGTAGGAAGCTTTTTATTTGGTCAAGAGCAAATAAATGCCTTCTCTGATCAAGTAAGCATGGAATCACTCATTCAGCGAGATTTAGGTAACACTGTCACTGAGTGAGCAGGGAGATGCAGTAGTTTAATGTCTCACTTGTAACAAACTAGCTGGAATCAGGGAAAAACATGGACAAAATCCACACACACACATTTCCAAAAAGCAGATGACTTTAAGCTGAAGGTGAATCCAATGGTAACAAATTCCCCCTCTGATATAAAATGTGTAGGTCAGAGCATAAGGTCTAAACACCACCTCACTGCAGTTACAGCATACATTTCCCTTCCACAATTTCTAAGGATAATAAGGAACCTCCTTGGAACAGTACTATAGTACATTCAACTGCTTCTTTAGAAGATGGTATGCTTCTGCTTCTTCATTTTCCATGCGGTAAATGAGAATATGATATAAAATGGAGGCTTTCTTTAGAGCAAGGAGGTAAGAGGCTCCTTTTGGGAGACGAATTTGCAGTAAACCACAGTTCATCTAACAACATATAAGGACACTTCTGCTGCCCTGGGCAGTAACTACAGTAACATCATGTGCTGAACTCCTTTGTGAAGTAAGGTTTCTGCACCATCAGACGAGAGTATGTTTACAAAAGTAAAGGCTGTTTATATGTGAAGAGACTCAGTTCTTTAAAATTAAAATCATTGTCAAAGATTCTCTGACAAGCTTCAGAGAATATAGGCAGCAATACAAAACTGCCTGCAACTTTGGGTTGAGACCACTTGATACAACATGTGAGTGGCTACACATCCCTGTCTGTCCCTCACACCCCCATTCTTCGTATTACACTACGGACTTGTCACCTACAAGAACTTGACTCAAAGTTATCATTAACCACACTGTAACAAAACACTTTTTTTTCCTGGGTTCCTCCACTCCTGACACAATTAGGTCAGTGGAAAATATTCCTGTTTTTTGTCTGTGCTTGCCTCTAGGGATAAAGGTAACTTACAATACAACGGCATGGGTGTGACAGCTGCGACTGTAATGCTGCTACGGAGCAGATGGAAGCAGTTTTGCTGTAGAAAATGTTGCTTAAGGTCTTGTAACAGAGCAAAAATGGAATCACAAGTGATCATATCACAGGCTTGTCCTCGTCCAATCAAAGCTTTTGTTTAAGTACCAGTTCATTACAGTGTCCCTGCACAGATGAAGACAGTAAAATTAGGGTACAAACCACATGCTTTTATCTGCTTGGGCCCTCACCTCTGCTCCTTAAGGCAAGGGAACAGAAAAACACTGCTTTGTTAGCCATTCTAGAAAATGTCAGCCAAGTCCCAGACGCAGATTTATGACATTGTCAGAGGTTACAGAGCCTCTGAGACATAATGGCTGCTGTATAGTTGGATTTTCCTCTATTTGGAGGTACTAGTGAGACTGTGTCAGCTTGCACCATGATCTCATCCCCATTGTATATGTTTTGGAATGTATGTAAACAGAATACATATCCCCATGCCTGCCCCACTGTCTCATGCAGCCGTTGACATGTTCTCTCCATGTTTATGTGTAAAAACAAAAGTGCTGGAAAACAACCTCTCAGGAAAACAGTGAGGATTGTTCTCTGGCCTGGGGCTGCTCCACCAGGAACAGTCAATTCTTTGTCAAGGACATCAGCTGGACACATACAAACTCACTGGGCACTTGTTCTGGGCCTCACTGCTTTAGAAACCAAATGAGAATCCACTGTGAACTTGTCTTATTCTACAGAGTTATTGCCCCCATTCCAAGGTAGGACTTCTCAGTGCTCACCATTGGGGTAAATTTGTGGAGATTTGCCAAACTACTGTTGCTAGGTATTGTTTTTCATATGACCTTTTCTACTCTAGAGGTGTTCAAAAACACTTCCATCCCTGGGGTGACAGGGTAATGTGACAGCTCACCTTACAACAGGCCCATGCCTTTGCATGCCCGTAGCTCCTGAGCAAAGACCAACACCTTCTGCTCCTCCTAACACCCTCCTGATGTTCCTGTTTGACGCAAGCAGAGCACAGGTAAAATGGAGAAACTTTTACTCCATAAAATAAAAAGTACAAAGCATGCAGAGAACTGGTTCCGCATTTCAGGCCTCAGCCTGTTCTAATAAACTCTAGTAGTAAATTACTCTGTACACTACCCTCTTCTGTGGCTCTGGAGAGATTTGTGGCTTTAAAGATAAATTCACGATTGCTAGTTAGCATGGTTTTACTTCCCTTTTCAGAACAGGACCGTATCACACAGCATCCTGGTGAAGTTCCCTGCAAGCAAAAGTATGTTTCCTGCTAAAAGTTATTCCCAGCTATTGGTGTCAAATGTCCCCGAGAGCTTAGATGAATTCGGCTGCAAGGAATTTGCACAAACCATGACAAACTGGGAGGTGTTGTCAGAATACAAACTGCAGAGTTCAATCTGCCCTGTTGTGCTGGTACAAAACTATGTCTGGAGATGCCGCTAGTTAAATGAAGAGCTCAGTTTCGCTGTGTGTATTATAAGCAGGACAGGATTTCACAATGGCTTTGTATAACCCCTTTGTGCAGATATCCAAGGGCTAAGAGGGCTGATTAGCCTCAAATACCGCTCAGAACAGCCAGCCATCAGAGAACACTGCCTGTCTTTCATAACACGCCAGCAAAAATCTCGTGAGGATGGTCTCAGCAGAGTGTGCAGCCAGATTTCTACCTACCCTTTACCCCTGAGTAAAAAGGAAAAGCTGGCATTCTGTATAGCACCATTCTCCCGTAATCCAAGATGGGGAGGGGGAGACACGTTATTTACATGAAATCCTTTCTCCCAAAGAACAAAACCTGCCACTGACCCTAACATAAGTGGGCACACAGCCATGCCAAATGGGAAGTTACACAAGGGTACAAAACTGTTTACAGACAGATCACACACTAGGTCCCAGTGTTGCCTCGTGGGCAGTAGGTGGGGCTTTTGGCATTTGCGTGGGGGCTCTCCAATGAGACCCAGAGCAGGACAAGGCTCCAGCCTTCTGGTTTTCATAATACTAGCCCACTCCAGTAGGGCTGAGGCATGGGAGGAGCTTGCCCAAACTTGAATAAACACTGAGACACAGCATCTTAAGAGGATGTGCAGGCTCCACAGGACACACTGCAACAGCTAGAAAGACAAGGACAGCTGAAACTGTAAGTTTGTCTACCTTCTACACTTCCTTAATAGCTCTAGTAGTTTGTGGAGTGGCGTATTCTGGTTATACTTACTTGTGCTAGCAATGTAACCTGTTCCCTGTCCCTTTGGCCCATGCGTTAACAGCCACAGAAAAAACCTAAACACCCTAAAGACACATTTATATGAAAGTTTTCATATATTAATAATATATGAATAATAAATAATAATAACAGCATATAATTAATATATTATTAATATAATAACAACATATTTCAAAGTTCAGCTTTCCTGTCCATTTAAAAATAATTCAACTGTAGCTGGAGGATTCTTCTGTTTGTCTCTACCCTCCCAAGGCATTGCTTTATGTAATTAAAATATTTCTAACATGCAGTCACTGACAGTACTTACTGGCCATAAAGTTATATAATCCAGAGCTGTGATGTCTACCCAGTAGTTAAGGAAAGGTGTGTTGGGAAGGGGTTGGAATTAGCCAGTGAAGAGAAACCAGCTTGTTCAGTAGCTAATACAAGTGTTAAGCAGCATCTTTGTCTTTGAAACAACAACAAATTGTTGTAGAAAGTTTCAGTGTAATTGCTTGTATTTACTTCTCATTATATGCATTCCTGCTTTATTATGCTTTGTTGATTCGTAAATATCATGGACAAAGTCTATTAATATGAGTACAACTGTGCAGCAGTTCCTGGTGACCATCATTCTGGTCAGGTCTGCTGGAGATGATGTACCTTCAGGGTGGGACAGGGAAGGGAACAGCACCTGCCTTTACTACTGGCAGCAGGATCCTGCTGTTTGATTCGGACCTTCCCTTGATCCACGGTGACAACTGAAGGAGCTGCTGGAAAAACTCAACACTCAAATGGCTCCATATACTACTTATTTTAGCCACCTCTAGGCAGGGTATGGAAGGGGATTAATAGAATTCAACAGTAGTCCAGATATTGCAAGAAGACGGAACAGGCAAGAAAGTAGTTAAGTAGCACAAGGCAGTTGATTTTACAAAACTCACATTGTTACCCAAGAAACAGGTAATTAAGTTACAGTCTGAGAAGACACTATATGACCTAAGAATCCAGATAATCACTGAATTCTGTGCTCTTTGCAACATGAAGGGCAGAGGATATTGGAAAGTAACAGAAGGCCGAGACTGTCAGAATGCAGGTCATACGCTACAGTCTGTCTGGTTAACAACAGCAGTCATCTATGACGGCCACTAAAATCTCAGCATTTAACCAGATCTGATTATTTCAACAGTGGTTTTGAGTATTTTCACTTGCTTTGTTTGGGACAGTGCTTTTAAGTTTTTGCCTTTTTTCCTCCTATATGAAGGCTATGGAGGAAAATAGTTATTCATTCATAAATGCAGAATATCTTATTTATCTACAGCATTCTGAGGCTAAAGGCCTTTAAGAAAGTCATCAGCTATCATGAGAGCCCAAATAAAGTTAAGGGCACAGCCAACATCAGATCACCCACCACACCACTACTGCCTTTTCATCTAGAAGCAAATAGACTGAAGCGAAGTCCTTTTGACTTACGGATTTCCACAAAATGCCCACTTGCAGAATCTCACTTCACTGTCAGGAAGTACCTTTTTATTGTGGAGAAGCAAGGGCAGCGTATCCTGAAAGAACACTTCCTTCAGTAGTAGTCTCGTGGTCCTGGTGCTCCATTTCTGCAGGGCTAAAAGGATTTCAGCCTTTTTTCAGGCCTTCCACCAGTTCAGCAACAACTGGAAAGCCCTAGTGCCATATTAATTTAAGAGATGCCAATGAACTGTGTCTGCCTTCCAGCTCTGGCAAGATGATCAAGTCCTTCAAGCTAACATTTCTGTCCCTGGACCTGCAGTCCCCTCGGTGGAGCTCAGCAGAGGCAATGGTAACTGCAACAGTACTTGTATGCTGATTTGGAAAAAGTAGCTACTAATTTCATTTAACACCCATCTCATGGTTGCTGTGACTTTTGCTACCTTTCAGGCAAAGGACTATGAACTGCGTCAGTATGAGACGGCAAAGTGGGTCAGCACAGTCATTAGGGGAGAAACCCAGAAGGAAGCAATGCGCCAGGGTTTCTGGAAACTCTTCCACTATATCCAGGGAAAGAACGAAAAAGGTAGGGCATGCTGGTCTTGAACAGCAAGAAATAAAAGTAGATAATGAACACAAATAGTGAACAGGCAAGGAGCTGGGAGATGCAGCTTTGACAACTGGTTTTCCTTTCCTCTAGAAAAGAAGATTGATATGACTGTGCCAGTGACCTGCCTGGTAAAATCAGGCTGCACAGACTTCAAGATCTCCTTCTTTGTCCCATTTGAACACCAGGACTGCCCCCCCCAGCCCACCGACTCTGATGTGTTCATTGAGGAACAGAAGGCAGCAGCTCTCTTTGTCCGGTAAGCAAAACCAGCACAGCTGACACCAGATAAATCCAGGTCAGTAGCTGCCCTCATTGAAGTGTAGGCTACAATTTTTTAACAGATGATCAAGTGTGGATATACCCTGCAGTTCAGAGCTTTAATTGCTAAAATCCAACCATTAGGAAATCTTATGCTTGGGTGTCTTACCATGAACTAAGCAAAGTGACCAAGTTGAGAAACACTTTTTTTTTTTTAAGCCAACACTCAAAAATTGCTTTGAGTTTCATAGATGCATCCTCCAGATTTATCTTCCGAAGAGGTTGTCTTACAGAACATCTAAACCACTCTTCCAGCACCCTTTATTTGTAGTCCTGAACTGCCACAACACATGCTTGGCACCCCAAGCAACACTTGGCCATGTTATCACTCTCAAGAATCTAAGTCAACTAGGGTGTTGGGTTGTTTTAAATCTTACCTTTAAAAACAGCATAAATACCCATATGTTGCCTGACTGCTACCTCTGTGTGGGTAAACTAACTACAAACTTGCTTTGCAAGTCTGAGGTTTCCACCTGTGAAAATTAAAGCCAGAGGCTTGAACCAAAAAATCTGCCTTTTTCACTTTTACCAGGTCCTTTGGTGGATTTGCCTCCCCAGAGAAATATGCTGAGGAAGCCGACACCTTGGCCAGAACCTTAAAAAACAGAGGCCAACCATTCCACGAAGACTTCTTCTATACTGCAGGCTATGACAGTCCCTTCAAGATCTTCAACAGACACAACGAAGTGTGGTATTTTAAAAAGTAATATGATGGGGGAATTTCAAGAGGCTACTAATCAGCTGTGGATGAAAATAGACATTATTAATGGCTTTTGCTTTGGTGCAGAAGAGATTCAATTTGTATGTGGACACAATGTCCGATTTATTTTCTCTAGGATAAAATACCATTCTGGCTAAAAACATTTCAAAACCTAATTTAAGATCATACCAGGTGGAATGGGCAGGAGATACAACAAACTTACTCCTCTTCCCGAAAAGTTCTAGGCAACACTAGTAATATGAAAATAATCTTACTGAAGTTTGCATATCTAGCTCTACTTCTCATTACAAGTGCTACAGCACTAGTTGAAGTGTTATGGAAATGGAGTTCTTCATAACTGACTTTCATAAGCTAACTTTCCACGTATTGACATCACCCCTGAGACCAGGGAGGAATTTAAATGAAACTTTCAGAGAGGAAAGCTTCCATTAACGAGCATTAGGAAGCAGGCCTATCTTAGCAGGCCTTAGTAACTCATAAACAGTAACTGTTGTTAATTAGTATTATCAAAATCTCCCACCTCTCCACTGAATTTTTTTCCCTCACGAAGGCCAAATGTCATGTTGTTTAAATCCAGAACGCAAGGAAAAGCGTTACCAAGTCCAAGCTGTACACTTGTTCTGAGATCTGCACTTGAACATGTATACCAGGATTACTGGTGGCCTATTATTTTATTAGCAAACATACAAGTTTTAAGTTTAGTTCTCACCTAAAACACTTAAACTACTTCTTATTTAGCTTCGTACAAATTTGGGTATTGGTCAGGTCACCTGCAGCCTGCACATTAGCAGTATTTGACACCTCAGTTAAGACACTTGCAGGACTAGCATTTAACCTAGTTTAGTCCCTGCTCTAAATTAAGCATTCTAAGTTTTAATATAGTAGCCTGGAGCTGTTTTACATCAAGTTGTTCCAGCCAGAAAGAAAGTCAACACCAGGTAGAGTTTGGAGATTTTTATTGGCTCCAGTGTCAGACAAACATTACCAGTGAGGTAAAAACACACTGGCATTTTTAATGCTGTTCATGCAAGTGTAACCCATTTCTCAGCAATCTTCTACCTATTAAGACAGACATAAGAACCATTACAAGGTACCAAACCTGCACAACACACTTGCTGGGAACATCTCAGATCTTAGAATTTCATCTCTGCTCAGTGAGAGAGTTCAAGTTAAGGTTATCATCACTTGTTCCAACAAATACATTCCATTATTACAGCAATTACTCACTTTCTCAATTCTTCATTTGTTAGTTTCAGAGCTGCCTCTTCACCTAAATCAAGAAAACACAGTTAGCATATGCAGCATTACAACTGCTAAAAGCTCCACTAACACCTTTGTAACCTCAGGTGGAAAAGGAACGGAAAGGGTAATATCACAGTAACTCATTTGGCAGAATCAATTTCATCAGTGGCTACAAATATTCTTAAACACTTTTAAAACAATTTATCTGTTGTGTGGACTTACCCAGTGAGGCTGCAGACAGCACAGTCCCTTCCTGAGACATAGAGAAGTACTTCCAGAACAACCGACAGCAGCACTCTGTGCAAAGTTTATTTATCTATGAATTTCTATTCACCAAACTATTTTACCTAGAAGGAAACTGACTTTCAGCTGGCATCTTAAGAGTTCAAGTTGCAATACCCAAATAGGATACACAAAGCTTACAAATCCTAACTGAACTGCAAATACAGAATTACTAACATTGGAAGAATCAGGGAAGTAAAAAGCTACTTCTTTGCTTTGTGATACTGTCTCTCCCAATACACCAGTGGTGTACCGATAGCAGTGGTGTATTTCATGATTTTAAATACCGAAATACAAGTTCCATAGGTTTTCAAGATGACTTGAACCTTTGAAAGTGAGAACCAGTTGGTTTGGAAACAAGTTTGTACAGCAATCATCTAGAACTTGAGCTCAATTTGTGTAGAGCCAATATAAAGATAAGTAGTAAAAACTGCTGAGAAGCGACAGCCACAGCACACAGATTTTTTATTTTAATTCTACAGAGTGCAGTGCTACAGTGGTGCCCACAGAACAGCCAGATACAATAAAGGGAAGACAAATCAGGTATCTTATAGGACTAATTTAAGGTACCACTATCCAAGCATTCAGCACAAAGACAATATTCCAGAAATTATTAAACCCCATGTACTCTACACTTACCTCAGACATACCTATCTTGTTTCTCACACTAACTCCATGCAAGCTTCACCCTGTAAAGAAGTGAAATTGTACTAACACACTCTTGGGCAGTGATTTTAGAGTGTGAATGTGGGTACTGTTTCAGCACAGGAGTTTTCCTCAGCCTCTTTCAGAGAGATTCCCATTGCTTAGAATTCATCACAAACAGTACATGCTTAGAGCAGCCTAATGTTTGTATCACTTGTTTCTCCTTAAAGAGGGATCCGACCTTAGAATTTCGGACCTTAGTCCAACAACATTTTCATTCACATCACTGTAAGAGTTCTGATCTAGCCATTGAGATAAACAATTAAACACATAAGCGTTCAAGATCAGTGCTACTGCCTGAAAGAGTCCACTAAATTTAAAGAGCAAAAAGTTTAATAGCAAGTAATTGCACTGCATTTGCTCAGCCCAGAATGTGTGGCAACCTGGTAGCACAAAGCTTTTCTTATCAAGTAGGAATTCAGGTAGTCCATAGCAGTTATACATTTTAAATGGTCCCCACTACTTTTTTTCAGTCACAGAAAGCAGTTAATTTGAAGTATGAGGTATGCAGCACCTTGGGTGAGTGAATCCTGCAGGCTTGCTGGCAAATCTGTGGGCTTTTTTTACCTGGTAAAGGTAATAAAATCATCAAGAACAAACCCTGCTTAATGCTGCAGCTACATGGTAAAGGCCGGGATCTAGTAATTTCCTCATTCCCTGTATCATACAGTTCTGACCAATCACACTCACATGTTAGCAACTTACTTTTGCTGACAGCACTACCAGATGCATCACTTCCCAGCTCCATCATACCTGGAACAATGCAAACCATCAGGACAGTACAGAAACAAGCACAGGAGGGTAAAATCCAAGACAAGTGCCTGCAGTCAGATAGAGCTAATTACAGACCTCCATGATTGAAGTCAAGGCAGTCACATCTCATCACACAGGCAAGCTTACATTATCAGCCCCTGCACAGCCCTGCTATGCGCAAGAGGGCAAATACTCAAATAGTGCCATCAGAGCCAATTCAAGAGCTTGCAGAGAAGAGTTTAGTACACACCAGCCTGTCAAGACTGGGCTCCAGCCAGCAGTTCTCCTTTAAAATATCCTCCTGTTTTGGCTGAGATGCAAGCCACAGCCAAAGGACCCCTTGCCCCTTTTCCCCTAGCTGACAAGCACTTAAAAACTTACGGGCATATGTTGAAATCCTAATACTTGGGAAGCTAAAACAAGTACTTACCTCACAATGAGAAATATCTGGAGGTCTGCAAAGAAAAATTTGCTATTAGGCAGGGTCCAGCAGGAAGTTATAGCATAAGAACAGTTCCAGTAAAATACTGTATCAGAGTTTGGTCAAGTTTTATCCTCATGGGGATCAGAGACCTGATTCAACATCATTTACAGCAATACTCCCATCCCCTTCTGAAGGCAGGGTGTAAAGCCATTTCCCAGCACTCTTCAATACTGTGAGATGTTCATTCCCCAACTCCAGAGCATGCTGAAATTGCAGAGTTCAGTAATGTGGGCTTTGTGTAACCAAGTTGCACATATCCAAGAAAACCATTTGGGACTCTAAATTCACAGCACTGTGGCATTCATCATCTAATTTTAACAGGAAAATTCTAGAGATCCTTAACAGCACAATTATTTCATGCTCTTACTGTGAAACACAGGAAGCTGAAGGCACACTTACGGTACTCATCTTTGCCTCGCACTTTTCAAGAACAAAATGAATTCACAAACATCTCCAAAAGCAAACTCCCAAACTCAAATGCATCACAGAAAAAAGTAGCATCCATCTAAAAGATAAAGGTTTATTAGTTACCTTCAGTTAGGAAGGCCTTGTATTCAACAACATCAGTAACAGGTTAAATAGTTTCTCACACATGAGGAACAGGGCTCCTCTGTCCAGGGTAGCCTGCAAAGCAGAAAAACACTTTCAGAACCTGGAGCACTAACACCAATTAACCTTATTCTGCTGTATTTTGTGTTTGACTTCACAAGCACATCCTACTCTTTCTATTCATCCTACTAAACTTTTGAATGTTTAACCCACTTACTGGTCTTCTGAGAACACATTCATGGAGCAAAAGAAAGTGTTTCACTTTCAGCTTCCCACATGATTAGTTTGAAATAACCTAAGCTACAGGAGGCTGCATCAGACAGGAGGCGAAAGACAGTAACTGATCACCACGGGTCATCTGCTGAACTATGCAGTCATCACAAAGCAGCCTTTCCAGACAGCAGGGAGGAAATGAGTTTTCACAGATGCAAGCAATGCAGTATTTACCTTGTAACAGCTTATAGCTTAATCTCCCAGTGCCTGCAACAATAGAAAACAGAATCAGATCCCTTCAGCCTTTGCGGCCAAGCCCACAGCTCCTACTGAGAGACCACAAGAGCCAGATACATCAGATAGGGGCGAAGGACAGAAATGTTCATCACAGGATATTCTGCTGAACTATGCCATCATCACTGTATCTGCTTTGGAATCACAGTATGAAGCAATCACCTCTAGTGACTGCTTTGACAAGTAAAGCTTCCCAATAAAAAAGAGAAATATTTAAGTTTGAATACTAGCAAGTGTAAGTTGCTTCTGGTCTTAGTGGAAATTAATCATAAAACACATCCCATCCTTCGTACGGCAGTGTTTTAACAGCTCAGTGGAAGAAACCTCTACATAAAGTACACATTTCTTACCAGGTGACGTTCCTTCTGCGTATCTCTGAAGTGCACGATTCAAATCCTGGAAGAAAAAAACTTGTGAACAGTATATTTAGCAGTCAAAGCATCGAGGAGAACTTTAAGTTGCTGTGCCTCAGAAAACTGTTATGGTGGTAAAAGTACTCATCACTCCCTTGGTCAAGAGTAGCAAATAAGTGTCATCATGGTGGCACCAGTGGGATAGCTTTGCTTAAGGAATTAAGCTGCTTTCTGACATTATCAGAGCAGAAGATGCTATCTAGACAAACAGTAAGCACCATTTCATGTTCAATTTTTAAGAATCACTTATTTACCTGGGGAAGAAGTAGCATCAAGTCTCCACATTTGGAAGAGATCTGGAAGAGATAAAAGAGTTGGAGATTTTTGCAGAACCAGGGAGCTTCTCCAGCAATCACACTAATCACATTAGAAAGCCTCAGCATGGAGTTTTCAGAAATCACTTCTGTCCACTACTCTTATACTGAAACCATCATAGGCTTTGGGATTAACTAAACATCAATCCCCACAGGTACACATTTTCTACAACATACTCCAGGAAGTTTTTCCAAAACATTATTTATTGCTGCGACCAAAGAAACAGTAGTAAGAAAAAAGGAATCTGGGGGTACTTTTGCAGTCTAGTTACAGGATGAGCAGTGGTTCATCAACAGTAGGAGCCTCATAAACACTCTCCAGGACAAATAAACAGACGACTTCTTCCAGCAGATAAGTGAGGCCTGCCCAAGAGACACTACAGGTAACGTCTGAATAACAACTGCCAATCCTGTAACTCCCCAATACAGTAGTGCTCCAGTCTAATTGATGTACACAGATCCAACATTTGTTAATTTAAACTCCGTATTTTAGAAGCAACATTTACCTGTATTGAAGCCACAAGAGAGAGTGTAGCTGATACATGTTGAACTGAAAACAAGAAAGCATATTATTTTTTCTTCTTCCAAAAAGGATGCAATATTTACAAAGATTACTTTGTAACAACAAAGTAAACATCCAAAATCCAAAACATCCAAAATACTTTTTAAGCTCTTCCCTGATGCAATCTAAATTTCAGCTATTTGAAGAAATGAGGCCACAAAAAGTAATTGCTATTATGCATTTTTAAGCAGAACATGATCATGAAACTACTTTGTTTTCTACAGCTTCAATTCTGGTGTATAAATACCATTCAGGCGTGAACTTCGGCTGCTTAGAAAGGCCCACAAGGTACCTCAGCCATCCCGGATAGGCCATCATAAGTATACCATGCCCAGCTCAGATATGTTGGCATTCATCACCCTCTCAGATGTCCCTACCAACATAGTTTTCATCATGTGCAGAGCATACAGAAGTGAAGTGAGCCATTTGCCTTTAACCGTGCTGAGTTAAGACCCGCAAGGACCACGGAGTCCAACTCTTAGACTTGTACAGGACTATCGCCAAGAGTCACCGCACGTGCCGGAGAGCACCGTCAAAATGCATCTCAAAGCCTCGCAGCCTCGGAATGTGAAGGCAATCCTAAATTCTTCTACACTATATGCACATCCCAGCTTGTGCAGGGATCCTTAATCCCTCCATAACGCTACTACTGCATTTTGCATAATGTCTGCCATTTATCTGCAAAAATCACCCCCTTAAAACCCAGTGCAGAAAAAAAAAAAACCAAACCCACAAAATCCGAGACCTGTCCGTTGTATCTACCCCGGGCACGTGACCTCGCCATATTCCACGACCACATCGTAAGCGTAACACGCTAGTAGGCAAGAGCCCGTAACTCAACGCCTGAGGTACTACCCTGAGCCGTTACCCTCACAAACCTGTGTGGGGCTCTACGGGACCTCCCTCACACATCCTCAGGGCCGACATGAAGCAGAGCCCCCGGCGATCTAGGCCCGCGGACCAGGCCCGGCCGCGCAATCCACTTCAATCCTCCCTCGCCACCTCCCATCGGCGACCGACCCACACCCGGGGGGCCCCTAGGCCATCCCCCAGAGCGGTACCACCGCACCCCGGGCGGAGAATCGCCCCCCACCACTCACCGGCGGGGGCGCGCGGACTACGCCAACCCCTCCGCCTTACGGAACCGGAAAAGACCGAACGATCTGTGCCCGTCCCTTATATAGCACACGTCACGTGGTGAGGACGCGGCCCCACCGACCCGGGTGTGTCCCACGGGCAGGGGCGGGGCGAGGGTACACGGGGCCTCACGGCGTTTCCTTCCGGGGCGCGGTCCGCGCTGGCGCGTTTCGGTTCCGGGCCGGCGGTGCGGGCCCTTCCCACCCCCGGCAGG
>VZRR01012723.1:40078-81595 GCA_013398015.1 Oreocharis arfaki
ACCCCCGGTCCGGGGTCCCGACGCGGCTGTCACGGGTCAGAACGAGCCCCAGGCCCCGCGGGAGGAGGGTCCGGGAGCGATGGGGCGGAGAGACACCGGTCTCTGCGAACCGGGTCCTGCGGGCGGGGCGGGGACGGGCAAGGAGCCGCTGCCGCTCGTCTCAGTTTAGAGTTGTATTTGGTTTTATAGCTGTTGGAGTCCCGTTGGAATGTGCAAGTAGTCAAGTCGGTTTATTGGGAAGAAATTGTTACCTGTGAGGATGGTGAGGTCCTGGCACAGGTTGCCCCGAGAAGCTGTGGCTGCCCCTGGATCCCTGGAAGTGTCCAAGGCCAGGTTGGACGGGGCTTGGAGCAGCCTGGGCTAGTGGAAGGTGTCCCTGCCCATGGCAGGGGGTGGAACGGGATGGGCTTTAAGGTCCCTTCCAACCTAAACCATGCTGGGATTCTAAGTAGCTCTCTCTGGGACCAGGGACAGGACCCAGGGAACGGCTGGAGCTGTGTCAGGGGGAGTTTACTCTGGATATCGGGGAAAGGTTCTTCCCCGAGAGGGTGGTCGAGCGCTGAATAGGGAATGGTCACAGGCCCAAGGCTGCTAGAACTCCAGGAGGATTTGGACAATGCTCTTAGGAACAGAGTGGGATTGTTGGGGTGTCTGTGGAGGGCCAGGAGTTGGACTCACTGGTCCTTGTGGGTCCCTTTCAGCTCAGGATATTCTGTGATTCTGTGCAGTTGCCCAGTCATGGTAAATCTCAACCCAAAAGCTGAGAGTTTTCAGTGCAACTCCCAGGGTGACATCATCTGCTGGGTGGTCTGTCTCTGCTGCTTGCCTGATGGGTCAAGAATTCCACCTACTCCCAGTAGCTACCTCACAGGCTGGAAGGCATTTGCTGAGATAAGTAAAGTCCAAGTCTCAGCTGGTGACACTTCAAATTGCATTAAAAACAGCAGTGTCTCAGTGTGTGCCCTGTGCTGACTCCGCTCAGCCTGCAGGTAAAGGTGGGTGGAGGTGACAGACTTCCCAGAGAAGGGAGAAATCAGGATGTCATTGCCATGTGGCTGAGATGCAGAAGCTGACTAGGAGTTCCCTTACTCAGGGGGGCAGAAATCAGCCTCTGACAGGGTAGTTTGAATCAAAAGACCGATTGCCTCTCGCCAGCCTCTGAGTGGAACATAACATGCAGGTTCCTTGACACTGAGGTGAGCAGAGCTCTGTGAGTCATAAAGAGTAGATGGATTTTCCCTGTCTTTGGAGCAGGAGCTCACAGATAATTTGTTGGGCTCCCTGGGGAGGAGCTGCTTTCTGACCACAGCCATACCCAGCCATGCTCAGCAGTTAAGGTCTGGTGATTATTTTTTCCCCTTCTCTTTCTGTATATGTCAAGCTCAGCCTCTGCCTCCCTCTTGCCTCCATGGGTGCTCATGGCCTTGGCAGGGGTGTTTCACCCTTGCCTTCCTTGAGTGTGCTCTGAGGCTTATTGCTTTAGGAACAGGTGTTTTGGGAAGACGATGAGCTAATCCTGCTGCTAGATCCTCCAGCAAAACCAAGAATGACAAAGCTTGATGTTCACAACCACGCTTGGGGGAACCCAATTCGTCTGCACTTCAGTTTTTCTTTCTTTTCTCCTAAAGGGGAAGGGGGCAACAAGTTTTCAGACCTTCTTACTACATCAGAAGAAAAAGAAGGCAGCACCCCCATTTCTTTCCCACTGCCTGTAACTCACATCGCTCCAGGTAAGACGTCTGGTTTTCTGTTTCCCCTTGTTCTGTGCGGTTAATGTTCTGCTCTAAACACTGTGTTGGCACAGACCTGTGCACTGTGGTTCCCTGATTTTTATGGGGTTTGTTGCTTTCTCCTAAAGATAGGGAAGGACATGGAGCTGTTGGAGCGAGTCCAGAGAAGGTACCAAGATGATCAGAGAGATGGAGCAGCTCTGCTGTGAGGAAAGGCTGAAAGAATTGGGGTTGTTCAGCCTGGAGAAGAGAAGCTTCAGGGTGATCTAATTGTGACCTTCCAGTGCCTGAAGGGAGCCTACAGGAAAGATGGAGAGAGACTCTTTACAAGGGATGGAGTGACAGGACAAGAGAGAATGGCTTCCCACTGACAGAGAGTATGTTTAGATTGGATATTGGGAAGAAATTGTTACCTGTGAGGGTGGTGAGGTCCTGGCACAGGTTGCCTAGAGAAGCTGTGGCTGCCCCTGGATCCCTGGAAGTGTCCAAGGCCAGGTTGGATGGGGCTTGGAGCAACCTGGGCTAGTGGAAGGTGTCCCTGCCCATGGCAGGGGGTGGAATGGGGTAGGCTTTAAGGTCCCTTCCAACCCAAACCATTCTGGCATTCTGTAATAGGGGAAGGAGAGAAGAAGCCTTAAGACCTGGCACTGTTCAGCTGCACCTTGTGTAGCTTTGTGCATGCCTATCTGACTTCCCCAAGGACACGCAGCCGTCCCACTTAGAAATCCCTTGGCACAGCTCCACAAGTTTGACAGGCTGTCCTGCAGCTTCATGTTTGGTAATTGGGTTTGCCAAGTTTGCACAAAGCCTGCTTGGGCATATGGACATGTGCTATGCTGCAGTGTTCATAAACTCCAAATAAAAAGTCCTCCAAAGGCACACATGTTCTTTTGTGTGCCAATCCCTTCAATTCGGAGATTCTACAGAGTGGGCACTGTGAGCCTTGGTGTTCCCAGCCTGCCTGAAATGGTTTTGACATCTGCAGGACTCTGCTCAATCCACACTTCAGATGCTATCCAGCTTGGAAGCAGCTCATGCCATGAGTGGAGTTTAACAGGCTTATTTACTTTCCTTTTTTTTTTTTTTTTTTAATGAGTTTACAGCTAACTTTCATTCATTCCAAATTTTTACCATATATGGTCAGGGCTTCTTTTCAAACTTGCCAAAACCAAATGTGATGATGTGGTGGTGCATCCCCCACCCCCCCTCCCTGGCCTTGCTCTGAGATCTCAGAGTCTCCTGATAAGCCTTGGTGGACTCGGCTGTGTGGTGAAGGGTCCCTGAGCCTACCAGGAGCTCTTGTGTGGTAGAGGTGGGAACAACAAGGAACATCCCAGCCAAGGGATGTGCCATGTATAACCTGGGTAAACCACTTGCCTGGATTGCAGCCCGAGGAGAGCAGCACTATTGTCAATTGTAGCCCGAGTGGAACAGTCCCATTATTACTCTACTTGAGAAAGAGTCCAGGAGTTACTGACTTAAGGTATGGCCAGGATGGGAACTTACTGATGGCGAAAATTAATTCTCTTGGGACCCTAGAAAAGTGATCCTGATTGAGGCCCTCTGAGCTCTCCTGGGCTGCAGCTTTTTTTCTCACGTTCCTGTTATGTATATTTCTGGCACATGTCAGAAGTGCCACATATGATGGATATCTCAGGTTAACAAGGCACTTAGGATGCCTTGAGGTCAGATGTGTGCTGGCCAACTTTTCAAAAGTCTCAGGAGGATTTAGGTCCCGGTGTCTCCTTCTCAGTTCCTGTTTTACAAACAAGCTTTCCCTATTACTCCCTTTTCAGAGTGCTTAGAAGGTACAGGTGGTGAGTATTTTAATCCATTATGCAATCAGGTGTCTATTTTTAGTACCTGTGCCATTTTTAATGTTCTTTTTACATGTAGATGTGCTTTTATTGAGGGCAGCAGAACAAAGTGTTTTGCACATTTAAGCCACAGGGAATGGGGATCTGTCAGGGACTGGTTTAGCAGAACTCTTGTGCAGGGGGATGCATAGCATGGAGAGATCAGAAAGCTTTTTTGATGCTTTTTTAAGCGATCTCAAACACACTCATTTTTGACAGAGCTCCTGCCAGGTGTGTGGCAACTCAGTGGGTGAGGAAGGTCTCTAAAAATTCCAGTGTTTGAAACTGTGTGGAAGCAGGTGAAAAATGTTCTAAATTCAAATGATTGGTTCTGCTAATGATGGGATCTTTTCCCTCTTTTCTACTAGAGTTGTGCACCTGCAGCTGGGACAGCCATGGAGAAGAGTGGGAACATTCAGCTGGAGATTCCTGACTTCAGTAACTCTGTCCTGAGCCACCTGAACCAGCTGCGCATGCAGGGTCGGCTGTGTGACATCGTGGTCAATGTGCAGGGCCAGGCTTTCCGTGCGCACAAGGTGGTGCTGGCTGCCAGCTCGCCCTACTTCCGTGACCACATGTCCCTGAACGAGATGAGCACCGTGTCCATTTCTGTCATCAAGAACCCTTCTGTTTTCGAGCAGCTCCTCTCCTTCTGCTACACTGGCAGGATATGTCTGCAGCTGGCTGACATCATCAGTTACCTGACAGCTGCCAGTTTCTTGCAGATGCAGCACATCATAGACAAATGCACACAGATCCTTGAGGGGATTCATTTCAAAATTAATGTGGCGGAGGTGGAAGTGGAATTGAGCCAGACCAGGACAAAGCATCAGGAGAGACCACCCGAGTCTCACCGGGTGACGCCAAATCTAAACCGTTCCCTGAGCCCACGTCATAACACCCCCAAAGGGAGTCGCCTGGGCCAGGTTAGCACAGTGCTGGACATTCGGGAGCTCAGCCCGCCCGAAGAGTCCACCAGCCCCCAGATAATCGAGCAGAGTTCAGATGTGGAAGGCAGGGAGCCCATCCTGCGGATTAACAGAGCAGGACAGTGGTACGTTGAGACGGGAATGGGAGAACGTGGGGCACAGAACGACGAGGACATGCGGGTGCTAGGAGGAGTGCACATTAAGACGGAAAACCTGGATGAGTGGCTGGGGGCAGAGCACCAGCCCTCGGGAGAAGATGGGAGCAGTGCTGAGGAGGTCACAGCCATGGTGATCGATACCACGGGCCAGGGATCGCTGGGCCAGGAGGCTTTTGCCTTAGGCTCCTCTGGAACCAAAGTGGTCAGGCCGACCAGCAGTGAGATTGACAGGTGGGTTTTCTTTGACTTAATTACTCACCTTGGCTGTAAGAGGAGGTTAGGCAAGATTCTGACTTGGCTGGGTCAGTCACTTTGGAACATTTCCTCTTTCTATTTCCTGTGGCTGTCTTAAGCATAAGAGCCCAAGGGTTTTTACCTGTTGTTAGGAAGTGTTTTCCAGTTTGGGTAATAGTATTTTGGCTGGGTAGTAATCAGACCAGGATCTCCAGTGGGAAATTACTTATTAGCTCTTAGAGGTTGGGATCTCTACCTCTCAGTGTTTCAGCTGAGGTGGGATTTTTGTTTAAAAAAGATATTCAGTTCAGCCTCAGTAGATACCGGACTCAGCATTTAGATGAATTAGGTCATATACAATATGTGTTACACAAAGTGCCATTGCACTGGTGCCTTCTGGCCCAAAAATCTGGGGATGGTTCTGGCTGAGAAGAAAGCCAGACACCAGTTGTAGGTCAAGGTCTTCCCAGTGGTCCACGACAGCAGTGGGCCCTGGGTTTACATCTTCTGAGGCAGTTGAAATGGGAACCCAGTGGCCTCCGCTGTTGTTTTGATTTATATGAGAGAGTAGAAAGCCTTTGTTGAAAATGAGTGGTGAAATCTACTGTGTTAGGATTCTCTATCCATCTGCTTCCCCTCCAGTCCAGCATTTGCTTTCTTGCCCTAGGCTCAGGACAGAGAATGGATTTGATAAAGGGCAGGTCTGTTGTATTTGGGGGGTTGTAATTCTGGAGTTTCCCTTCGCATCTGCCTCTCTCCTAGCTCAATCCCGTGGGGAAACAGCTACCTGGAAGCAGTGGATATTATGTCACTTGTTGCTTGATAAATCAACCAGTGGGAACAGTCTTGAGCTGGCCCTTGGAGAGTGATGCTTTCCTACTTTCTTAGCTCTTTTCCTTGGATCACCTAGTCTCTGGCATCTCTTTTTGCACTGCAGTCTGTATGCGCCATTTCCTACCTGCAGTCCATCACATCCCTTGAGTTTCACACTGGGAATGGAGGAGGAAGGTGTGGGTGCTGGAGGAAAGGTGTCCTCCAAGAAATGGTTTCTGTCCTACTGTACAGTTCTTGAATCACCAGGCCCATATTGGTTTATTCATGATAGCAACCCCACTATCTGGAAGCCAAATGACTCACTTTTATTTTTCAGATGTTTAGACTGAAACCATAGACCGGTATGATTTGGTTTTTCCTTTATACTTGCACTGTTCCACCTCTAGTGTGTTAGCTGATGAAACTGAAGAGATGCTATACAGGTGCCTCTATTGCTCACCCGTTGTTCTAAACACTGTAGTGACCTGATGCCCATTAAAAATTCCATTTATACTCTTCCCCCACCCCACAGATTTAGTCCTTCTGGCAGCATGGTTGCTGTGGCTGAGCGGTACAGATCAAAAAGCGAGTCTCCCGGGCGGATGGATGAGCCCAAGCAGCCCAGTTCCCAGGTAGGCAGATCAAGAAGTTTGCGAGTAAATCTTGGCTTGAAGGTAAAGGAGACTGTGTTGTGATGAAGTATGTCATATTTTATATTTGCGAGCAATAATGTGTGTGATACAAGGACCTTTTACTTTGGCAAAGGATTTACTTGCTCACAGGAGAACATGTGCTGGCCGTGTACGATTTAAAACTGATTCTGGCTGTTGTTTGGGATTTGGGCCAGGTGCCTGGAAAACACAAGGAGTTTCTCTTGTTGTTTGAGAGTATAAATACCCACCCTTATTCTGGGCAGGCCACCAACTCCTGAGGAGAAACCCCATTTGCCTGCAGAGCTGGATCTGCCCTCAAACACTGGCAGCAAATGCCTGAGCAGAGGGAGGAGGTGTGGCTTGGCTTCTGTGGAAGACAGGTGACAACAGCTGAACTTTTCTATGTCGGTACCAAAACCATTCCCAGAAGCCCTCGGGGCACTACACCAATAATCTTTTCGGGGTGGAGTATCAAGGATCTGTGGAGATTTTTACAGAGGTCTCTGTCTCTTCTCCAAGTGACTGTGTTGCACAGCAGAATTTGCAACATAAAGGAGCTCTGAATTCTCTGCTCCCTTGGGCACTGTTTTGGGGTAGAAGGGAGAGATGCATGGAAATGGGAGGGCAGTGGGCTGTAGACTGCAGCAAAGTGGGACACGGCAGTAATACCTGTGCCTTATCATTTTGGTCTAATTTTGTTGCATCCAGTTAGTGTCACAGTGCCACTGTAGTGCAAGCATGTCAGCCAACACAGTGCAGAAGGACTCTTGTGAGCCTGACAGGTAGGGAATGTGTCAGTGCGTAAGCAGAGGACTTGGCTGGAGGCGGGTAAGGAGATACTAGGCTGCATTGCCCTTGAGTAAGACCAAATGAAGCAAGGGGGAAAAAATTGTGATTGCTGTCTGCTGACTTTGTTAGACACTTCCATAAAACAACAGATACCTTTTTCCCCCTGTTTTGCAAAGCTTTGTTTTGTGTCCTCAGAAGATGTTGAGAAAATTTCAGGTCAAACCAACCCTCAAGGGGAAATGTGACTTATTAAGCAATTTTAGCTCTGCCTACAGAAAAGCTGCTCTTATTTCTTCATTGTGAGACGGCCTCAAACATGAAACCTTAGGCTTTACACACCATGGGAAAGTATCATCACCTTCGACTCTCCTGGCATTGCCATATCCATTCTAAAATAGCCTGCCTGTGATCCCTGCCCAATGGCAGTGGTAGAGTGGAAAGGAAGAACCAGAGCTTTGTGTACCTCGTTTAGTCCTGAGCAGCCTCCCTATGCCTGTGCAGCTGGATTCAGCAGCACCTGGCACAGGTACACTGCCGCCTGTGCCTGCAGAGCCCTGGCTGGTGGAGGAGGTACCCTCCTGCTGTTACACTGGTTCGCTTCTCCATGTTTGGCACCATTGGAAAGCAGCACTGGGAGAGTAAACAGTGCATTTCCAGCACAGAAGCATTCTGGAGTTGGTCTGTTTCTGCTCAGTCTGAGTGCGATGGCCAGAAGTGTCTGTCCTGAGACTAGGCTTGTGGTTCAGGTTGCCCTTGGCTGTTTGTCTGTGTGGCTTCAGAAAACACAGAGGAGTCCTTGCTGTGCGAGCTGGGTCAGGCACATCCTTGCCTGCGATGCCACCAGGCTGGGATGGGTTACACAGCCAGGCAGGCCAACGGGACTCATTATGAAATGAACCCTAAGTGACACCTGAATAAATACCTGTGTAAAATGACACCTGAACTTTCAGATACAATTTGTGGTTTGCTACTCCTTTGTTTTACTGCAAGCTCATCAATAGGCTTATTTTTTTCAACTTTTAGTAAGGAAAACAGAAGGTGATACACTCAAGTGTTTTAATAAAACTGACACAAATTTTTTAAAAAGTAACAAGTGTTGACAGGTGGTCCACAGCTGAATTGGTGGCTGTACTATTTGAAAGCAAACCAGTGGGAGATCCCAAGTCAGAATTACAATTTAATAGGAAAACTAAGAAACACTGGCTTAAACTGACAGAGTCAGGATACAACCTGACACCCTGTCGGTGAGGGTGGTGGTAGCAGTCTGATTAAATGATGGCTGCAGTCCTCTTGAAGTGATAAATGTGATTCTGTTGAAGTGGTCTTCCTGTAGAAGGGTCTGGTCTTCCTCTGAAGGTCCAGTGGTGGTTATGTAGCTCTTCTCCTCTGGGAATTTAGTAGGTTAGGGCTGACTGTAGTGTTCCAAACCTCAGATTATATCCAGGTAGGAATGCTTGGTTCCTCCCCCTGGGCAGAACATCCCACAATGGGATGATGTAATTTTGTGAGTCATGCAGTGAGACTTGATGGCCCATCAACAGAAGATATCCTCCCCAGAGGGAGTTATCAGGGATGTGTCATGGAAGAGATAAAGAACACTGCCCCACCTGTTTTTAACAGCTTATGAAGATGGTGATAGAATACATACTTTTGGTTACACCTTACATTGTAACCTAAGACAGTGGCCAAGCTGTCTTTTCTTCACTAGATCCAGGGAATGGCCTGGCAGAAGGGGCCTCTGCAGCAGTGGTTTTTAACTGATTACTCCTTTGTCTTCAGGCCCAAGGCCCCAGTTAAGCACTTAAATGTGTGCTTGAGGGTGCAGACATTAGTGCTGCTGATTTCGAGGTGTGGCACATGCTTTACTGGCTGAACCTGGGCCTGATCCTCTCTGCAACTTGTTTTAGGCTACTTGTTATTTAAATCTATGCTATTTCCTTGGCAGGGTGAGGAATCAGCCATGCTTGGAGTGAGCGGTTACGTGGAATATCTGCGGGAGCAGGAGGTTTCAGAGCGCTGGTTCCGCTACAATCCACGGCTCACATGTATATACTGCGCCAAATCCTTCAACCAGAAGGGCAGCCTGGACCGGCACATGCGGCTCCACATGGGCATCACACCTTTTGTCTGCCGCATGTGTGGGAAGAAGTACACCCGCAAGGATCAGCTGGAATATCACATCCGCAAGCACACAGGCAACAAGCCCTTCCACTGCCACGTGTGCGGAAAAAGCTTCCCTTTCCAGGCCATCCTCAACCAGCACTTTCGCAAGAACCACCCTGGCTGTTTGCCCTTGGAGGGGCCCCACAGCATCTCCCCTGAGACCACCGTCACGTCCCGGGGGCAGGCGGAGGAGGAATCTCCTCCACAGGAGGAGGCTGTGGCAGTGGGGGAGACAGCACAGGGATCTGTGTCCACAACTGGGCCGGATTGAAATGCGGCTGTGGAGTCCCAGGAGAAAGGACCGTCTTCCCACTCTTGACTCTAAATTAGAGTCAGCACCAACCTGGCAGGCTGGTACTGTAATTAGTGCAATGCCACCATTGAACAGAAAGAAGCTCCCAAGATGTTGCCAAAATGGAAAAAACTTTCTCTCTCTTTCTCTCTCTTCCTCTCACACACCCACACACACACCCATAGAGTGTTAAATGTTTTTCTCCCTTATTCCTCCTCCTCTTGGAGAAAAACAGAACAACTGTGTCAATCAACTTCTTATTCAGGGATCGACAGGATTTTAAATTTTTTTACTGTTCCGTAGTGATCTGGGACAAGCAGTCATTTGTATTTCTGGACAGCACTGTGGCCCAACAGGGCATCCCGCCAGCGGTGCCGAGTTCAGCCACAGAGCCATATCCACTGCTCCCACTCAAGGGGAGAGCAAGGGCAAGGGGCCATTGCCTTTCTCCCTTCCCCAGGTAGCTGCCACAGTAAAGAAAACAAAATTCTGTCCTGGTGGAACCTGCCTTGCCCGAGCATATTTATCCCTGTCTTATTTTTGGTGTGTCTCTTTACATTTTCATTTAAACTGTTTTTTTAGGGCTTTGGGCTTGCCCGTTCCAGGCATGTGGCCCTGGTGCCCCTTGTTAAAGTGGGCACAGCTACAAAGTGGTATTTCAGAGGTCAGCAAAATGTGAAGGAAGCACTTCAGCTTCTGAGAGTGGAATTTAGCAGCTATGAGGTTTGCTTGAGACTCTGACGCGTTGGGAGAAGGGCTGGAGGGGTCTTCCAGAGGAGGTTGTTCTCTGCTGCTGCTGATCTGGAGAGCTCAGAGCACTCTGACGTCCTGGCTGAAGCGCTGCTGTGCTTCAGGTGTTGCTGAGGGTTAGGAAGAGATTTTCTGGAGTGTCTGAATTGCAGAGTTAGAGTGGCTACCAAAGTCCTCCTTCACCCCTGCTCCCCCTCAACATGCACTTGATCTTTTAGAACAGCAATACAGGATATGGAAATACTGCAATGCTGTTGTCACAACCAAGCAATTGCAGGTGGTTGCTTTTAAACCTGTTTCTACAAACTAGTTTGTTAACTTTTTTATCAGTGAAATGCAAAAAGAAAAGAGAACCCTATTCTATTTCCTTATAAGAGTTCAGGAGATTTAAAAGTGAATGGTTCCTAGAGCAATCACAACTCTGTCCCCTTGCATGCACTTAACATTTTTGTATTCTGAGTAGCTCTGATGTTAGAGCAAGTTTAGCAAACCTGGAGAGACATGCCTGTGTGTGTATTGTAGGTGTTTGCACAGGCTTACGTGGTTCATAACCAGAAAAGCATGGGACAGGTAGATAAGTGCAAATATCCTGACAACTTTTTTTTAAAAAATATGCAATATTTTAAGAGTTTTGTCTAGTTCTGATGCCAAGTTGTTCATGATGGAAGGGGGGAATGAATGACGGGTTGTGTGTATCAGGTTTGGTGAAGGAGTTCTCTTGAGGATGTATAATGTGTATATGAAAAGGAAGGGTGAAGTTCTGAACCTTAAGGTGATGGGAGGAACAAGGAGACATTGGAAAAGAAATACACTTCATCTTGCTTCAGCAAGAAAGCTGGATGAGTGGTTAGAGCAGGGCTTAGCAGGCAGGAGACTGACCAAATGACAATAAAGCTTGACCTGCAGTCTGGCTGCAGTTTTGGGTACATGGAAACATCTCCAGCCCTTGCTTTCCCCATCTGCCAGTTGGCACTCGGGATCATTTTCCTGCCCCTTTGGAGGGATTAATTTGGAGAAGGGTGATGTATTCTTGCCTTGCTTTATAGATTTTTTATGTGTGAGGGCTCTCACTGTTCCTTCCATCTCTCTCTCAAAAAGAGATGTGGCTCTGATGTGTTTTTGTGTGGGGAGAAGGGCTCGGTGCCAGTATCACGTGTAACAGGGATGTGCTCCTACAAGAGGAACTTTTGAGGGTGTTCTGAGCTGGGCACCTGCAAAGTACCATTTCATTTACCATTTCAAACAGGAAAACTGGTATTTCACCTCCGTTTTCCTTCTGTTCCTTCTTCCTCCTCTCCTGTCAGGGCATCCATCACACAGGGAGTGATTTGGCCACCTAAACAACCAGCTCCATCAGGTTTCCTGGCAAAGGTCAAACAGCATGGTAACAAAACAGGGAGGTTGCCAGAGAGCAGTGGCAGAGGATGAGGTGAGAGGGTGGCCAAGGTAGGTTTTGTTGCAATCAAGGCACAGGGAGGAGTGGAGATGTGCTGCTTTAGTCTTAGCTTTTGAAGTTACCAAAAATTAAAAAAAAAAAGTTAAAAACTTTGAAATTCACACTAGAGAGCATCAAAAATTACTTTTAGTTGCTTAAAAGATTTTTAAGTGTTTTAAAATAGAAATTTTAAAAGAATACTACCAAACTATAAAAACATAAAATTATTTATATACATATTTTATATAAAAATATAGTGGGAAAGTTTCCCTGCTAAGCTTGCTGTGAAGAGAAGGGTGAAGGTGCAGTAACTGCTACACAAGCAACATTTTTCTGAGACAGATGGCAACCGTAGTGGAGAAGGGCTGACATAAAATGGTGAATGCCTTTGTTCCCATGGCATAGCTGTGAGTTTCTTGAGCAGGTTTTTGTTTTACTGTATCAATACTGTGAACGAAGGAGCATCCAAACAGTACAGGATGCCAACAGTGCATCCTGTTTGCTGATTCACTACTTCAGGTGGCCTAGTGAAAACCATGGAGTTGGTCCTTCATATCTTACTAGGCTGTAAACAAAGCTTGTGAAAGGTTTTTATTTTTTTCCTCCTTTATGTTTGCTTTTGTTTTTGTGTTTGGTTTGTTTTTTGGGTTTTTTTTGTGCAGAGGTTGCCACTGTATAAATGATCCTTTCTGATTGCATGCAAAAGAGCCAATATTCTTGCCCAGCCTCACTGAGGTGAAGTTTATAGCTTGTAGCTAGAGTCAGTATAAAGGTATGGTAGTGGGAATCATTTTGATATTATTTCTGTACATTTAAAGGATGTGTATGTATGTGTGGGAATCATGATGTGTAATATTTCTTGAACAGTGCTGAAACCAGTTCAGGCCTATCCACACTAGACAGTGGAACCAATTCTGAAGGAATTCTTTCAGTGGTTGACTTCCTGAGTGCAGATGAAACCAAGGTTCAAGAAAAAAGGGGTTGGAGATTGTATACGGTATGGAGAAACCTCATTTGAATTTTCTGGCAATGGTGTAGCTACTTAGAGGTGCTTTCCTTAACAGAATGATACTGTGTTCTGTTGCCTCTGTGTTGGTATGGCTCTTCACAGTTGCGCCAAAGCTGTGGAGAATCAGATGCCAACTTTCCAAGTGCGAATGCTTCGGTCATGGTTTGAAGTACAGCTTTGCATTCCCACATCTAGCTGAACCTTTTTTGCCAAAACTGTGATTTCAACTGTGATTTAAGGAGGATGTGAAGAGAACTCTCGTGTTTTGATACCTCTGTATGTAACATTTCTGTCTGCTTTAGAGTTAGGGCTTACTAACCCATTTGTTTTCTTGCCTTGGGCAACAGGGAGAACACACTCTGGTTTTACAGTTTGCTTTCTTGGAGGTGGACACATTTCTTAGTTCTTTGCTGTCAAAGAACTCGCCTCCCAAATGTGAAGAGTTGTGGTTATCTCCTTAAGCCTGCAGCAAGCCCTGGTGCCAAGTCTCAGCCAAGTGACGTGACAGTTGCTGCGGCTGTTCCCCGCTGCTGCCAGGTTCCCTGTGAATAGCTGTGAAAATAACAAGAATTGTGTTAATACTGTGTTGCTGCTTTGGAGAAAAGCTAAACCTCTTCATCTCAGAAGGATGACTGACGTGAAGCTGGGAAAAGGAGAAGGCCAAAATGCAATGGGAGGATGTGAAAACAAATTGGGCTTTGTATTTCCAGCAGCTAGAGGGGGATAAATGAGAGGCTTTATGGAATGTGAATTTGTTACAGGAGGCTGAGAACATGCTTAGAGTTAATTTAGTAAGATCCAGGGATAGCCTGGCGAGAGCCAGAGCAGCCGGTGCAGTTGGGCAGTCCCTCCTTGTCCTCTCAGCATTGTCCACCATCAGGTTCAGTCCTTGGACTTTCCTACATCTTCTCTACAATATTCTCAAGCTGTGATCTGCATAATTTAACTTTAGTTTGGGTACCTGAAAGTCAAGAAGAACAGAAAATGTGTTGTGTCTCTGCTGCTGTTTTAAACCCAGAGAGGTCGGCAGTGACTGACTCCGTTCCCTTCTGATGGCTATCCAGAGCTAGAATGGCATTGGGAACAAGCTGTAGCCCTGCTGAAAAGCATCGTGGGGCTGGCTCAGCACAGAGGACACATAGCCAGGATTTCAGCCCTCTGTGAGCTAAAGATCAAAACAGATGGACAGGACAGCTCTCCCCGCTTGTCCAGCTCTCATTTTGTGACAGCTCCGTGGCTGTGTTTCCATCCCACACCTCTGCAGTAAGAATGTCACTTAACTGTGAGATGCCCATTTCAGGAAGTGATTCCAAGCAGTCTGGTTTTGGAGCAGAGTCCTTAGCACTTTTGGGTGATTCAGCCCTAGCAAGGCCTTTGCAAGAGCAGAGTTATAGCTTTTATTTGCTGCTGACTTCATCTCTCCTGCAGAATCCAACACATAAATAGGAAGACAGCTGCAAAGGTGCCATTGATTTGGGTGGAAGGTGGCTTGGGAGGTAAATAGGATCGTGCATCTTGAAAACCAGCAAAAAAAATCACACTTAAAATTATTTAAACTTCGCCAAACTCTCCTCTTTGATACATGACATGCCTGCCAGTCTAGCTGTGCCAGCATCCAAATGTTTCTGCAGATTAGTGACGTCAAATGCTGTTCTGGCTCTGCTGGAAATACTTTGGGGGTAGGAGAAGTCCCTGCTCATGGCAGGATGGTTGGATTACATGACCTCTAAAGGTCCTTCCATCCCATACTATTCTATAAGTCAAGAAGCTGTAATTCAGGGAGACTTTTTGCCAAGGTCTGGCCTCTGAGTTTTCCCTAGGAGCTGAGCCTGTGGCCAAGACTGCAGTTGGAAAGTCTGGGATCCACTGCCATAGCAAAATAATTGTGGTGAGCATTGCTCCTGTCGCAAGGTGAGAGCTACGCATAGTTTTGGTACCTGCAGTTAAAGGGCCTAAAGAGGAGCTCAGAATCCTTATTTTAATCACTGTCATTCAAGGGATATTTTAATATAAAATACATATGTACATGTGTATGTACATATATATATATATGTAACCAAATAGAAGTTAGAACTATGCAAACAATATTGGCTGCTTCTTGAAACTAAAGTCTACCAGAATATTTTGGAATAGAGTAGATTTGGAGTAGACTTGCTGTGGGGTTTCTTTGTTTTGTTTTATAACCAGTAAAATGCAGCAGACCAAAGTTTTGCTGCAGTTAGTCTTACTAGAAATTTGTGTTATTCCTGACCTGGAACCCACTCAAGTGGGTTATAAAATTACCTGAAGAGTCCTGCTATCTCTAAAATACTCCCATCTGCTGAAAGGCTTTGGCTTGGCAAACACAGGAAAACACAGAGGCTGGGAATTAGGAGAGATTGAATCTGATGTTTGGGCTAGGAGCATTTTCTTTTGGATGTAGGATTGAGTTCACTTCAAGGAATCCTCCTGCTTGGGAAAATGTCCATTGTTCAGATGGAGGCAGTGATCAGAGCATCTCCAGGATAAATTCTGGTTTTGATGGAGATATTGGAAAGCTTCCTGCTGAATCTGATGGTACCAGAGTTTAGGCTGCTGGGAGAAATTCCACATGGTTTCTGCCATTTCTTTGTGTCAAATCCAATCTTTGCTTTTAGGATTAACTACAGTATATCTGTAACTTTCAGTGACCTTTGGCTTTTTATTCCTGGAACTGTAGACAATTCAGGTTTCCCGTAACATTATCCTCATCCCAACTGTGAACAAGTTACTACTACTTCTTATAATTTATTTTCTTTCTGCTCCTGAACGTCTGTGTGATCCAGCTGGTCACCAGCACCCCCTTCCAGTGCTTCGTTAGCTTTTATGCACAGGGAATTGTTGCAATGGATAAGTTGACCATGCTAGTTGGAAGAGTAGAAGCCTTTGGAGAATGACTTTTGCTTCCTCTAGCTGTCATTAGGGAGTGCACACACACATACCTGTATATACATATATAGAAACAAATATAAAGTGTAATATAAATATTACACTTATAATAGTACACTTATTACATCAATATAAACTCATTTAGCATTATTCTTATTTAATTTATATTTTAATCCAGTTGTAAACCAAAGTATTACAGCTTGTGAAATGATGTCTCTTGGAAATAAGAGGAACCTCTCTTAGGTGAGAATTCTGAAAGGTCTTTGGTGACAAAAACACAGATACGAGTAAGACTTAAGAACTTGTGCTGCTGGGGAGTTGCAGCCTTGAAAGGATTTGAAACTTGGTGGGTAAAGTTGGATGGTGAGGCCTTCTGAAGATGTTCTTCATGGTCCTTGATAGTTTTGTCATAAAACAAGGACATTCCGGCAAAGCTAGAAGTAAAACAGGAGGAGACAGCAAATCAGACTGATCTGGCACAGCTGGGAGCTGAGGAGGAAGCCACAGAACCAGCCACTGATGTATTTAGTGTCTAATTTCAAGTTTTAGGAAATGAGCTGTTGCTATTTACTGATGTCTAGAAGTGGTTCAGGGTTTGTTAATAACTTCTGTGAAGCTGCATGTTCTGCTGTCACCAATGGGAAGAAATAATGGGTTCAAAGATAAGATCTTGCTGATTTTCTGTGCCAGGGAGTAATTACCTTTCCAAAGAATTAGCAAGTGCTAAGAACAAATTCACATCTAACATGTCCTGCAGGCTTGTCAGCAGCTCTGCTTCCTCTAGGGAGGAGGAAGACAGCTGAAATAAGAAGAGAGCTTATTTGTTTTCAGACCTGGCTGGGGCTGGTGACTCTGGGAACCACAGAGGCGGCTGAGTAGAAAGGTGGAACAGCAGCAAAGCATCACTTGGAAGAGGAAATGCATGTATCTGGCATGCGGTGGATGCTGTGGGCAGGGAAAGTCTGGGTTTGGAACCTGCACGGGGGCAGGAGCATGCAGGCAACGCTGCTGCCTTGTGAGACAGGTGTCCAAAGATGCCTATCCTGGCACATGAGAGCTGAGCAGCACCAGCGTTTTTCCCTGCTGGAGCTGTGAATAGTAAAGAAGGAAAAGGGGTCAGTCCCCTGTGAGGACAGATTTACTGTGAGCATTTCAGAAACTCTGTTGGAAGGAGCTGAAGGGTGGAAAGTGAAGGGTGGAAAGGCCAGTACCAGAGTTCTAAGTACCATTTTCTGAGTTTTCTAGCAAGTGTTGAAGACTGAAGTTTGGTTTTGTTTCAGTGCTTTCTCCTTTACCTATATCATTTATCCTATTTAAACTCCTCAGCTCAGTGGAGGGTGCAGAGAAGATGGAGCCAGACCCTTCCTGGAGGCACACAGTGGAAGGAGGAGCAGCAGTAGGCAGCAGCTTATACAAGGGAAAATCAGGTTTGGTATGATAAGACATTATCTCACCATGAGTACAGTCATGGATCAGGTTGTCAAAAAAGGCTGGCCAATCTCCATCCTGGGAGAGTGCAGCCTCCAAGTTCCTGTTTCCTTTAGGCTGCGCCAAGCTGTATTTTTGTTACCTTTTTTTTTTTTTTAGTTTTATCATGTAAAATGGGCAGCTTTACTGGGCTTCCTAGTTCATATCAGTTAAGCTTTTGAAACATATTCAGGTATTTTTAAATACTGCTGGGTAAGTTCTTTGTTTAATCTGACATATTCTGATTTATTATTTTACTGCAGTTACCTAAGGCAGTACTTAAAAAAAACCAGTGCATTATTTTTTTGCACTTTCAGCTTAGTTTCTGTTAATGTACTTAACACCCTTCCCCTCAGATCTATGGTGAAATGGCTGCATTATTTTTATACTGCAATGAGGCTTATTTATTTAAACCTTCCCATTACCTTTGCAGTCAGACCCAATACCATTGGCTATGAAACTATGAAACTAATGAGAAATGAAAAATTGAGTTGGATTGATTAATTTACTGCTGGTCATAAAATACAGAAAGTGGCAGTATAAAAGGATAAAACACAGTCGAAATTAGGTACTCAAATCACAGAATGAATTGGGTTGGAAGGGACCTTAAAGCTCATCTTACTCCAACCCCCCTGCCATGGGCAGGGATGCCTTCCACTAGAATTCCAATAGAAATTACTGAGTCTGGGGCAGGGGGAGGAGTCACAAAACTTTTAAGTTGTTAATGCCAATTAACTGGTTCCCCATTTGGTCAGGTTTTAAAAGCTGTTTCTTGAGGTTTCCCTGGGCTCTGCTCATTCATTTACATGTCTTGGGCATTGGTTTGATATAGGAGTTCGTGCCTCCAAGAGTATTTTCTGAGAGTTTACATGTCTAAAGAAACTCTCTGGATTACTGTGAAGCTTTTCTTGAATCCTTCCTTGCCTGTCCATTGGTAACTGAAAACAACTCTTGGCTGCAAGAGGCCGGTGGGAGGAGGGTAGCAGCTGTGGGTGACACTGACAAGAAGTGGACAGTGCAATTCTCCCGCTGACAGATTGGATGTCAGGAAGCGGCATGAAGCCCCAACCCCACTGTGGCTGTCCCCAGCCCAGGGGTTTCTTTCAGTCGATGTTTGCTTGCAGAGGCTGTTTACAAGGCAGCCTGGATCTCTGCCAGAGATGCAGGAAAGGAGGGTGGAGGTGGCATGCAGGAACTTTTCTCATGTGTTAGAAGGTTTCCTAAGCCAGGATTGTGCTGTTGGGGGAAGCACCCCAGGTGGGATTGAGAGTAGAATTTCGTCATACCCTTTGCTTAAGACTAATTCCTTGGGCTCCCCTAAGGCACTGGCCTAGGCAGAAGGGTGACACCAGACAGCTTCCAGGGCTGTGTTGTCACAGGGCAAGTGCCTGTGAGGAATATTGGAAAGGGAGAGGGGAGTGTTGTCATTCAAATAAGGTATGTTTCTTTTGTGTTGGTGGGTAACATGGCTGACATTTAGGACAGGCAAGAGCAATCCTGGGTGGCAAAACAGACTTTTCTGAATAAGGTCTTTTAGAAGTTGAATTAGGAGGAGAATAACATGCACCTGTATGTTCTTGCAGTAACATATTCCTCACCTTGTGCCCCACACTTGCAGGAATAATTAGCAAAGGATGAGAAGACTGGAACAGATGTTAATTAATGGAAATGGAAGCAAGGTATTCAAAGCACTGCTTTAGTCTGAAAAGGGAAGGGAATGAATGCAGTTTTCCCAAGCCTCTGGTGTGTTAAACACTAGCAGGAACTCCCATGAGCTGTGGCCCCATTGTCCCCAGAGCTCCCCTCCTTTCCTTGGTGTCACCCCACCTTTCCTGCACAACACTGTGAATATTATATCAGTAGCTCTTTTAAAAACTTTATTTTTCTCCATTTAAACTGCTCAGAGCAGGAAATGCTGTCCTACTGCAGGAGCAGATGTGACGTGACCCCCAAACAGGGCACAGATAGTTGCATTGTGGGAGAGAATTTTAAGAGTTAACAAGGGAAGTGGCTTTGTATAGCAATTTACTAATCAAATTTCATCTTGTAACAAACTTAACTGACAATCAATTTCTAAAACATAAAAGCCTCTTAGAGGGAATAGTCAAGTATATCTTCACCAGAAATATTTAACTGGGATAACTTAATTAAGAGCACAGGATTTTTTTTTCCTTTTTTTTTTTTTTTTTTTTTTAGCAATCACTCCAGAAGTGGAGTTGCATTAAGCAGCAGCATAATCACAGGACAGTAACTACCTCTCTCTCTTGGAGTGCTGAGGTTACCACACTACACACTCTAGCAGCAAAGCTTTCACTTTAAAGAGATTTGTTTTCCTTACCTCTGTGTTTCAGAAATGCAGGTCTGCTCTACAAAGTGACTCTATGAAAATGGCATCTGGCAGGAGCAACGGGAGCCCCGCGGGGTCCAGAGTCCCCCTTGGCCTCCAGTTCCTCACTGTGGCCCTCTGCAGGTTGGCAGTGGGGCTGTGACAGTTCAGGAGGGTTTTGTCACCTCCCATGTGCTGCGTGACAGTGAACTGTCCCCTGGCTGTGAGACCACATTCCTGCACTGGGAAATCAGTTAATGGTGGGGAAGGTAAAGGAGAATCCATCTCCCTCCTGCCTCCAAGGCAGCAGGCAGCATTAAAAAAAAAAAAAAAAGCAATAAGATAAAATANGCAAACAAAGCAAACCCTTTTCTGCAGCAATGCACTTTAACTGGCCAGACAAGTACAGCTGTGGCTGTCTTGGGACACAGCTGTATGGGCAGGCAGCTTCTGGGCAACCACAGCTCAGGGGGAGCAACATTGCCAGACTCTTGGGCATGGCAGCTCTACCTCCAGCAGCCCCCTCGGCTGGCATGGCCCCCATGCCGCCCAGAGTAGACCCGCCGTGCCCAAGCACTGATGGGGCTGGTGGCTGTTAGGGGACTTTGTAATCTGTCAAGAGAAACCCACCCTTGCCTGTCAATAGGCTTTAAACCCCCTTTTTTAACAGGTCAGAAGTTGCACCCATTTACAACACAGCTGGTGGCCCAAGGCTGAGCTAAGCTGAACAGCAAAGCCAGGAGAAAGCTGTTAACTGGGGTTGTGGGGTTTTTCCATAACATGGATATGGAGGCCTCGTCCGTTCAGTATTTTTTTTTTCTTTTTTAATCCAAGTTTGTGTGTCCCACATTGATTCTGTTCTGAGCTGGTTTGCAGAGTACCCATTTGTAACAGAAATTGTGCTGTCACCTTCAACTAGTGACCTATAAATCAAACCTATTTTGGACAGATGTCCTAACACTCAAGACTTACTTTCACAGTTAAGAAATTTCCTGCTGTACTAATTATTTTTTTATTATTATTTTATTTTATTTTTGGTTGCAGTCCTTATTTCAAGAAAAAGAGTCAGTGTTCAGACTAGTCTGGAGTAGGCTGAAGAGTGAGCCCTGCTGTAACTTCTGGATATCAGACTGTTCTTCAGTGATTTTCCAAGCCGTTCCCAAACTGGTCCTCCATGACTGCTTCCCTTTTCCTCTTCCAACAGGCACTGGCAGACAGAAGCTCCATGGCCATTGTGTCCAGGGACAGCCAGCACTGCTGAAGGAGGGTGGGCACGGGTGGCAGGGGAACCAGAGTTGGGAAAGGGGGAATTAAAACCAAGGTAGAGGGGACTGTACAATTGCATTGAAAGCAGTTTAGCAAAAAGCGCTCTCATCGGACAGCTTTAAGAACAATGTGAATGAAAACTCAGCAACTTGGGTAGGAATCTTGGAAAATTCTATAAATGTATACTTGAAATTCTGTTTGTATTTTTAAAAAAATTGCATTTTCTTCTTTCTTTTAACACTGTGTAAAAGAACATTATGCATGTGAATGGTTTGAGAATTAAATGGTTTAATACTCAGATCCTTGTTTGTGTCTTATAGCTGACTGGTGCTGACCCAATGTGGGTTTTCCATGCCACAGGGGGAGATCCTGGTCCTGGCTGTGGGCAGCTCCACACTGTCCTAAGCTGAGCAGCTTAAGAGAGGTTGCACAGTGCCAGGCTGTTGTTCCTGGCAGCTCAGATGGCTTCTGTCCTTTTTGGATGAGCTTTGTCTCACCTCTTCAGCAGGCTCAGCCCTTTTCAGTCGCACCAGGAAGAACAAGCCCTGTGCTCTTGGTGCAGGCCAAGTTTTGGATGTTTTCACAGCTGCCTATGGCAGGGGAAGCATTTTGCTTCAGTGCCATGCCAGGGAGACCCAGGCACTGCCTCAGCCCTCCTCTTTTACCAGCGTCCACCTCCATAGCCTGGAGAACAACTGAAACAGCAGAAATTATAAGAGGTTGTGTGTCTCTCAGTGATGTTCACAGGCAGAAGATGGGATCCAGCAAGAAAAGCCACAGTGGTAACTGCCAGAAGAGGGCAGGGAGAGGAAGAGCTGCTTCCTGAACTCTTCGTTATTCTCAAAATGCTTCCCCTTTTCTCCCAGGGTCCCAGCCCTCTGTTACATTCACAGCTTCTTTCCAAGGTACTGCTCCAGGGGAGCATGTCAGCCTCTAAAGGACTGTGTAGGGTTTGTCGTAGCATATGGGACAATGGAGGAGGTGGCTCTCCGTGAGGTGGCTCTCCATGTCCCAATCACACACCAGTTCCACAGATGCTTAGACTCTCCTACTAGGAACAGGAGGGAGTCAAACCCCTGATAGCTTCCAAAACTAAAGACCCAGTGACCTAAGATCTGGCATACCCGCTCTATCCAAGTTAATTCCCTCCCTGCTTGGCTGCTCTGGTAATTCCTACCGAGAGAAGCCTTTACAAAGATGGATATTTCACTGGTCCTACAAAATCCAGAGCAAATGGCCCACTGGGGAGTGCAACTCACTGTCTGCACACACCACTCCCATCACCTACTGAGGACAGGAACTGTGCTTTCACTGCCTGTTCGGTTTGAAACAACTGCCTGGAGAAATCATCTGCATCTTCAGGACAGCCCTGCCAAAGGTCCTACAGCAGTACAGCCACCCTGAGAAGACTAGAGGTCTGATCATGTGTGGGCCTGGCAGCAGGACACCTCAGCTCCAGGAGTAAACTTGCAGGTGAAATAATACTTTTTTAACGAAGCTACAGGTACTGGTTACCTTACCTGGGCACTGCCATGGTTCATGGGCACTGCTAATACAGTAACTGTTAGTTGAAGTCTTAATATTAAAAAAGAGTTTCAAAGCCTTGGCTATGCAAAACTGTCACTAAGTGACTCTCAGCACCTGGGCACACAGGACACACCAGAGCTGCTGGCAAGCAGGGCACAACTGTTTGGCAGCTCTTCCACGCACATGGAGCTGCAGAAGGGTGTTCCTGGCCCAGCCAGCGCAACCCTTATGGCTGCTGCTGTTCCACTGACCCCTCTGGTGTGGGGCCCCCTTTGTTGGAAAAGAAGAATTTAAATAAGTCTAGGAAGTGGCTTAGTGTAAACTGTGCATTCAGAGAGCAGTCTGTTACATAGAGATCTATAGGTTTTAATGAACCAAGCGATCAGAGTTACAGCTTGAGGCCTGAAAGGGAGGAGGGTTGGGCACAGGAAGGACAGCAGCACTGGACTTGCCACAAAAATACTGGTGCCAGATGAAATTCACCTTTCCTTGCCATGGAGAACAGGACAGGTGAGGTGACCTATGAGTCCTCCCAATGCAACATGGCAAGGAGGAGCAGGGACAGCCCAGCTGGACACAGTCCCTCCCTGCAGCTGGCACCAAACAGCAAGACCAATCACCCCAGGACCAGTCCATGCTTTGTGGCAATACCCCACCTCCTATTTTCCCTAGGCAGAGGAGGGAGAAGCGAGGCCCTACCAGCCCCTTTAGAAGCAAGGATCAGCTATCCTGCCCATGAAGATGATGGTGTTGAGGGCAGCTTCCCGGATGAAAAGCAGGAAGGGCCTGTTGGCATTGAAGATTTTTCTGTTCATAGGGAAGGAACGTCCAGAGATGGTGACAGCTGTAGCAGCTGATGCCTCACTGCCTTCTTCATTCACCTGCCAACCAAGAGAGAAGATGGTATTACAATACAGGCATTATGCAGCATGGAGAGGGCTCACCCTCCTCCTCCAGAGAAAGCAGGGGCCAACCTCCCTCCAAAGCCCCAAACTGCTGAGGAAGTGAACACTGTAGGTTCAAAGCTATTTTTTTCCCTTTAATATTTCATGTGCTTAAAAAGCAAGAGGAAGACACGCTGGCACAAAACAAGGCTCACCTCAAGGAAGGCTTTGTGGAAAGCCTCAGAAACATACAGGTCTGTGCGGCCCTCTGCAATGATACCTGAAATACAAAAACACACAAAGGTAAAACTGAGTTTAGAGACCGCTCGAGAAAGAACACGTTCCCATCCTTCACAGCCTGGGATCAGGCAGGAGGCTTGGCAGCCCTAAAACAAAAACCTCCATGTACAACTGACTGCTAACCTGCCATATCCTCAGTGCAGAGCAGGGCTGAGTGTCCATGGTGGGACTTTACCAGAGTCCATCATTGACTGCAGCAACATATAAATGCTCTCATGTTCTCATTCCTCATGTGCTGCTGCTGCACCTACTGCCCTGCCATTTAGGGAGTAATGGCTGCCCTGCACCTCTACCCTGCACTGCCCTATCTCCACATCTCACCTGGGAGTCTAGCATTTTCCGGACTGAAGAGATCTTCCAGCCCCATTTTCCTTAGCTTTTCCTTGACACTGAAACTGTCCTCAACACGGAAGCGAGGGAGGTAGACGAAGAGAGACACCTCCTTCATGGAGTCTATCCAGCCCTGCAGCTTCTCTGATGTCAGGTCTCGCTCCACCTCCTCCAATGGTGTCCCAGCACTGGGCAGGACCAGCACCATCGTGATATCGTCCCCTTTGTAAGGCAGCTCCAGCACCTGGACTTTGTCCTGGGGGATGAATGTATAGTGGAATTTGGACTCCTGGTACATAGTTGGGACTTTGCAGGTCTCACTATTAGCTTTATGAAATACATCCAGTTTTGTGTTTGGAGCTGGGAACTGCGATTTCCAGTGCCCCTAAAAAGGAGAGGGGAGAAAACAAACATGAGCACCATGTCTCCTCCAGAGAAGTGTGCTGCCCCCCCCAATTTCTTTAGCTGTACCTTAAAATAAATGCTGTTGACCAGGACCAAGACAGTGAGATCATCAATACCACTTTCTGGGATCACTTCTGTAATGCGCTTCTCTGTCTTATTAGCCACCCACTCATTAATGATCTGCCTGGAAAGTTCTGGCTTCTCCTAAAAGAAGAGACCAAAAAAAGGTTAAGCAAAGGGTTTTAAACACCTCTTTGCACACCCCCTGCAGAAGACGGGTTCACAGGGTATGTGTTGGGAGAGGACAATGAAGTTTAGGTATGACGAGTAGGGATGTGGCTGTGGTTAAGGTGAGCTGAAGCGAGAGGAGCTGCATCCCAGATTCCCTACTGTCTTCGCTCATGTCCCGCATACTCAGAGCGGAGCACTTCCTCTGGGTAAAAGACAGGGACAGCTGTTTAGACAGCTAAAGCAGAAGGACTGGGGGTGGGGGGTGGAACCAAACAAACCAGCAAAATTTGAGTAGTTCAAACTCACTTTGAAGTTCAAGGGCCAGAGTTTTGCTCCATAAACGATTTCACTGATGTTCTGGTAAGTCTCATTAAAGACCAAAGATTTCTCCCCAAAGAGGCGGTTGGCTGATACCAGCTCTGAGGATTTGTTGGCTTTCTTGTAAAGGCGGCAGTTCAGCTTGGCAAAGAAGAAGTGGATCTGATCTGATGTCTTCTCTGAAATGGTGTCAAATCGAAAGACCTGGACAAGCCAAATAGCAACAAGGAATCTATGAGGAGGCTCTTGTGCTCCTGGGCCCCAGACCAAGTGGTGGTGCAGCCTTTGCCTCAACCCCAAGAAATCTGCAGGCCCTCAGAGTTTCACCCTCCATGTATAATTTGGAACCCAAATCTATGGAAAATCAACACATCACCAGCCCAAGACCTCCTATAGAGAGTCCAAATGGAGGATTAAACTCTGCTCAGACATGGACGTGCTGCTCCTCTTTCCAACACCAGTTTTTTGCTCTCTATACCCTGCCTTTGACTGTCCCCAGCTTCCCCTTTAAGTGCTGTTAAAACTAACACGGTGTTCATAAACCCCTACCACACCCCAGAGATGAGCATTGCACCAGCAGGGCCTAGAAGCAGCTCTTGGGTCATACCAGGTCATGGGAGGACTCAAATGTGCTAAATCCTCCTGTGACAATGCTAAAGGCTGCTCCTTCCCAGGAGGAATTCTCATGGTCTGTTGAGTACTTCTGGTACATCTTCTCTATTTTTACAGGGAATGGGAATATGCAGCAATCATTTTGAGGGTAGATTTTTGCAGCACAAGGAATTTTTTATCTGTTCCCAACTGTGAGCTGGAAGTACAATTATGATTTGTCTACTGCTATCCAACCTCAGAGCTTTAAGGCACAGAAAATCCCATGACACGTTACAGTTCATGAACCTCCAAGATCTTCGTCACTGTTTCCCTGTGAGGCAAAGGGGGTGTTAGCAGCCCTTTCATAGGAAAAAGGGGGATTAGGAGTACAGGAGTTAGGTGTGGGTGGCTAAGTAGCAGAAGGGTCCCCTTCCAGTGGGAAGGGCTGCCCAGAGGGGAATGCACAAGGGAAGGTTTTGGAGATGTTGTTATAGCTGCTCCACTCAGGCTGTGTAGATAATGGCAGGAGACCCCCAACACTATTTGTTCCAGAGGTAGGATCTGTAAGGACAGCAACAGAGGGGACAAGCAGAGCAGTTTGATCCACACGTCCTCACTGGAGGCAGAAAGGTTCCTCTAGGTTGATGTCTCCCATTGGAGAAAAAGGTATGGGCAGCATCAAACCCCACATAGCAGGTGAGTTGTCAGGTGAGTGGGTCTGACGTTGCGAAGGATGCTGGGACAGCCAGGGAGTTAAATTAGTCCCATGGAAGAGCCAGAACTCAGAACTACCTCTTAGTCTGGGATCAGAACTATCCCCTGAATACAGGAGCCAAAGGTGGAGGGGGAGGCTCCCTGTGTATAGGCTTCCCTGCCCTGGAAGTCAGGTGGACTACAGGGTCTCCTATGTGTCTGATTTTTGTCCCAAGGAAGAGAGAGAAGGAACGTGGAAAATGCTCTCTCTCAATAGGACTTCATATCATGACTTTTCCTGCTTTTTACATAAGGAAAAGCTTAGCTCAATCTGCATTAGCAAACTGTTCCCATTCCCTTCCCTCACTTTCCAAGTGGGCTTCCTTTCCTCCAGATGAAAACTAACCTCTCAAACCAAGGAATCCTGGATCCAAATAGGGAGCAAGGGGTATCAGCTGGGATCTAAACAAATCCAGAGACGGGGCTTATAGTGGAAAGTGTCCCTGCCCATGGCAGGGGGTGGAACAAGATGAGTTTTAAGGTCCTTCCAACTTGGGATTTCCTTCCCAAGGCAAGGAGCCGTCCTGACCCTGAGAGCAGCCATCAGCCATGATCACCTTTCCTGTCTTTCAGACCTGCTACAGGAAAAGGCTGAGGAATCTCCACCAACCTCCATGAGCTGCTGGAGGGTGCTGCCACATGCTCCGAGCTTGGTCATGGCGAAGGCTGTGGAAATGCTGAGGGGTGACATGAAGATGTTTTCCCCATTGTCCTTGGAGTCAGCCAGGTACTTGTAGAAGACGACAGCAAACTGAGAGTTGGCTTTTGACAGCTCCCAGACCCGGGGGTTGGTGGATTCTGGGAGCTTGTCCTTTGCTGGCTCTTGCCCCTCACCCTCCTGGGGCTTCTTTTCAGGGTTGCGATAGATGCAGATGGGGTTCACTGGGATGTCGCGTGGCTTTGCTGTGCAGATGTCTTCCACAGAGTAGTGCTCAGGGGCAGCCAGCCCCCAGACGCTGAGCAGACACACCACAATGAGACGCATTGTCCTGGAACCAGAGAGAGAGCTTAGACATGCTGCCTGTCTGTGAAACTCATGTTGCCACCCACAGCCCACGGGCCCAATCCAGCCCACATCACAGTGAGAGGAGACCCACAGTCCTCTCCAATCATCCTTTTGCCCCGGACCTGCAGGATAAACAAGGACACACAGACAGCAGGAGGACAAGCCTGCCTGTGAGCACACAATGCTTTTAGAAACAATACACTGAAACCAGAGTTTTTCCAGTGACCTGGGGACCCTCTTTTTCAAGCAGCAGGCTCAGCCCTGACAAGTTTGTACCAAAATGGATGATTTGAAAGTTTGAGTCCTCCCCACTGGCCAGTGAGGTGGTGTGTTAGTTTAACGCAACCTGGACTTTTAGTGGGGGGCAGAGGAAGACATGGAGGCTGCTTCCGAGACAGAAGCTCCTCAAAACTTCCACTATGTCCAGCAGAGCCAATCCCTGAAATCTCTGACAATGGACATATTGGCTGGCCCAATTAGAGAAGTCGGTAATGCCTCTGTGATGACATATTTAAGAAAGGAAAAACTGCGGGAAACTCTCTTTCTTCTCCCGAGGGGTGATGAGGCGGCCACCAGGGCCCATCCCAGCGGGGAGCACGCGGCCAGGGCCCTTCCGAAGCTGGGGCCGCCTGTATGGTGCTGGCAGGGACCACATGGTCAGGCAATGAAAACAAGGCAAACAATTCCCTGATACGGAACACAGACAAGATCAACCTTTTCAATGCAATGAAGCTCTCTAAGAACTTTTCAATTAATAGAACTTGAGAACAATAATACCTACAGACAACAATTTTCTTCTGAGTCAGAGAAAAGGAAGAAGTGAGGACACATGAGAACCAACATGGTGGCACTGAGGTCAGTGAAAAGAAGAAGAGGGAGGAGGTGCTCTGGAGCTGAGATTTTTCTACAAGCCGTAGTGAGGACTATAATACAACAAACTATTTCCCTGTAATTCATGAGGTGCATGGGGAGATGCAGAGATCTACTCGCAACCCGTGAGAAAGAGTGCCCATGCTGGAGTGAGTGGATGCTGAGAAGCTGTAATCTAGTGAAAAACTCAAAGAGAGAGGATCCTTGGTCCCAGAGATAGAGAACCCCTGCTTCCAAACTAGAACAGGTTATCCTTAAAAGACTAAACCCCATGAACTAAAATGACCCATGCTAGGCAGTTGCAGGAAGACTGCTTGGCCCGTGGGAGGGACTCATGTTACAGCAGGTCGGGCAGAACTGCTATTTCGTGAAAATTAGAACCACGCTAGAAAAATTCACAGAGAACTGTCTCCTGTGGGAAGGACCCCAACAGTACAACAGAACTCCTTTCCCTGAACAAACTGAAGAAAGATTGTTAGAACGTGAAAGACCGACCAAAACCCCAGGTTTTGTCTCTTTGCGCTGTCAGTTGGAAAGAGGGAAGGGGCTGGGAGGAAAATAAGTGTTCTAAAGGTTTATTTTAGTTCTTATTACCCTTTTTACTTCTAATTCTGTTAATATAAATTTTCTTTATACTGTTTAAGTTTTGAGCCTGTTTTGCCCTTAAAGTGTTTTTTTTTCCCCTAATCCTTATCTCAACTCATGAAGTTTTCATTTTAACGTCCCCTCCTCTGCTTAGCTATAGCAGAGGAAAATGAGTGAATAGTTTTTCATGGGTGCCTGGCGCTTAGCCAGCATTAAACCCCAGCAGGTGGCTACAGTGTAAGGACCCTGCCAGGCTCACCTCAGCTTTACAATACTTTTCAGTTACTGATGTAGGAGATGCCATAGCAGAAAAGAAAGATGATAAAGGAAAAGGTCTCCAGGGAAGTTAGTCCCTCCATGCACTGAGCATCTTTAATCCCCAAAAAGTATACTTCATAAGCATGTATGGTGTAGCTGGTGCATCACACCAATTCCTGTCCGAAGTTCATACCACCTCAATGAAAACTGGTTGTCCTTGGTACCTAAAGTGTGCAGGCTAATGTTAATTACTGTGTTCCAGCAAAAGCAGGTCTCTGAAAATCTCCCAGCAAGAGAGAGATAATTTATGTTTTCTCCTTTGCTAAAGCACACTGAACCTCAGAATAGTTTCAGTTTAAAGAAACCTTAAATATCACCTGGGTGCACCCTCTGCCATAGGCAGGGACACCTTCACTAGATCAGGTTGTTCCAAGGCCTGTCCAACCTGGCCCTGAACACTTTCAGGGATGGGGCAGCCACAGCTTCTCTGGGCAACCTGTGCCAGGCCCTCACCACCCTCCCAGGGAAGAATTTCCTCCTAAATCCCATCACCCACCAGCTCTGGCAACAAGGTCTCATGAGCCATCCCAGGGCCAACAGAGCATGTCCTGCACGTTGTGGTTCCAAGATGCCCTTTGCATGACTGATTTGTTTACATACCCCATGGGAGGAAGCTCGAGCCCCACAGCCACAACAGCTCGGGAAACAAGTGCTGGGAGGGGTTGGCAGCCTGCCCAGGTCTTGCCCACCACAGGACACCTTTTCAAACATGTGTCTAAGTCAGGTAGGTCTCTGCCTGCCCCCACATACTCACTGCCATGGCTACCAAGCATTGCCTTCTGAGAAACTAAATTAAAAGTCACCTTCATTTAGCACTGGTGACCTCCATGTCTGTGATCTTCTAGTGCCGGTGGGCCAGCACCTGCTGGAAGAAAATGGGAGCAGCTCAAAGGCTGATCTGCAACGAAAGAGACCTCTGGGTTTTTCCACAACCTCCTCCCTGGGCTCTTGGCCAATGACTTCATCTGTGCTCCAGTTCCTCTGCAAAAGCAGAAACTACCTCATCTGGCACCAAGACTGTGTGGAGCACCAAGGCTGCGTGGAGCACCAAGGCTGCGTGACAGCACAGCAAAACAAGAGGGACTCCCTCAGGCCACAGCCACAGCTCTCACTGGTAATGACACATAGATTATCTTGCAAAAGGTTTAGGACAGATGCAACACCACAAAGGGTTTAAAAAAAATCTAAAAAGGGAGGAAAGTCAACAGGAACAAAAAACAACACCAAGGGCAAGAGAAAGGAAGAACTATTAAGACAATTGAAAATACTCCAGGAAGTGCTGTTCTTCTGAACCTTTCACTCCCACAGAAAAAGTCAGCCACCAACAAGCCAGGCACACTCCAGAGCTCCACAACCCTGGGGCCAGGAGCAGAGCCTTTCACTGCCTGCAGCAGCACTCCCTCACTCACACTTGGTGGTCCCTGCCCTTTCACCTCCAGGGAAAGGCATGTCCTGACCCTATCTGTACAAGGACAAACACCTGCTTTCGTCAAGCCAGAAGCAACTCGTGTTGTCTGCCATCACACAAAGTACTGCTAATCTAATCTCACATTTAAAGGCCAGAGCACAAGAGTGGGGAGGGCACCTCCATGCTCACCCTGTCCTCATTAAATGAGAAAGTCTCCCTGTCTTTACTCTGCAGTAAAGTCCCAACTCCATCAATTCAGAGAAGATACAGGACTTTATGCTAATGCCTTAAATCTACTTTACCATCCATTAAGGTTGACCCGGCCTCTGACTCATCCAATCTTGTCTCTTACAGGCAAGAGCCCCTGATACTTCTCAGACCAGCTCTTTGTTGTAGGATTTGGCCAAAACCCACTCCTCCTTCCCCTACTCCGTTCTCCCCTACTCCCGAGCTCCAGAACTCCCTTTTCCTCTGCAGCACTGACATGCACTCCATGTGTCAACCAGGAAGGATCCCCAAAAGTATTCCCACAGCAGCACTGCCTGAAAGGGGTTACTGGCAAGGGGGAATGCAGAAATTAGAAAAGGCTCTTACAAGGGTGAAGCAGCAAAAAGTGCAGAAAGACAAGAAACAAGTTGCTGATTCAGCTCAAAATCAGAAGGTTCTAGGGAAGCATTGAGAAACTCCCCCATCCCTCAGCTGCTGTGCAACACAACTGGGCTCTCACCAGCACACGCCATTTCCATCCCATTATTCCGTGGCTGCAGGACAGGATGATTAACTGGGCTTCCAAAACCCCTGGAACCCACCCTACTGAACCTACTGGGGCTACTGGTGGTGGTGGAAATGTCCCACAGCACCTACACACTGTACTACACAGCCCAGCTAACGTAAAATAGCTCAAACAATTTTGAGATTAATTTAGGCTCTTGAGAAACCTTCCCCACTGCCTCACCCCCCAAAACCAGAGTCCAAAGCAAGACAGCAGTGCTCTTTCACAGACAGCAATTACTCAGGACATCCTGACTTCATGAACTGCCCTACACACCACAAAGCATTGCTGCAGGCTGGGGATAAAAGTCAAGCCTGACAATTTAGAAAGTCAGCCTTCGTGACAGCTGGGGTGGGAGGACCCTCTCAGAGCAAAAAGCCACTCTGGCAGCAGCTAAAATCCATAGGCTCCTACTAAGGGAAAAGAAGCTGTTTCAAAGAATTCATTAACAATGAAATATTGGTGGAATCTGTTTGTCTTACCTGCCCCTGTACCTCCAGCCTTCTGGTTTAGGAGGTAAACGGAAATTTTGGAGAGGACAGTCTTGCTTGAGCCCAAAGCAGTTTCCTCACCGGATTTCTGTGCTCAAGCAGAGCTGAGACAGCAGCAGGGGATGGTGGGAGGGGAGTAGGATGCTAAGGCCAAAGGCTGATGACCAGCTGCCAAAGGTTAAGCAAAGAGTAGGAAAAAAAAGAGGCAATGTTTAGTTTGAAAGAGGTTTTAAAGTTCAATCTGACAAGGGAGAGTTTGACCATCTACTCCACACGAGTGCCACGTGCCCTCATTTTTTGCCAACAGAAAATGAACTGCTTATCCCAGGAGAAAAACCTCAAAACCTTCAAGAGTTTGAATAAAAGCTTTATAAGGTATTTGTAGGTCTATTTTTGGAATCTTGTCTCTAAGCAAAATGTTTCCCCCATCTGTCCCAAGCCCTGTCACCTGTTCCCCATTTTCCTGAAGAGACACAAGCTGGGAGAAGCTGCCCCACTTCACATTCTGCAGTTTCAAATACATCCCACCTTAAACACACTTGCCTGGAACAGGCTCTCAAGGGAATGGTCACAACCCCAAGGCTGCCAGAGCTCCAGAAGTGTTTGGACAACACTTTCAAACACAGGGTGGGATTGTTGGAGTGTCTGTGCAGGGCCAGGAGTTGGACTGTGATCCTGGTGGGTCCCTTCCAGCCCAGGACTTTCTGTGATTCTGTGACCTTTCACTTGCACTGCTGGAAAGCTGAGGATTAACAGCAGCTCCCCCAACTCCTGTCCAGCTTCACAAGGCAGTGAAGTGAGCAGGACTGAACACCATTTCTGATCCAGGATGCAGCTGCTCTACAAATTCAGCAGCATTGCCCCATGAATTTCAAATCTCAGGAGCAGGCTGGCTCAACAGGTACTGGAGCTGTCCTGTTCCTGGCCTCCAGTAAGAGGAACATCTTCCCTTAATGGAAAATGCAGTTGCAAACTGGTTTGGGTAAAGTAAAAGACCTTACTCCCATCAGTATGGGATATAATTAAATGGGGCAGGAATTGTGGAGATAAATTGAAGGGTAATGTAAAAAGTGTCCTCTGTGAGAAAGGAAGGTCACACACACTGTACCTTGTTGCTTCTGGTGGCTGCTGGTTTAATTTTTTGAGGTAACTCATATGCTCACAGATACCAGGGTTTTCAAAGTGAATTAGGGATGCTCCACGCCCAGGCAGACATCCAAGCACAGGTTTCCATTTACCCACTGCTCAGAGGTAGTTTAAAGCAGTAAACCTAAAACCAAACAACTATGCACATCCCACAGAGCTCCCAAAGCATTTCTTCCAGGGTAGCTGGGTAAATCTATCTTTCAAACATAGCAAGTAAATAGTAATTTATTGCTGGTTCAGCACCAGGCAACAACCCAGCACTCACATCTGAGCACAGCTATCCCTAACAAAGCATCCAAGATGGCCAGTGCCTTAATACAAACTGTTAGATGCCTTGTTTGCTCTAATATAGGGGCTGTTTTTCTCCCAAAGCTGCTGCTCCCAGACCCAAAGCAAGGATCAGAAGCTCAAAACCATCAAACATCAAAGCCTGGCAGCCTGTGGCAAGACAGATGAAGCATCACGCTTTGGTTTTAGTCTCTCTCACACTTGTAGTCCTGGAGACAGGGAGCTGGAGTTCACAGCTAGAAGGAGGTTACAGAAACAACTGAACACATCCTAGATGGAAAGAAACAGTTCCTAAACATACCTGACTGGTGAGGAGGAACATAAATTGCCTTTATTTTGTTTTGTACTTCGGGTACTCACTATTGAGTTTCATGGCTATGCACAGGGAAGATAACACTTGCACTCACAGAGCAAGATGGGATCAAGGAATCTCATGAGCTAGCCTTTTCAAGATTCTTTCTATCCTGCTACCGATATCCAAAAGGAAAAAAAATTCCAGCATGTGTGGGAGGTCCATCCTCAGTAATTGCAGCTGTCGATCACTCAGACTCCACCTCAGAGGCAGGGGACTCTTCCCTGGAGGAGGATCCTGAAGGCGGGACTGAGGTTTGAGGCCTACCCACCCTTCTGGAAAGTTCTCTTCAGTTCGATGCCCTATTGGTTGTTGATTGTTTTACCCTCCCCTCAGATGTTTTTATTGGACCCTAAATCCCTAGACCCTCCCCTCATATCCTCCCCCCATTGGCTGTGCCCTTGCAGTTCTCGCTTCCCTTAAAACTCTCTGCACACCCTGAAATCCTTGGAGTTCTCTCTCTGACTCTCTCCCTCCTGGACTCCTTTGCCTGACCCTTCAATAAACGGAGACCACGGGGGAGACCCCCTCCCGCAGCCCTTTGCCTCCAGTGCCTTCTTCCTCCGTGCCTTGCTCGCCTCTCACCCGGAGCTGCCTCACCTCCGTGTGAGTCACCCACGCTCTGCCTAGAACCTGCCGTAGGCTCTCAGGCTCCCAGAGCCGGCGTTCTTGGCTGAGGGCAGCCAGAAAATGCCAGGCAGCAAGCAGATACCATCCACTGCAACCTGGTTTCCCTTCTTTTCCACATAAAGAAACCCAGCCAGTTTCCCCTAATCTCTCTTGATGCAGACCACCCACCACTTCCTTCCAGAGGGATCTGACTCTCCACAGCACTTCAGACCTTTCTTTTAAAAGCCAGCCACTGTAGGAATTCATCTCTCTCTTTTTTTTCCCTTCTAAAGTGAGTCACTACATGAGGATCCTGAATCCTCAGACTAGTGGGAGAAAGGGTAAGGAAACCATCATAAACTGAAACTTACCGTTTTCTCCTGGATTTCCCACTAAATACAATTCCTTTATAGGAACTGAATGCTTCGAGTCATTCAGCAACTAAATGTGGAAGTGTGAGCAGGCCTAATAATGACCAGTGATAGGCTTCAGCCCAGCAAAACAGACCTTTCCTGGATCCCTGGTGCTCAGGCTCAAGAATAATAAAGACAATAGTAATGAACATTATGCACAAACTCCCAGGGCAGAAGGCTGTGCTTGCCCTGGAGTGGGAGAAGGAACAGTTTTTTCAGTGAAGCAGCAGCTTCAGTATATCCAGTTTCAGATTTACAGATAATGACTTGTTAAGGCCCACAAAAAAGTACGAAAGGAGAAGACTAAAAACCACAAAACAGACTGTGGAGCAAAACTTACTCTCACTTTAAGGCAAATTCTAAACCAGGCTCAACATTAGACAAATACTGCCCACTCCTTGCTCTGAAGGGTCTGGTTTGTTTTTTAAATATGTAGACTCTGAGCAATTAAAAAAACTTGCTATTCTGAGTATCTTTTCTTGTTCACCTCTGGCGAACAAGTGAAGGAGCCACTTTGTTTACAGGTGAAGTCAGAAGAGAGCAGACCAAACCAGGAGACATGTGGCTTCTCTGCTATTTGGCATCTCTTAGGCTCCAGCCTGGCAAAGAACACACACCCCCTGAGCTGGTGAAAGTCTTATGCAGATGGTCCGACAGTCTTACACCTCACACAAAATTTAGAGGAATGTACATTCATCCCAGACAGAAAACAAGAGATATTTCAAAGCGTTCTTCATTAATTTATCATTTAATATAAATGCTGACAGAAAAGCAGGTAAGACCTTGTAGACACTTCCATCTATTTACAAACCAAATGGTGAATCACCTTTCCACTCTTTTTTTTTTTGTTCAATCTGCAACTCAGAGGACCCTCAGACATTCTGTGAGAGCAAGGTGAGGTTGAGTCAGCTTTAAGAGTGAGAAAAGCAAGGTGAAGAGGAAAGAAGAAATAACATTTCAACATATGGCTTTTTCTGTCTAACTGCCACACATGTACAATAGGTCTCCACTCCCTTGTTCTTTCATACAAAAGTGACACCGTTGGCTCTACAGGTCTGAGAATTAAATAAAGGAGACCAATACTGATTTTCAAATCTCTGGATCCTCTTGCCTTTTGCCTCCTTCAATGCACTCTGTCTCACTTCACCAGAGTATCTAGAAGGTTTTTCTTTCAAGTCTAAAAAGTATATTGTAGGAGTAAAGACACAGGGAGTTGGATATAGAGAATTTTCTTCTACTCCTTTTGTTATCTCAGTTTTCCCCAAAAGGTAGCAAAGCATCTAACCTTTCCGGGAAAACATATAGCAATTCCCTGTGTAGCTCTGAACATCTCTCCCATGACCAGGCCTGTACGTGTAAGACTTCGTAATTCCCCTGAACTTGCAAGGAATTCAATTTATGGAATTCTTCTCATACATTCTACTTCATCTCCACTCCTATTGAGAATGTTTTGATAGTTACAAACAATAAATATCCACAGTATCAACCCAGAGTCAGCCATTCCCATGAAGGATTGAGAATTTTTGTTTATGGGAAAGAAACAGGAAAGGAAGAAAACAGCAGAAGGAGAAGAAAAGCAAGGAAAAACACAACAAGAGAATGAATGACATTGTTTTAGCACTGATTCAAGAGAACAGATGGAATTTTATTTATCTAGGATACTAAATAAATTTAAGAAATAGTTCATAACCTGACTCAACAAACCTCATGGTCTCCTTTATTACCTAGGCTATCCTTTATTTTATTTTTTGTTAAATATACCTCTGCAGGGCACAATCACATACAATCAATACGATTGGATAATTACATGAGCTCTATCCCAAGCATAAATGCACCAATGTTAAAAAGTTATTTTAAAAACCAAACAACCCAAAAAAATAAAATAAACTCCACCCAAAAAGGTGATAATGACTGCAGAATGTCTCTGGGAGACTTGTACAGAACTAACAAGATCAAAGAAAATTACGCTTACAAAAACCAGGAAAAAAATCATATCTAGAGAAATCCCACAACTGGAAGTAGATGATTTCAAAGAAGTGGGAGCTGTCACATAGATCCCACAATTCTTCCTCCCTCCTGTCAAATGTCTTGCTTTACCTCTTCCTCCCCAATAGCAACAAATACAAGGCGGGGGGAAGAGCTTAACACAACCCTACCAATTAGAGAAAATAGGGAAAAATAGCCAAGCTACAGCACAGTTGCTAAGCTGACTTCAAGGAAAGATCCTTCTAGCATGGAGGCTGCTTACACAGCAAGCAGAGGCTAAAGGGAGAATGGGAACTCCTTAAAATTAGGAAAAACTCTAAAAGTCGTTAGTTTTGCCCATGTTGAGCAGTTTCACTTACAAGAGGCTGCAGATGAATAGTACCATTTGTGAGCTGTGCAGCAGCTGTGATGTGAACAGGATTCCTTCTTAGGTTGCTTCATGAATTTATTAAAAGCTGCTGCCAAATTTCTTTTTAAAAAGCTACAAATAAAGAGGTGAGTGCACACATCCAGTTGTGGGATCCATCTGATATACAATCTGGTTTGGATGCCAAAGACTTGTGAGTACTGTCTGCCACAGAACTATTAATAAAATTTTTTTAACATTACAAAGAAGCAAATAATTTCTTGAACATCAAATACTCCACAATATTTTCTTTTTTCCGCTTACAGATATGTTTACCCCATATACATTTCACATGCAATTCCATCCTAATGCTTTTTACTTCCAAAGACTGCACTACCTCTTGCTTCTGTCTCTCACAACACTGTATTTTTCAAATTGAAGTGGACAACTGTGTTTTCCTAAAACTCTCAGATCTTCAAAACAGTTGTTTCCTGGCATATGAAAACATCCAAATAGTATATCCAAGGAAAGCTGCCTTGCTGGATGAAGTCAGGCACCTGAACCATCCCAACTGCTGAACACCTGGCAATTGGAATTGGCACAAACTCACTGGAATTGCAAAGACTGCCTGGGAAAGATCAGTTAATTCAAGTTACTAAGCTACAGGCATCCAATTTTGATTATTATGGCCACATATTTTAAGTGTCTGTGATGTTCCTGATGCAGACAAATCCACATTGCCATGCGCTCTTTCTACTGGAAAATTTCAGAAAAAGCTGCAGCCTCTTTGCTTGCCACACTTCCCATGGCACGATATTACACTTGCCATTAGGAAACAAAATCATAAAGAAAATAAACATTAAGTTTGTTCTCCTTTCTCTGCTAACCAAGGCTCTACATGCATCACAAGAAGTGCCTCAAAGACTGTGACAACACTAAGCAGTTACATTCTTCTTCCTATAGAAGAATAAAGGCCACATGTTAACTGTAGAAGGACACTGTGTTGGGATAACATTTCCCCAAATACCTTTCTTATGTTTTATAATTAGTATTAACTTACTCTAGTGTCTGTCATCCCCTGACATTCCAACAGAAAATATTGCAGTTGGTAACAGCTGACTATGGAAATGAAAATTCCCAATGAAGTTTTTGACATTTTAAGAGTCTATTTGAAATGAGAGCAAATCAATTTGTGCTACATAATAATCAGTATGTTGATTTACCACAAGTAACAACCACCTATCTCTTGGCACCATGGCTGTACACAAAAGGTGGCTTAGAAGAGCTGCTTCAATTTCCTCAAAAATTCAGTTTACACTTACTCAAGCAAGGTAGATGTTTTTCCATTTCACAACTCCATTACCATGTAGACAACTCAAGAACTCTTGCTCCCTTTCCCCCTCGCCCAGGGGAATTGATTTATTGTGATACAAGAAATTAAGTTGCTGACATGCTGACTTTTTTGGGTTGTTTTTAAATCAGCAACATTGGGAGGCAGGAGCGGAAGGCTGTGTTCCGGAAAGTGAACGATAACAAAATTTGAATATGAAGGCAACATCATGTCCCAGCAGCACTGCTCTGTGTTCCTTCTATCTATCCTAGGACCACAAACACTTCTCCATACACACTCAGACAAGCACAAAAACTTGCACACTGGATATATTTGGGTCTTTTCTCCCATTTTAGAGCAGAGAAAGTGGCTGGCACTCCTGCTGTTCAGCCTCCTGAACACTGGTATGGCATTTCTTGGACCATAAAAGCACATCTGAAAGAGCCAGTCCAGGAAAGATACTTTATACTGGGAGTCTTTCAGATGACTGTCCTGTAAGTCTGCTTTGCTGCAGTCCAAAATTATAAATAGCAATAGAAATGAGGGTTTATGCTACTCAGACTTTAAGAGATTTCTCTCTGAACCTAAAAACTTTAGTAACAAATCTGAGAGAGTTTGAGTAGCTCAAGGAAGGGAAATGCAAGCAGTTTTCTTGTATTATCAATAAAAGCCTCGCTCCTGGCCCTTTATAATAGAAAATTTACCCCACCTTACTCAGTCCGTGCTGTCAAGAGACAATATCATCATCACAAGTTTGGTTCTTCCACTCTAATTTAATGCAATGCTAGCGTTTCACAAATCTTTTTGGTCCCAGTGGACCTAAAAGTCAGTCACATTTGTAACACAGATTTATCCTTTACTGTAACTGAAGACATTTTCAATCAGTATTTAATTTAGAAACACTTAAAGACAAGGCTTCTTGGATTATAACATTTCTATGTTCCTTCTCCCTCTCTAAATGAGCCATTCAATCAGCTGAGAGAGTGCATGAGAGACTGAAAGCACATCACAACACCTTAGGTACATCTCAGTACATTGCAAATTGTATGACTAAATGGAATGATTTCCCACAATTCAATGCATGGGCAAGGCTTGACAATCATTAACTTCTGGAAATTGCAATTAGGATAGTACAGTCAACTCACAATACCCTACACAAGTGTCTGACAAATCAAAATGGCTACAGCAGGGGAAAAAAAAGTGTAAAGCACAAGTCTTTGGCTCTCCTTTAAAGCAAAACAGCAGTTTACCATGTTTATACAGATCCCCTGTTTGCCTACCAGTAGGGGCAATATCACATTTGTGCATCACTGAGTAATAACACCATTAGAAAAGGCAACTTCACAGAAGTTATTGGCTAAGCGAATTCATTTGAATGCTCTGTTTTGAGGCAGCAAGCTGTCACTGTTACACAATCAGGGAGGGTGGATGGGCAAGCCACAAGAGAAAAAGACGCAAAAGGGGAGAGACAGCTCAGAAAAAACTACAGAGAAGGACTTGAGAAGAACAGGGATAGAAGTGCTGCTAGCTTGAAAGGTGCTCTGATCTACAGAAAAAAAGTCCTACTCTGAAATGGGAAAGCATGCAAGAAGGGCAGAAGAAAAAGTTTTAACTTCTCCTATTAAGAAAAAAGAACTAGGCCACAGGACAGACAGATGAGATGTTGACAGAAGGAGGGAAACAACATCACAGAATAAACAGACATCATCTATATACTGACTGAATGACTGACACACTGAAGTTTAACCTATCACTTGAAGCTCCCTATTCTGAAGGTTTGTCCATGTTGTCCATCTGGCTGAAACCCAGATATCAGTGAGGGCTCAGAGTTGTCTGGTGCAGCAGAAAATTTCACCTACCTACCAAAGGACACAGCAGTGCCCTGACCCATGGTAATACTGCTTCTTCTTGCCCCATAGAAGGAACTAAATCACTTGGTAGCTGAGACCAATTTCACTGAGGTGGCCAGAATTCCTGTACAACTGGGACAATGATGGGCTACAGGAATGAGCGTAGCAAGATGCAGAGTCACTCCAGACATTTTCACACTTGTTAGCTGTAAACATCAATGCTGCCACTACATGTAGAGCTATCTGTCCTCCAAGGTCTCACAGTTTTTCCACAAAACTGGAACATTTTAGGTGCAATTTCCAGAAAAAAACTTAAGAGCAAGCACTGCATTTTGCTGTTTGTTTAATCAACTAAACTTCTGCCAAAAAAAAAAAAAGGCAGAAAAAGGGTAAGAGGAAGCGGGGATGAAATAAAATTCAAAAATCAATACTGTTAGTAGATATTAAACAAACTATTTACCAAGCCAAACTATAATTCTGGGCAAACAGGGCATTCACCTGGACACGTTGATCACATTATGCACAAAGTACAACACAGAGAGCTGCATGAAGGAAAAAAAAAAGCCCAACCAGTAAGGTCTCCCTTCTAATCCACAGATTTTGGAAGCATTCATCACATGTAGGCCAGCAATCTGAATAGTGCTTACTGAAGAATTCCAGGAGAAAATGTGGAGAAAAGAATAATCCCTAACCTGGTAAGGGAACTAGGAAATAAAAAGAGGTTTTTGCCCCTCCAGATTTTCTTCCTAGTATTACAAATGAATCTGTAGGGTCCAACCCATCATAACCATCTTTCAAAATTAATTTTACATCCACAATTACTACAGTCAAAAAAAGGCACATTCCGGGCTTGTCCTCCTAGATTAGAATATTGCACTAATTATCTTAACTAAGATAAGCTCCTTGTGTTAATAAAGACACAGCAGGAAGGAGCAAACTAATTAATATCAAGGAAAAGGCTGACCTGAGGGTGGTGCTCTGCACTGAAGGATGAAAGGGCCCAGGGCCTGAGTCAGGTGACTTGGGAGCAGGCAGCCAGGAAAAGACCTTCATCCTCCTCATGCCCAGAGCTGAGAAGGGAGGAACAGACCTGATGGGCTCCCAGCTGCATTACCCCAGTTCTGCTCAGCTCCAAGGAGAGTGGCTGGAATGCTTGGCCTCAAGTAGGAGATACAGATGGGTGAGGGCAAGGGGAGATGAAGCTGTTTCAGTGCAAAGTTGGTTCTTTGCCAAAAGTTAAAAGAGGGGTTAGAAAAAAGCAAGCTTCAAACTACTCTGGACAATTAAGAGGCCAAAGTTCAACTAAGAGCGAAATAAACCCTTGTTAAGATATATGGAAAGTGCGGGGGGATGTGCTGAAAAATGCTTTTATTTTCATTCAGTGCTTCTACCTCCCAGACATTTGATCACAACAGCTGCGCTCATGAGAAAAAATTCTTAAAACATACCCAATATATATACAGATATAACTATGTATATATGTATATATATATTTATATATAAATTTTTATTTAAATAAAAAAGAAAGCTCGAATCCCAAGCCAATATGTGTATCAAATCCTTGACCAGCCAGGTCTGTAGGGCATAATCAAATTCAATGTGAAATAGTATATAAAAGCGGTGCCTTGAAT